>JANZLP010000049.1:9750834-9761197 GCA_026930925.1 Chelictinia riocourii | reverse complement strand
CATTTTGGAGCTAGAAGAGTGTAAGCAGTCTGACCCTTTCTTTTTATTTCAGGAAATTGTGCTATCTAAGGAGAGGCATAATGTCTTCCCTGAGGGGTCTGGCCACTGCTCTAACTTTAACAGGCAAATGCAAGGACCTCACCACCGCTCTGCTGCTAAGCCTGTCATCCAGAACCCTCCTTCTTCCTCATGTTCATCATGGGCCTCTCTGGGCACTCCACATCCCCTA
This sequence comes from Chelictinia riocourii, assembly GCA_026930925.1. Taxonomy (NCBI): domain Eukaryota; kingdom Metazoa; phylum Chordata; class Aves; order Accipitriformes; family Accipitridae; genus Chelictinia; species Chelictinia riocourii. The sequence continues at coordinate 9,760,968 of JANZLP010000049.1, read as the reverse complement.
TGCTTCCCTCTGTGGAAGAAGACAGATGCTGTGATCATTTTCCTTCCCCACCGCCTAACAGCATGACACTCTTCTATCTTATGCAATTCCTTTTATCCACCCACAGCCTCCACCTTTCTACTATTAAAGCTCAAAGTTTGTGTTTCTCCCTGGAGGCTGTGGATAGCTCCATCCCTTCTCTATCTCCTGCTGTCATCCCTCTCGTGGGGACAGTATTGACCCCCACTCTCACACTGGGTTTGAGTTCACTGCAGAAATGGGAAGGCTCAAGAGTAGGGAATGGAGCAGTGAAAAGAGTGAAAATTCTACATTGCCCAAATTAGACATGGAAAAGTCTCCTTGTTTCTGTATGCCCACAGCTGCACCACTGGAACTCCATGCATTTGCTTTTTGATCAATGTCCCTGCCTTTGCCTTTGCTCTGTTAGGGTAAACCCACCATCCCTCACTACTCCTTCCTCTTGCAGTCCCTCTCCTCAAGCCTCTCTTCAGTTTTCTAGTCAGTTCACCATGGCTAAACACAAAGTGTTTGGGAACAGTATCATTACACACAATACAAGCTGCTTTAAAATCCAGACTAAGTTTGTAGTTCTCTGACTCACAGCTCTAAGCACCCTTCCAGAAGCAAACAGACCAAACCATTGCTTTTTGGGTCCTCCTACCCTCACTCGCAGCACCTGCAAAAAGGAGGCATGAGCTGCCCATGCCCACCCTGCAGGGCAGATGCGTTCCTCAGCATGCTCTGCAGCCCCTGTCCCAGGTGCTCAGCCCTTGGCCAGCAGCAGCTTCTTTGTACCCCCAGTTTTCCCCACAGCTGGTCCTCCTCTGTACAGAGCTTGCAGCATGGCTAAAAATGCCTTTCTTGTCTACCTGCAGCAGGATTCAGTTCCATCTGTTGGTAAATCCAAGCAAATCCAAGATCCCGCCTGATACTCTGACGGCAGGTGATACACCACCGCAGGGATGACTCACCTGCATTGACACCGCAAGAGAGGAACTCCGACCATGGGGCTTTGGTGAATGAACCTTCACCTAGTTTCAATTCTGTCTCCCGAAAGTGACTAAGAAAAACTCTGCACTAACAGGTCTTCCCCCACCCATCACTTCAAAGAAAAACTCTCAATAAAATTCTGTGGGCCAGACTGTGCTCGCTTTCTGCTGAGCTTAGCGCAGTGGTAAGGCTGTCAGTTATGGCTCCCTAACACATCCCCATGGGCTGCTCCAGCTTTCACCAGATGGCAGTGGTGCCTCAGGGACTATCCATCAGATGAGGTTAACAGCAGGCTCTCCTCCCCTCTCCTGACATGCCTACTAAATGGGGTACTTTGGGGAGCAAAGCATTGCACCTTCTTTATCCTGTTCAAGACTCTCCCATTTCCTATGGTATCCACAGCAGAACTTCACAGGAAATCGCTAAATCCATAGGACTACCTGAGCAACAAAGAGAACAATGCTACTTCTAGAGACATCTGTGAAATTCCATAGATCCCTTCTGTTACTAAACTCAAAAGGACTTTTTCTGTAAATACAAGGACAAAGAATAGTCACATGGAATCAGAGCTTATGGATTCGGTTTTGCCACAAGCCCTGTATTTGGGCTAAGTCATCTAACCTTTCCTTTTTTCATTCAGCATGATAAGAACAGTAATTCTCCTTTAAATAATATATGATGGGGTTTAATTCAGGTGTCATCTGCAAAGTGCTAAGGCTGATGAATATGATGGAAATATCTATCTGAATGTTTTTGTAAGTCTACATTCTTGGAGTATAGGCAATATTTATATTCATGGCTGTAGAAACAGACTGGAGTTTCCAGCAAGAGATTTCCATCTGCTTCTCCTCCCAGCCTTTCCGTAGCCCCCATCACACTCCACACTCATTCATAAACTCATATTTATTTTGGTTACAATGAATAGTCTATAATTTCTCCTACAGAGCAAAGCAACTTTCCAAATTTCATTCACACTTTCCTCCACTAGTTAGAGTTTGGGGCAGGTGGAACTGAGAGGTTTCCGTGTGACGAGCAAGTCTGGGAAAATCCAGTAGTTTTTTGAAGGTAACCTCTTGTCACAAGTACTCAGTGAGCCAGCTAGGAAAGATGCCCTCCTAGACTGGTTATTTGTGAATAGAGAAGGACTCGTGGGAGATGTGATGGTAGGTGGTTGTCTTGGTCACAGTGATCACGGAATGGTTGGGTTTATAATTGTCGGTGTAATGAGAAAAAACAACAGCAGAGTTGCTACTCTGGACTTCAGGGGAGTGAACTAAGCTATTAAGGGAGCTATTTAGCAGGGTACCCTGGGAATCTGCTTTTGAGGGCTTACGGGCCTATGAGTGCTGGTCATTTTTTAAGAACCACCTTTTAGAAACAGGAACAGGCAATTCCACTGTCTCGTAAGTCAAGCAAGCAGGGCAGGAGACCAGCCTAGCTGAACAGGGAGCTCCTCAAGGGGAAAAAGAAATTGTAGGATCTCTGGAAGCAAGGTCAGGCTTCACAGGAAGATTACAGAGCTGTGGTTCGCATATGTAAGGAGAAGACATATAAGGCCAAAGCTGAACTAGAGTTGAAACTGGCCAGTGTTGTCTCAGACAACAAGAAAGGGGTTTTTTTAAGTACCTTAATAGAAAAAGGAGGTCTAAGGAAAACATTGGACCACTACTTGTTGAAGATGGTCACCTGACAAACAGGGATGAAGAAAAAGTGGAGATATTCAATGCCGCCTTTGCTTCAGTCTTCAATAATACTGATAGTCTTTGGGTTTCCCAGTCCTCTCGGTTGGAGGACCATGACTGCGGGAACAGTGACTTTCCATTTGTGCCCACTGAAATTGTAAGGGACCAGTTACATCAGTTGAATGTTCTTAAATCCATGGCACCTGATGGGATTCGTCCCAGAGTACTGAAGGAGCTAGCAGATGTTACAGCAGCATCCCTCTCGATCATCTACCAAAGGTCTTGGGAGCCTTGGGAGGTCCCTGCTGTCGGGAAGCTAGCCAGCGTTATTCCAATTTACAAGGAGGGTGTGAGAGAAGACCCAGGAAGCTAAGACCTGTTAATCTAACCTCAGTATCTGAAAAAATTAGGGAGAAGACCATACTGGATACTACTGAAAGACATTTAAAGAACAATGCAATTATCAGGCACAGTCAACATGGGTTCACAAAGCGGAAGTCCTGTATAACTAGTTTGATATCCTTCTACAATAAGGTCACCCACCCAGTGGATTAAGGGCAGGGTCTAAAGTGATGGTTTGTCCCTTGCACAGTGAGAGGCATATTTAATTGCTGCACGCAGAACTGCATGCTTTTCTGATCCAATAAAATGAATAACTTCCTTCTGACCAGAAAAACTCAGAAACCCTTCCCCAGGCAAGACCCCCACTGAAGCAGACAGTTGCAGAGGGAAGATTTGGCCCTCACTGCATGAGCCAAATAACCCGTCTAATTCTCTAAGCAAGGCAAGCACACAGGAAGCAAGCCTCTCCCTAAGACTTAGTTGTTCTCTTAAATTTCTAGAAATGTTGATGCTTTCGCATCATGTCGTAGTAGGGTATAAAGATACAAAGATTTCTGAGCAGTGTTCATGCCTAATGCTGGAAATAACTAGGAGAGCATTGTAAAACACTCACATCATTGCTAATGGCTCCTCGGTATTTTTAAAGAAAGCATCTACCCATATGGTTTCAGTTCTGACTATATTGTTAAAATATCAGTAGACAATGAAAGAATATACATCACCTCTAAAAAAAAAAAAGTGCTTTGCAGATAACATCTCCTCACACAAAACATCTTTGATTTGTAGATCAAGTGAATCAAGTTACTTATATCCCTGCCTTGAGGGCAGTGTTTGCTTAAAGACATTGCTTGGGTGAAATATTAAGATGCAACCTAGTGCAAAGCTAAATATATAGGACTAGATGGTTCTCTTCAAAATGAGGTTTTTGAACACGTAATATGTAGTTAATCTCACACACTCTTACTATGGTCTCCTATGGAAGTAAGAAACAAACCTTTGCCAAAAAATAAGTTTCCACAGTTACAGCCTTGAAGAGAATATACAGAAAAAGGAATGAGTGTCACTGATTCTACATAACAGGAGAGGAGCAGCCGAAGATTACCAGGGGTAAGATTGATAACTGGAGAACCATTACCTTAGCTGATCTTTATGAATCTATGAGTGGTATCACCCACACAGTCACACAGAGTTCAATGCATAGACGTATATCTGCAACAAATACCACTGAAACACTCAGTTTAAAGTATTTCTTAAGCACATGAGAACGACAGGGTGTGGGGACTTGAGTTGTCCTAGGAGACCTGAGCATTTTATATAATATGGTCAGAGATGGATGGTTTATCTGGGCTATGCTAAGCCATAAAACTAGAGTTTAAGAGTTAATTTCAGGTTTTCTCCACTTCTACCTGAGATAAGGCATTAAAAAGAATATTTTTCTATTACATTTCTGGATGCATTAGAAGTTTAATATGTAAAAATTTGCACTACTTAGCCTGTAAGTGCCTAATCATTGGAACAGACAGATATCACAGGGGCAGCCTTCTAAATGAAGCTGCTGGCAGAGAAGGAAAAGAAGGCTGTATCAGAAATTCTCTCTGTCATCCTCCTACTGGCAGAATAATTCAGAGTAGGTTTTTTCTTTCACCTCAGAGAAAAATGAAGGCCCATTTGCCCAGGTGGTTTATCCTTCACCACAGGTAGGACACTATGTTTCTCCCAGTCCCAGAACTCTATGCTTTCTTCTTCATCCCCAGATGCTCAGGTCACACTATCAACCAGCCAACAGGTTTCCTGGTAAATCTACCCCTTATAATAACTTGCTGAAATACACAAACCTGGAAGAAATCCTGAATATTCTGCCCCATAATAGCCACAGGGAACAGAAGTTTTATTACAGTGGCATGGAAATAACATAACTGCTTTTAGAAGTTCTAAACTTGCTATAACAGTATTACAAGATAAAGCTGCACATGACTTGTTACCATAAGGATTTAGCACTCCTTTAAATTATGCACTAATTTAATCCAACCACCTGGAGCGAATTCTAGGACTCGTTCTCAACATCTGGGGTGCACCCAGCTATAGGACCTGACTTGCATCCAGACTTGAAGGGCCTGGGTTAGCACCACAGGAGTGCCTACCTCTGCCCACAGCAACAAAATGCAGGGCTTCCAGTTGTCTGCAACAGGGAAGGAATGAAAGAGTAGTTTTGAAAAGTAAATACAAAAAAACCCAGTCACAAAGTGAGCAGCAAGAGGTGTGAATGAGGAGAAAGCAGCAACACCTCTTCTCCCCATGGCACATTGGTGCCCCCCCAGGAAGGCAAGATAGGAGCAAGGTCCCCCCCAGTCCCTATCCCCAGGCTGGGCTGGGTCCCAGCTAACACGCTGCTTTGGTGGATGGCAGGAGCCATCCCAGTCCCGGGGCTGGGAGAGGGAAGAGAGTGGTGCCCTTTGTGCCCAGTGACCACAGGCTCGTCTTACAGGCAACGGGCACTTGAGGTTATGGGTTATCAGACTCTACAGGCTGCTGAATCATGCCTCAAAGACATTTTCTATCACCGTGGGCCATAATAGGGCACCCACAATGTCTGTGTTTGCTCACGTAAAAACCATAGTGGATCCCAGACCTCCCCTGGTTGTGGACTTTGTTTTGCATGTAAGTGACAATAGTCTTGCCAACAAAATCTTGCCAGTAATGCACCAAGTACCTCTCTCACCATCCCCATTATCCTTGCCATGCTGTGGACACTTCCCCAGTCTGCCACTGAGCTGTGCTTGTGTGTCCACAGACTTCTCGGAAAGGCAAGCGAATCCATGTTGCAGGACAGCTGAGGACAGCACAGATGGAGAGGCTCAGTGAGGGTGAGAGACAGGCTTTGGTCCAGAGGGTGTCCAGCAGTGAATGAAGCACCCAACCACCTGTCCAGAGAGAGGGGAGAGCTCTCCACCCTCCCCCTGCCACAGAGGGCTGGTACCTGTGCCATGTGAGAGTCTGCAGGCTCATCTTAACTCAGATGTGGAATTTTAGGAGGAGCAACTTTACCCCTTAGCCCCTGTCACAATCCCCCACAGTACATTAGCACATGAAAGTAGAGCAAAGAAGAGCTGTGGAAAAGCCAGCAGAGACTGCTTGAGCAGCTATGCAGCCTTTTCTGAGAGAGCAAGGAGAAACTAATGCATTAAGATTTCCCAGCAGATAACAAAGGCAATCTGACTATGAAAAGGTTCAGTTTCTACACATTAAAGGCATTTTACAATTATAGGTAGTTTCACCAACACTCCACTGATGCAAGAAGTTGCTCACATACATGAACATGTGCAGAATCAGAGCCCTCCTCCTTTTTACAAACCAAACCACACAGAAGTTGGCATATGCTTATTTTGTCAGGGTTTGCAAGAACTTGGCCAGTACCAAGAAATGCTTGGCAGCAGACTTGCTCACGTCTTCTACACTCTGCATTAGGTCCCGGTTCTTCTATAAGATTCCTTTTTTTCTTGCCTTTTTCATGCAGCACGGTCCTTAATTGAGGCAAAAAGATTTTATAAGCAAAGAGGCTTTATCTGGACAACTCAAAAAATTGGTGCCCTTTGAGCAGAGCATATGAAGTGGGCAAAGTGGTGGGGCAGGAAGGCAGGGTGGTTCCTCACGCCTGCAGAGGCACAGCAGTGAGGGGTGGGGGGGATGCTACTTAAAACCCTGTTGTTCCATCCATGTGGAAAACTGCTCAGCTGCCACATGCACTCCCAATTCACACCACTTTCTGCTTCCTGCTTGTGGTAAATGGAGGTCTCGGGTTGTTTCCTTGCGCTAAGGTGCACCGTGGCAAAGCACAGGGCATAGGCAAGCTGGGGTCTGCTAAAAAAGCTGAAGGCACCAGTTAGCTGTAAAAAAGAATGAGAGCATCCCTGATCAATGCTGCTAGATCCAGCTTCCCTAAAACACAACCCCCTGCATGGCCAAGCCCTCCCTCATGCAAGCACCTTCCAGTTCCTCTTCAACTTTTATTTTAACCCATGGAGGCTTTTCACATGTACTTTTAAATAAACATCTGTGGCATCTTGTATATAAGCAATCCACATAAGGTGCCTGGTAGACCAGAACAACTCCTTTGTTGCTTTTAAAAAAAATATTAAAAGCAGAAGCTCTAATGGAGCTCATTATCATAAACACTCAGGCCCTAAAATCCTAAATAAAACACTTGACAATTAAGCAGCTCATGCTGTTTCACTTCATGGTCTGATTATTTTATTGGGGTTTTGTTTCATTTCTAGTGAACCTGTTCTTTGAACTGTAGATAATTTTATCCAATCTGTTATTTACTGCAAGTGCAGAGCAGACCTAATAAATAGACCTAAATAAAGTCTGCCTGATACTTATTACTGGTTTCATTTGCACTTGTATATTAATACCTTGGGGACTCACTTGAAATTTTTCTTAGTAGGATATTTGCACTTAGGCTGTTGAGCTTAAAATTAAAAAAAGTCTTTGTGATTAAACTGCCTGCCTTTTGAACCGGTTGCCCTGGAATAAAGTTCAAAGATCCCTAACAAGACTGTAAGACAGTAAAAGGTTGTAAAATATTCCATTCAAGGATTAAGAATGGAGACTGCTATTAAATCACAGTCTTCGTAATTAAAGCCAACAGCTGTGCCTTGTGTTTGCATACTGACTTAGGATAAATATTTCTGTGGAGAATGACTCTTGTTCTGCTTTCCTGTGCCACTCTCCTGGGCACCAGCTCTTTACCTCTCCTTGCCCACAGCTGGATGATTTTTCAAGCAGCTGCCCAGCGTGAGGAAAGTCTTTGAGCAACCACCAAGAAAGAGTAGGAGAGCCATGCGCTCTTCAGCCAGAGAGAGAAGAAGGACATTACTAAAACATAAGGACCAGACAACAGCTAAGTGAGCTTATGCTCTCAAGAGGGAATTGGCTTCATCTAAATTTATCCTTCTAGAAGTTGCTGCCATCTCTAGGGCAGTCGGCTGGCATCCCTCCGCAGCCAGCGGGGAGAGATTAAGGCACAGCACAGAAGGATTCCTCTGCAATTGATGTCTAAGACTGGTGCGAAGGTTCCCTGCTTCCAAAGGTGTTTATCTCACCCCAGTGATTTAGAAGAAGCCATGTTTTAGGTGGCTCAGGGTATGGCTGCAGACACAAAGCTGGGAGCATCCCTGCCATCATGCTGGGTGAGGTTCCCTTCCAGTGTCTCTGACGTATGATGCTGTGGGACATGTCCAACCATCCTCCTCAGAGGGTGGTGAAAGAATGGAGGGAGCAGGAAGGGTGGACATTAAAGCAGCATGCAGCAGCACTGGGCTTTGCACCCGTGCAGACTGCAAAAGTCACTTAGCCTGTAGACTACCTCAGGAGCTAAGGAAGCCAATGGGCATGCAACCATACTGCTGTAGTCTTCTCATGCACCCATGAGTTTAGCACGGGGTGTGAATTAGCTTACAGTCACTGCTGTAAAGGCCAAAGGGAAAGAAAATTGCCCTTTGTTTCTGCACTAGTTTGTATTTCCCTGGCTCAGGATGGTGTTCCCACAGCTGAAAGAAAGGAAACAGAGCAAAGCATCCAGAGAGCAATTGTTGTTTTTCTCCTGCAAAGCACTGCCCACTCTTCCCCCAGCTGAAAGAGCAATTTATTACCTCCCTCATGCTGTGGCCACTGGGCTTGCATAGCTCAGGGAGAGCTTAGCAGTCTCCTGCAAAACTGGTGGAAGCCACCTGTCAGAGGTGGCCATCTCCACCCCGCTCACCAGAGGATGGGCCTAGCAACAGTCTGTGGATGCTACGTTTTCTGACCAGCCGCAGCTCACGCCCAAAACATGTGCTTAGTGAGGAACAAGCTTCCTCTGCATGCTGGGCAACAAGTTCCAGTGCTCCCGCAAAGCCAGCCCTACCAAACCCCACCAGTTAGATGCCCGACAGCCTGAGAAGTGGACTAGTGCATTCAGCAAGGACTTCCCCATCTCAAGTAATGCTACCAGCCTAGCAGGGGTTCAAAGTTCAGCCCAAACCAGGCTTAAACAAACAGGGGCTGGGTGAGCTCCTGGGAGGGAAGGCCATGGCTGCTGCCAGCATTTCAGGGCAAGCTGAAGCACTTTGAACAGGCTGGCAACCCTGGCAGCATGTGCCCAGCGAGTGTCTCCAGCACTTCCTCAGTGGAGCAGGAAACCCTTGTTTTGGTGTACGGCTAACAGTCAGCAGCATGCACAGACAACACAAACCAGGGTACAGGACATTTAAAGCCAGCCTGAGTCATCCTAATCATGGTGCACATTTGCTTCAGCAGCTCCTTCTCCAGAAGGACACTGCTTGTTCTGCAACTCTCTACATTCAGCATGGGCAGAATGAAAAGCCTGAAATTTCTCTTCCAAACTGCTCAAAGGCTGAAAAAGAGTCACAGTTTGCCATCTAACTGTTTGGGAGCAGGAGGGCTGGCGAGCGGAGCTATCTCCTATCCAGTAGTTGTCATGGGGCTGTAGAGGAAGAATGTTCTGTGACATCCTGACCTATTGTCCTATGAAAGCAAAGTTTGCTTCAAATTAACTTGTTGCCCCTCCACGAAAAGTCCGTGCCATCAGTGTAAACAAAGAAGAAACATGGTCTGATTTTCTCAACATCAAGTCTTCTTAGAGAACAACTTGAGAAAACATTGAGGTTTTTATTCAATAGTCCTAACAGGCATGTGCTGATGAAGAGAGTAAACCATGCTTCTCCATTGAAACTCTTCTGTGAAGGAGCTATTTATTCGTCAGAGGTTGCAGCTTATAACAATTTGAAGGAAAAAAAGATTTGGTGCTTTACAAGTAAATTGTTGTAAACATTAGGGGACCTCAGAGCCCCAGCGACACCAATGATTTGAAAGTGAGGATGAGTGCAGAAATAATCTCAGTTTACTGAGCAATCTACAGCCTTCCTGCACTGTTTATGGCATTGTCACTGGTGCTTCCTTTGCCCAGGGAATTACAAAGACATAAGGATTTGCATCCCTCTTTCCTGCATCAGTGAGATGCTTTTTCCCAGTGAATTGCTGGGTGACTTTCCTCCCCTGAGAAGGACTAGAAGTACTCCAAGGGCTGCCTTTATCCTCACCATAGAGCAAACCACCCAAG
>JANZLP010000049.1:9305143-9316449 GCA_026930925.1 Chelictinia riocourii | reverse complement strand
TGGAGCAGGGGAAGAGTGTGATGAGTCCTGCCCCTGAGGAGGATGAAGCGGCAGAAATACCGTGTGATGAACTGACCGTAAACCCCATTCCCATTCCCCGTCCCCCTGTGCCACTGCAGGGGTAGGTAGAGAATCTGGGAGTGAAGCTGTGCCCAGGAAAAATGGAGGGGTGGAGGTAGGGTGTTTTAAGTTTTGGTTTTATTTCTCATTACCCTACTCTCATTTGACTGGTAATAAATGAAAATAATTACCCCAGGTCAAGTCTGTTTTGCTGGTGATAGTAGCTGCTGTGCGATCTCTCCCTGCCCTTATCTTGACCCACAAGCCCCTTGTTATATTTTCTCTCCCCTGTCCAGCTAAGGAGGGGAGTGATAGAGCAGCTTTGGTGGGTGCCTGGCGTCCAGCCAGGGTCAACACACCACAATGAGATGCAAAGTAACTGTTTCAAATTTGAAAGTTATAGTAAACCAAAACAATAATAAAATTATATCGGTCTCACCATTGTTACCACACAATATATGATAAAGCCACATTGCTTAGAAAGCTCCATAAAATGAAGATTATGAAGCACCTGGAAGATTCCTTTAGATATAAAGACATAATCCCATATTCAAGCAACATGTATTGCTTAAATTCAAGGATTCATGGAGTTTCACCTGCAGGTCCTCATGGGTTTTAAGGGAAATAGTAAAGTATTCCCTGAATCATGTACAGGAAGAAAACTTCATGTTACTTTTACTTTTTTTGTTTCCCATTTCTGTGTGTGTTTGGTAAACAAGAAAAAAATGTGAAGGAAAAGAAGCCACAGCAGCCCTTATATGATACTGTGATAGTCTTAGGTAAATTAATCATCTGTCTAAAAGGCTGTATAACTCATTTATATAGAAGTAAAAAATGCAATTTAACAAATCATCTGAATGACAAGAAGAAAATATCAGAAAACTTGTTTAAAGAATCATCAGTAAAGCAGAGGTTCTGTTCATCATGCCTGAAAATCCACTTGGGGAACTATTTCAAAATCCGAGTAAGTCTTAAATCTCTAGCCTTTTTGCCCTGTGTTCCTTAAACAACCCAGTGAATCAAAAAGGCAAGGACTGTAAACTAGAAAAAAAAGGAACCTAAGCTAAACATAGCTTAACCCCTTAAAAGGAAAATTATATTAGGGAAGAACATAGCATATGCATCACGAAATTTGAAAATTCAGAAAACTTATTCTTGTAAAACATCTGCAGTTTTCTTTAAAGTATAAAAAAAATTGATCAGTTCTTTACTATCACTATGCTAGGCAGTTCAGAGTTTCTTAGTCTAGTTCAGGAAGTGCTTAGGAGTAGCAGTGAAATTAACTTAGCCTACAAAGATACTGAACTCATACACACATACCTCAGCATCAAATATATCATTAATTGACTATACTCTGTTCCTGAAAATGTTAGACTGCTTATTTATTTTTACTGTCCTCAACAGCAAAACAAATTATTTATTGATGTTAGCAGGAATGATATTTCAGTGGAAAGTATCCATGTGCAAAATCATGTGCTTCAGAGCTACCTCCTAGCAACACAGAGATGAACTAAAATTCCCCTCTGCAGCCCATGTAATTTGGATGGATCTGCATGCATAGCAAGTAAAATAGCATTATTTTGCACTACTCCAAGAGAGTCTTCTCTTTTGCTTATTTTGATACTACATCTGCTTTGTTTCAGCTTGTCCTGTGATTTCCATCACTCTGAAGAAATTCATACTTGGAATACACAACTTCATTGTTGGAATTTTCTGGGAAAGGAAGAGGCAGCTGGTAGAGGAGGGTTAATGTTTCTGACAGACAGAAAAATGCAGAAGTCAGCAGAGCTTATTGGCGTCTTCAGGTACTTCACTATTCTGATTGAGGGAAGGGCACACTTCATTTCTTCCTCCCTGTTGTTGCTTGTTACTCAGTAAAATATTCTTGTCATAACAAAAATGTGCTTCAGCATGTGCTTCACTAAGTGTATACATGAATCCCTTCAGCACATATGTAAAAACTTCCCAGACAGAGATGGACTTTTCTTAAACAGGTCTGTGAGAGGAAGGAAAAGTCACTGTAATTCTGTACATGAAATTTAGTTAGTCTAAAAAAACAAATCTGAAGTGATAATAAGGATTTCCCTGTCTCCAAAAGGAACTCCGCTGTGTTTCTCACAGCTTGTTCCTTACAGAGTCAAATCCCAGTGTCTTGTCTGCTCTGCAGAAGTGTAAATGTTTAACTTGTCAGCATATGGTAGTGACAAACAATCAACTTTGTAATTTAGTTGATAATAAAAAATGAAAGTTGAGCCTTTCACTTTTCCTAATTTACCTTTTTGGAGGTCAACTGCTAAGTGCGAGAATTCATTCTAGGTATGCAAAAAGGATCCAAACTTTTACTGAAAGAGAGTGTGTTACTTTTTTTGGTTGAAGATTAACTCAGTCATAAGCTCATTCTTTCATGAGAGAAATGTCTTTCAGACTTTTGAAAACACAGAAAATAAAGCTCAGCAGCTATTCACCTATATGAATACCTGCTTTACTTTTCCTAAAGCTAAGAATTAATTTGCTTTGTAAGAATAAAGTATTCTTCGTTGTGACAGCCACCTATATATATATATAGCCTTTAAATAATTTTTATTAGATTTAATTTTGATTGTAATTTTGATTTGATTACTCAAAAATTTGAGTAATTGTTATCTTTTTCATTGCATATTTTCCTTTCTCACAGGTATGTTTGGTAAATACAGAAACATGCTGCAGTTCAAGACACAACAGAAAAGCAGGCTATTATTTCATACTTCTGCGTATATAAAAATAACATTATGTTCATAGCCTGGTGTATATCTTGGCTGGTGCTAATGGTCAGAAAAAAACAGTGCACAGACAAACACAAGATCTACATGCAGGTGCAATTCAGACATTATTTTTCAGCTCATTGACACCACATAGGAAGGAAAAGAAAGAGCATGAGGACATTTCTATGCAGATTACCCAATCCTTCTATGTTTCCAGTCCCTCTCACTAACATGGAATGAAACACACTTAAATTCATCTCAGGCTGATGTCAGATTTACTCTCCACTGAATATCTGCAAAGCCCAGTAAAATGGAATATGCTAGATTAGGGAACTGTAGAATGTTCTTATTTACTCATTGCCACATCTGTCGCAGTCTTATTGAAATCTCTTCATCAAATTATGCATTTACAATTAAATGATTACTAATTACAATGGTATAAACTTGCATGTTTTTTCTTTTGTTATATTTCTGTAAAAATGTGAAAAGAAGTCTTATTTTTTATTATTTCCTTTTCCATTGGTGTTAATGTTAATGGTTTTCTTATGCTATTACTCTCTCTCATCTCCATATACTCAGTAAAACTAACATTAAAATGCACAGCTCTGGGAATTAATACTGATACCTAAGCCCATTAAAAACATTTCTCAGGCAAAAGTTTAAGGAGCACAGTAATAGGTTCATTTAGAAAATACCTGAGGAACCTCCCAAATATTATTATTAAGATGTTATTATATTTTTAAGCTAGCTAAAATTCACTTGTGTGCTCTTTGCTGCTGTCCCTTTTGATTATTTTTTTTTTAGTAATGCATGTTCAATCTATCAGACCTATAGAAGTGATAAAAGAAAGCTTCTGAAAGAAGAGGTTAACATCTGAGAATGAAGAACCTAACTATTACAAACACATGACACATTATCTATTCCTGAAAACCTACCTAGTTGATCAGTTTGCTGAAAAACAGGAAAATGTAAATGGGAGTGACTGCCAGCATCCCCATGACATGGAATAACAACAATAAGATATGTAAGAGACTGCTCTGAGGCAAGGCATTGTGTTTGGAAGATGATTCCTGATTTAATTTTGAGAGGGGAAGCTGGGTCCACAGCCCGTTTCATTATATTGCTATGAGCAGTTCACCCCTCTCTATTCTTTTTGAGTTTGTCCTCTACCACCATCAGTTTCACTAATGGAGGGCTGTAGGAACTGCATTCATTACTGAGACTCACTACTGAGCGCAGGCGATAATGAGGGCTGATAGAAACAGCTGTAGAAAATGGCCAAGATGTAGCAATTTAATAGATTTTATATAAAAAATAACATAGCACTTAAGAGCTCTGGCTCCTGGCAATTAGTGAAAGTGTGAGGTGATTATAGCTGTGTTACAGCAGAGGTCTTCCTCTCAGTCCTCCCAGGTTACCATTCAGCGCTTTCACATACTTGCAGTGCTGTGCAAATTACCATCCTTTACTAGGAAATCCTTTTCATTTGCATCAAATTAGGTCATTGCCCAGTTGCCCTTCCCACAGGTGCTGGAAAATGCATAGATGCTTAGAAAAAGAGAGAAAGGATGCTTCCCACTTCCCAAAGAGGAGGGCAAGTAAAACATCTAAGAAATTACACTAAGCATAAAACAATCCTGCTCTTCTACTTTTAACCTGTGTTCTTATTCCCACTGTTCTGTGCTGCTGCTCAAAAGATAATCCCACACAATGTAAGTATAACCACAGAACCAAGCAAAGACAACAAAATATATACAGCTGCATCTTAAAAATGTCAGGCAGAGCAAATTAAGCTGTGATTAAAGCACATCATAGCCTCACAAAGGTGGCTTCGTACGTCAGTATGGATGGAACAGAGGCTACAGGGGAGGCTGCTCACGTTCCTCTGCTGGCAGCTTGCAGCTTGCAGCAGGCACCTCTGCCGCCTGCTGAAGCCCTGGGTATTGAGGCAGTGTTGGAGGCAGGAAGATAGGGCTCCCAAATAACACTTAGCTCCTAATCTTGCCAAAGTTCTTTACAAACGTGAAGCTAATCTCAAGGCAGCGTGAGGAGGTAGGCATTTTCTCCTTCTGCCCAAAGTCAAATGACTTGTGTAGCCACATGTGGAGTCACCAGGGCAGGACCAAAGAGAGAATATGAAAATAGCTGATTTTTTGCCTTATCCTAACTGCTCTCTATTGAAACCATCCCTAACTGCAGCCCCCATTTCTTTCCTCAAAAACTGGATGGCAAAATTGGCCCTGAATGCTGTGAATCCCAGACAGTGCCTTAAACGCAGCCCCTTCAATCCAACACTGAGGAACATCTAGCATTTAAGGATTATTTTATTGCCAGTCAGGGCTTGTTGCCTACTGTGCCTTCAACCAGGCTGTCCATCTCAGATAGTAAAACTGGATTCATCTGACTATCTGAAACTGGCAGTGGCACAAGCTAGTTTTACAGCTCAGAAGAATGAATTTTCCAGCTATTTTTGCCAAGCAGCAAAGAAAGTCCACCGGCAGCAAAGTGGCTGGCTGCTTATGTAACCAGCCTCACTTAACTGGGGCTGGGTCTAGAGATTATTATTTTTAAAAATTTAATTAATGTTTATAAGAACCTCCCATAGGTTCTTAATGTTTCATGTTTCACTTGAGTTGCCCTTTGTAGATGAGGCAATAAGAGAACAAACCCTGTACCCATTTTGGAGAGGAGGAGACTGTCAAATTTAAAAAAACCTGTATCACAGTTTCTTATGCTTTTAATGTGACTTCTGTTTTGCAAGTGCCTCCCTCAAGCTGTTAAACAGCAGCTGTTTTTATACAGGCACCACAGCAGAAAAGGGACTTGAAAACGCATCGCAGTAAGATGAGATGACCTCAGGGGGCTTCTTCCATGAAGAAGAGGATGCCACGGAGGAACATCTTATGCAGGGAAAAGAAAGAATAAGGTATCGTCATAGTTATCACAGATAAAAGAGCTGCAAGAAATATAACCTATTGACATTGAATCTTAATCTTCCTGACAGATGTTTTCCTAGGAAGACATGAAGATTTGTTGATTTTCCATTCAGTATAGAGTTGGTGAGGTCTTTTTAACACAAGCTGTAGGACTTGCTTGAATTAATGCGTTCCCCAGTCCAGTAGTTGTAGCTGAAGCAGAAAATATCTCTTGGAAAAGTCTTTCATTTGGATTTTGAAGTTACTTCTGAAGGAGAAGCAATCTTGGGCAAATTGTCCAGGGGCTATTTTCCTTCCCAGTTAAGACAGTTTAAAAGATCTATCAGGATGACTCTGGGAAGCTTGTGTTGTCCTTTAAACTTGTTTTCCACAGTGTCCTCCTTGCTTATTACTCTAATGGCATCTTCATAAGCACTGCATTTCTCTCTGTGTATTCTCAGCCTGTAAAGACCTGTGCTGCGTGAACTACGCAACTGTCATAAATGACAGGACTGCAGCTGAAGACAACAGCTATAACAGCGGGCTCCTGCATACAGAGTCCTATTTTAAAATTTTTGCTTTGTTGAGAGGGGAGGGGGTTTCCTGTGAGTATAATGAAGTGGTGGTTGGCTGCATGCTACAAATAATTTCTCATGCAAATTTTACCCAAGGCTGTGCTTAAGGTTCCCTTATAACCCTGAATGGAGAAAATAAAGTCAGCCACACAGGGACAATAGTTAATTAAAAAAAAAAGTGATAGGTCATCTTCATGACAAAAAGGATAAAATAACTTTCTCCAGAGAAACAGGCATATTAAAGTAATGCACCAAGTGCAATTTGTGCAACACAACTCTAATGTGTCTACTCCAGAATCTATAGGAATCTGTGGGAATCTCCCCACAGCCATTGGTGTGCACTGGGCCAGGCGTGGGGGTTTCTGAGCAGCAGCTATCGAGAACCATAACTCTAATTCTGCTCCCCTACTGCAGGAGGGCAAAATTTCTGTAGTTTACTATAGCACAGCAGTGAGATGTTCATGTCTTCAAAGTCCTGCAACAAGCTTCCCAAGACCTTATTATGCCACTCGAGTGGGGCATAATGGGAAAACTTTAAAACGTTATTTTAAACGTTTAATTTCATCATTGAGTCTTTCTGATGAATGTAATGAGGATTCAGTCATCCATTATTTACTCCAAAAGTGGATTAAAATGTGCCCACCACTGAAATCAAAACAAAGCTTTTAAGCTAATCTCAGTAATAAACAGTCCAGTCAGTTCTTTCAGGTCTGAAAATATATGTGCTGCACTCAAAAAAATTATTATAGAAGTCAATTAGCTCAGTACAGTTAATTGATATGTTCTGTAGCATCCTTAGAATTTAAATTCTGTAATTTTAAATCATAAATTAAATAAAATTAAGAAACATAATTTAATTCTTAATCCTATTAAACATGCACTGTATTTTAAGCATGAGGGAGCTTGAAATTCATAGTAAACATTTAATGAATAATCAGATATGGAAGATATAATTTGTCATAACCACAGAAAGAGCTTGGTAAAAACCAAGGCTGACAAGTTAATTAAATAAGTCTGAAAATACTGGATGGTAAGAATATGTCCCAGCATTTATGTATTGGTTTTTTGCATTTATTTTGGCATATAGAAAAAAGAAAGAGACAAATAAGAAAGTCTACAGCATATAGAATTACAAATCTTGACAAAAAATATTTAAGTATCTAGTACCTACTTGATGCAATTTTTCATGCTTTTTATACAAAATTTCCTTCTCAGAAAACTCAGCCAATATTTAAAAGCATATTTTCATAAATAGCTTGGCTTTACAACCCTGTAACCTGATGAGTCATTTCAGATCATGCTAAAGCTTACTCATGAGGAAGAATGTAATTTTTGGATGCTTAGCTTCTGACCTCACAAAGTATGATGCATACTTTACTACCATGAGTGAGAAAACTAGGTGCAGTATCAGGGTGCTGGAATCTCTTGCTGGAAGAGACGGAGCTCGTGTGCTCTTTCATGGGTAGCTCCTGCTCCCCACTGACCACCACCTCTGTCCACATGAAAAGCTGCTCAAGTGGACCAAGTGCTTGCAAGACCCAGCCATAAGTGTGCTGTCTCCTAAAGGGCCTAGTCTGGCAACATGCTGAATCTTCTCCGAACCTGCTATGTACCTCCAAACTTTCATTAATGTTTTTTTTCAGAGGGTTGTCATTGCCAGCAATTGCCTTCCAAAAACTGAAATCCTTGACTTCACAAAGATCATGAGATGTTTTTGTCTCTCTCTCCCTCCCTCCATACAGATAGACAGATACACATGCACACACCCATCCATACCATATATACATATACCTATGGGTGTATGCATGTGTATGTATATACACATTAAAGGTGGGTTTGTTTGCTTTCTCTTTTTTCAGGCTTCAGGAAGCCTATAGTTTCAAATACTTCCATGATGGCTGCCAACATCATCCTTTGACAGGAAGGGAAGGACAAGAGGGAAGAATCTCATAAAATCCCATGACTCAGAAAGCTGTTTCAAGATAAAACCGTCACTCATAAAGAACCTGTGAACATTGGCAGCGACTAAACCAAGCCCATAGCACAAGTTTGCAATGTTTACATGGTTTCCCATTTTGAACTTTTGTATTTTGAGGTATATTTTTGCTGCTACAAAAGAGCAGCTAATAAGAAACTTGTTATTTCTGTGACATTAAGAGACTCATCATTTAAGTATTATTGATCTTTCAGAGTAATAACTTACTACCCACTATTTCACCAAAAATGATATTTCGGTGCAATTGTGGTAAATGTTTGACCCCTGGCTGGTGGTTTGTTGCCATACAGCAAAAGGTACATTTTCTAGGAGTTGTCCCAAGTCAATCTCCTGACACCAGAGAGACGCA
Organism: Chelictinia riocourii; assembly: GCA_026930925.1. Lineage (NCBI taxonomy): Eukaryota > Metazoa > Chordata > Aves > Accipitriformes > Accipitridae > Chelictinia > Chelictinia riocourii. The sequence continues at coordinate 9,307,813 of JANZLP010000049.1, read as the reverse complement.
TCTTTATCAGAACCATGTGGCCATAAAACCTCCCTGCAGCTGTTGCCTTGGCAGTGGACCCTATCCAGATCTTCCCTCCCAGCACGGAGTATGTTACAGAAGATATACTGCAGCCTGGGATGCTCTATTCTATAGATAATTTTTCTGCTGGGATCAAAGCTGACAGTGAACTCCAATTCCTTTTCATGCTCTTTCCTTGTAATAGCTCCTTGACTGCAGTTGAGGGCTCTTCCTACTGTTTCAAAGGAAAGACTGTGATGCTGGGGAGATGAGTGGTACTTTCTTCCCTCACACATACACTCCCAAGGCAGAGCGTTTACCCCCATCCTTCCACCACATAACAGCTAGGGGCTTCATTAGTAAATAAAGCAAGTGCTGAGCCGGGAATGGGAGGTTGAACATTCTGCTGGGAAGTCAGCAGTTTTAGTCATGGTGTAATATCCCATGACGGCATTCCTTTCTGAAAGCCAATCCCAGAGAGAACAGCTTACAGAGCTGAAGAGATGCCAGACAATGATCTATGGCCCTGGCCTTCCTGAAGTGTATTCCTCTCCAGCATCTGTGAGCTGTCAAGTCATCCATGTAGTCCTCCTGTATGTGTAATACATCCTTGAGCCATGTCTTTCCTCCTGTGTTTCAGAGCTGTGTTTTCATGTGGCTCTGAGCACTTTATGCGCAACATTGGGATACAGGTCTGAAGAAAATAATTTTATATTGGCTTCCCTGTTTTTAGAGGATAGTTTATGTCCTGCTTGTCTGAGTGAATGGAAACATTTGGGAATCACCCCCAACAAACTTCTTGTAAGCTGGAAGTCTGAATGCTACAGCTAAATCCAGGCAATCACATGACTACGAGTGTTATCAGGACCATATGTCTGAAGGATGCCTTCAGCAGTTTCCAGAAAGTTTGGATCCATCACAAGAATTGCAAAAATTGTTAAAAACTGAGTATTCTTTCTGTTCAGACATGTTATTACATACAGTAAAATTGTTTCTAGCTAAATATATCTATAAACCTTTAATTATTTGGGGGCTTTTCTTCCAGATTTTGGAAGAAGTAGTGGGGGAATGTTGGAGAGAGAGGACTTCTAGGAAACTCGGGCATTTAGACTTTTACTAGCATTAATCTGATTCCCCCCAAAATTGTAGCCTAAATCATGATTCAGCTAAAGTAAATGAAGTAATTTTCATAAGAGATTCCGGTGCTGAAATGTTCAGTCTGTGAAGAGTTTGGGATGCATGTACATGTTCAGGACTTTTAGCTAACCTCTGGAATTAATGTGCACTTTCCATTTGAGCTGTTATGCCGCAAATTCAATCTCACCATTGCAGTCATAAGTTGCACAGAGAGCAAAGCAGCGCTCAGAAACAGAAGGCAGCTCTTCTGCATGGAATCTGGCTGGCTGCATATAGGAAAGGCATGACTGTGTCCAGGTGCCTTATTTACTGCATATAGTTGGACAAAAATGTAATTACTTTTGTGACTTTATCAAACGTTTCATAAGGATCTCTAAGGGTAGTACTGCTTATAATAGCATCCTGAAATACCAGCTGAAGGCACTGCCACTAGCAAGGAATATCTGTAGCTCATGGTTCCTTCTTTTACAATCTGCTTGCCAAACCCAATATTGAACCTGCTGTGGTTTCCCACAGTTGTTGATCCTAGGATCTAGATGTAAGTTATACCTTTAATTACTGATGTAATTATTTCCATCAGTGTATGGCTTAAGTTGTAGAATCCCATAAACTACATAACTGCCTACAGGTAGCATTCATGTCATTATCCATGTATCATAGGCACAAAACCACAAGTGCTTTACTGAAGAAGTCTTTACTCTCATTTCTGTATACTTCTCTCCAGAAATTCTCCTGGAAATACCCTTCAAGATTTAAAGAGGTACAACTTTTACTTGCTAGCTTTTTCTTGGCTTCACAGGGACCAGCGACCGCCTCGTCTAAGAACAAGCCCAGCCCTTACAACCAGCATACTTCCTGCTCCACATTAATTCTTTCATCTCCATCAGGCATTAGGGGTGGCTTATCAGAGGTTTGATCATTCTGGGTTGCAATGATAATTCAGGGAATTTTCAGCACACGATGATACTTGATTTTTTTTCCTGCTAAAACAGATAGTGAGACGTCACCTTACATTCAAGGTTGCCCTACACTTTGGTAAATATGGTAGTCTGCAAAAAAATCAGCTAAAGCTATTAAAGCTGCAGGCAGTCTTCTACTGAAGAGCATACTTTCAGTTTGATTGGCGTATGGCTTCCCAGGACAGATAACATACATTACTTGTTGTTTACATTAGAATCTTTCCTTTCTCCTTCTGAGATGACTGAAAACTTGACAAGTCCACAACATTCTCTGTAGTCTTTGAAAATTATTTACAGATGACAGGAAGGGATCTGGTGGCCTCTCATATTTGTCTTGAGTCTTTTCCAATTAAAGAATTCAGGCAGCATGAAAACTTCGGCTGTATCTGCTTAGCCAAAAGAAGCCCGTGACCAAAAGCTGTTCAGCAGTCAAGAACAAAAAGCAGTGGGACAATGGAGATATGGAAAATCATCAGAGGAAGACAAGGAGAAAGCATGGAAAATGAGATTTAATTTAACAGAAGAAGTTGCAGAAAGAGAGAAAGTTTATAGCAAATAACTCTGTGAGAAATAG
>JANZLP010000049.1:9047675-9061671 GCA_026930925.1 Chelictinia riocourii | reverse complement strand
GTCAAATTGGTTTGCACGAGCAAATCGTGTATTTCACATTCTATTTTAAATATTAAGGAAAAGCCCTGGTTTGCTATTACAATGATGATCACTCCAACCATTTACTACGTGCTTATGCAGAAGAGGTGAATGAAGAACACCCAGGACCGCAATGAACCAATGTGAACAGTTTTGTAATATTGTTGAAAATAAATTAATGGTGTCCAGTACCTAGAATTCTCACTCCCTTCTTTCATTTATTATATTAGTGTCACAGTAAGACACATTTTTCTTAGCTACTGAATGCCCACATGCCTGTCTCTTTTTTATCACAGGAGGCTATGCTTTCAGGCAAAACGATATTCCATTGTAAAACTAAACATCCAAGTAGTAATTGGTGGAAATTATCTTCATGCAGTATAACCAAATGATAATTTTCTGAGGTGTTCAGTTTTATACAAATCCCTGAGATGTTCACATTAAGATGGGTTTTCCTTTTAGGGTGATCCATTGCACTGACCTTGTCATGCAGATGTATTTTATGGACGCCCATAAACTTGAGAGCAGATGCAAACTGGAAGATTGGGCACTCCAGCCATGAAATGTATGGCACAATCTGGGGGGTTGGATGAGATGGCTTTTAAAAGTCCCTTCCAAACCAAACTATTCTAAGATTCTATGAAATCTAGGCTGTATTATTAATTTTTGCATATAAATAGTCACATGTTTACTGTGAAGACATTGTTTTCTTGGGTCTCAGTACTATGAATCACAAAGGAATGGAGAAAAAAAGTGCAAGTTGTAGGGAAGTTGGGAAAATTGTAGGGAAGCTGGGAAAGATGTCATACTTAAAAAAAAAAAAGTACTGCAAAATATTGCACTCTCCATCAGCTACCACAGCCCTCCCAAATGCCTATTAGCCACCTCCTTTCTTCCTCTTAGAAAGCTTTTAGAGGTTTGCAAACATTTTTAGTATAGTTAGGGTTAGCAGCAAGTAAGCACTGTGCTAGGAAGCAAATACTCTTCACATTTATCCTGGATATCTTGCTCATCACAGGAAGGGGTATCAAATCTTCACACAAATTGAGTCAAATTACTAGCGAGTTCTTGTCTGCTACTTACAACAAATATAACATCAGCTAAGCAGATCTTCACTGATAAGTGTTCTGCCCTCCATTTCCATCTTTCTGCTAAATTTTACATAGAATTGATATTTAAAGACACTCCCACTTTTTGAAGAGATAATAGTTACATGTGCCAAACTGTTTCTAGCCCTCAGTAAAATCTTACCAGTGGTCCCCTGTAACATTTTTTGATTGTCCATTAAATTAAAGGCTGTGGTGATGTTTACATATCTGAAATGTAAATCCCACTAGCAAGCACAGAAAAGAACATTCAATTCTTCTTGAGCTATTAGGAAATACTTGCATCCCACAAAAAAGGCAAAGTATTTACAAGGTAATGAAAAGTCAGCAAGGTAGTGAAAAGTCAGAAACCAGGGGTGTTGAGGCCCTCCTTACACACACACACACACATGCTGGCAGCCTCCCATCACTTCCAAGCACAAAAGCAGCCACTTCCTTCAAGCACTCCCTGTGCAAATGGAAGTTTATCCTCCCATGTGCCCAACCAGGTCCCCTCTCTTACTGCTCTCTGTACCCGGAAGGTGCTCAGCCCTTTCTGCTGAAATGACAGCACTGAAATGACACTGAAATGACATGGCACCTTCAAAAGGATCCTGTGAGAGAGCTCTTCTTCAAGAGGAAAAACAAAACACGCTGACTGCCCCGTGCAAACTGCCACCACCTCCACTTCCCTCTCTGGGGCACAAGGCAGCTGGCAGAAACCAGGCTTTCACGGCAGAACAGGAGGAGAAGAGGGCCAGATGGCAGGAGCCAGGAGGACTGTTGCTGGCTTGGCCTCCCGCCCACAGGCATCTCTGCCCTTCACAATCCAGCCTGCCCCACAGGCAGCAAAGCCATGTCCTACTCTGCCCACTCAGGCCCACAGGAGCTGACTACTCAGTGGCATTTGCAGTTTCACTACGGAGGAGGCCTCAGATAACCGATTCAGTCTGTCTCAGACTGTATTGGTTAAAAGGGCAATAATACTCGTGTGCATTCAATTGCAAAAGATGCTGGTAAAAGGGACGCAACAATAACGGATGTAATTTCACCACATAGCAATAAATGTGACAAATTAAGCTTGTGGCATGGGAGACAATCCTGACTGTATTTCACTCTGATCCCTCTAGCCACGGCTTTGTGGAGCTCACCAAAATAAGCCTCTTGAACACCTCTTGCAATGGTAGTGGCGGTTTCACTCCAGAGGCCACAGGTCTGGATCCTTGGAGCATGGATTAAACACAGTACCCTTCAATTCAACTCCGCTTTCTTACTTTAATTTATAACATTGCCCACACCCTTAAGTGGCTACTTCCATTCACTATGTATTTTAGTGAAAGTGTTAGAGATAAACTGATTGTACAAACTGTTTGTGAACATTCAGTAAAGATGGCAAAGCCCTGTAGGGTCTCTCATGGCATCCTCTATAACACACTACCTCACTTCAAGACAAATTTAGGATTAAACTTCATTTAACTTGCTTCTGCCCAGTAACAAGCAATATCTTGTGTTGGGAAAAAGCAAATTACATGACAGTATGAATGCTTACTCATGCTATAGTATAAATTCTAAAATTGGCCAATCTGCAAACATAAGCACTCTTCAACTTACTTTCTGATATAAGATCACAAGCGAGTTCTCTGAAATTCGTAAATTTGAGATCAAACTTGTCCCAGTTCCCTTCTATTCCCCAGGTGAACTGCAGACTTCATAGGAGGGCACCCAAGAAGAATCCGCTCTAATTCCCCATTAGTCTTTCTTTCCAAAGTCCATTTCTGGTCTAGTTTGCAAGTCTGCCTCACTACATATGTACTAGCAAAAGAGTAGTCACTTTTCCATGCAACTTTGTTGTGTAAAATCACTGTCCTGTAGAACTATCAAAGTTTTTAATCTCACCAATGAGTCTACAAAGCTATGGGACAATAATTAGAAATCTTTCTTATGCAGGCAAAACCACAAAGGCCACATTCTTCCTATTACTCACTACCTCCTGTTTACCAAAATACAATTGAAAGTCATCCACTTATCTCAGGAACAGAGAATAATTTAATGAACTTTTCCCAGGCACCCACATTTGAGAGAGAGTTTATAACAGAAAGACCTCATTCTAGCCAGCTAAGCTGCATGCATTTTTATGTCGTGTATTCACAGCCACAATACTAATATTTAGTGATAGTAATACTCAGCATCCAGTCCTTTTCATACAAATCCTCCATACTAACGTACAGAGCTCAAAAGAGCTCTTTTTGCAAGCTTTCCTGAGACAACAGAAGACACTGTCAGCATGGTATTATTTTTTTCACATCCTTCTATGTGCATTAAAAGAATCAACATTTTACCATGTTGGTCCATATGTCCTTAGGGGAAGCCCGCCCAGTTGCCCAACAGAAATAACATTGATGCCAGGGAAAAAATAAATCTTTTGCTTTAAAGTCAGACCATTAGTGTCTATTTCTGATATGAAACAGAAGAAATCTTTTAAAGCAGCTTGTATTTCAGGAATCTGGGGCTTAAAATACACTTACCGATCACACACTGATGGTTACTGGCTTTTTAGTGCAATCTAGAATATTGCAATGTTGTTGTTTTGTTTTTTTTAAATCAGATTTGCTGCCCAAATAACCTGCAAAAGTGAACATGCTGTTATTCACCTTTGCCTGTAGCAGCTCTGCCATTTGGCACTAGCAAGTATTTATCTAAAAAGTAAATCTGAATTAAGGATCATGAACCCACTCCTTTTAAACTGCTTCACCTGAATACAGAAGGTCAATTCACAGTCATGTGAGATATCAAACCTACCAATTCACTACTATTTATTGAAGTCCACACAGCAGACCCAGAGGTACTCTGCTGCTTTAAAAGGTGAAGCATCGAACTGAAATGAAAACTGAGCTAATCCCAGATTTCTGTGTCCCTATAAAATACAAGGAGAATTCAGCACAGAAATAACGTGCTATCGTAATCCAGGCCATAATCTCATTTAACCAGAGCAAAATGAACTATACCCATCCTTATGCTGGCTCTGAGTCCAGAGCAGGGCAGGGGGACTATAGTCATGATGGACTCAAGTGGAAACTCAGACTCTGAAGGCAAATGAAAGGACCATAATTGCTATATTCACAGTATAGGCTGCACCCTTCACTCTTTATTTAAACTTACACGTGCTCAAGAATACACAAAGGTTTCAACAGACAAAAATTGAGACTGTGACTTTTTCTGTGTGATACAAAACCTCATGCAATGCAATGAGGAGGGAGCCCCTCTAATAGTTTGGGCCTTTCAGGGCAAACAGGACATGTTCACTGCCTCCCGCTGTGTCCCCCTGCTTGAACTGCTCCAGGATTAAGTGAAGAGCTTTTCAGGACACAGTATAAACAAAGATTTAACAGTTCTTTCCCCTGCCTCTTTAAAACCAGGGAACAAATCTAATCCAAACAAGACTTATTCAGAAAACAGGAAAAGGGACAAAGCAGATGCCCTCTAGATACATACACAAATAAAAGACCCCCAAAACAATTCATGTAAAAATTGTCATTTCTAAAATTAGGCAAATAAAAAGATGAATTCTCCAACAAACAAGATGGTTCAGTATTGCAAACAGTGCTATTCATACTGCTCACATGCAAGGATTTTATTCCAGTGTAACTCCAGTTTCCAGGGGCTTATTTCTAACATGCAAAAAAAGAAACAAAAGCTTGTAAAAACCCAACTCAAACTTTTTCCCTCCCTCCTTTTCAAATTCAGATTTGAAAACAGAAATGCTGTGCTGTTCTGTGACACAAGGATGTACCACACAAACACCAATATACTGCTGCTTTTTCATATACTGCAGAGTCCTCTTTCAAAAAGGTTCCCCCAGCAGCACCGACTGTAATTCAGAAATATTTCAAACAGCACATCGGGTTAAGCCATTTAATGTTGAAATGTACAGGTCAGCCTTTGGAAAGCAGGACTGAAGGTGCAACTTTGCTGCTCTTCCTTTCACGCCCGTGCCAGCCGCTTATTTAATTTACTTGCAACAGCACTAAACATAACTTTAAAAACTCTATTGTTTTTTTAATCTCCAGTTCAATTTTTAATCATCTGAATTACAGAAACAAGCAGTTCAAACTCATACAGAAATAAATTTTTCCATTCAACCTTAGTTATATCTTTGAGAGTCTCTTCTCAGCCTTAATTAAAATCTATACACCGCTATTTTCCCACTAAAAGCCACATCAATGCAAATAAAATAAGCAGAAGCCCCCACCTTTCCAGCACCATATTGCGCGGATTGATTCCCATATGCCAGTTGAATAATAATTAAATTCACCCATGAGAATGGGAACAACCGTCACATAAACCCCCCCTGACCGCAGCAGGGGGCAGTGCCCATCATAATTTATCGTAAATGTAAGAAAGCAGGGTCTGAAGGAGAACTGTAGTAGGAAGACATCAAAGAATGATGGGTCACAACAGCTACAACAGCAGCATCTAACACAGCCTGTCCTGGTGGTGCATCCAAGGCAGGCAGCTGAAACATGAAAACACAGCACTTTCTATTGGCCCACAAGTAATTGGGGAAGGGGAAACTTCAAAGAGCAGGGCGAAGACCAGTGAAGATGAGACAATAGCGGTTCTCTTGTTTCACAAAACTTATTTCAAAAGATAATTACAATAATAATTTGTAGCCCAAGCTTTTGTGATGCACCTTAGTACATTCAGTTTCATACCACCCTATTCATCTTTGCAGAGGAATGAAGGACTTCCCCACAGACTTCACATTACCTGGCAGGACAAGCCATTGGAAGAAGCAATTACTCAACTGACAACAGATTGTGCAATTAAGAGGAGGCCTGCACACGCATGCAAAGTACATAAAAACATAACCTGATGTTTGAGCTCAAAACAACACAGTAGACATGAAATTCCAAGCAGCGCAGATAGTTCCACACATTTTGCATTGAGGGTTTTTTTCCCTATGATAGGCACCACAGAGCACGTTAGAATCGTGTTTCAGGAACAATTCCTATCATTGATTTTATGTGCCCAAAGTAAGCAGAAATTAAAACAAGGTGGAAGGTAGCTTGCCATTTCAAGGGCAAAAGCTGGCAAGAAAAATACCAACTGATCCCTGGGTTGCCAAAATGCGTGGCAATGCTATTGTGGAGTATCAAAAGGTATGAAGTGAAAATTACTAGAATTATCACGGAGACATCAATGGAAGGGAAAGAAAGTGGGACTTGACAAACTCACACATACTACTACAAAAAACTATCAAAAGATGTTTTCCCTTCATCTTACTTGCTTTCAACTAAAAGTTAGCTGGAAATAATAACTTGATGTTCTCTGCAACAATTTTTATCACCTCTGCATAAACCTTAAGACTAGACCAACTTCTACACTCAACATTCCTATTGCATAGGAAGGGAGGCTCAGTTTAGCTGTATTAGCTACTGACTATTGAGGAACTCTCTTCTAACTAATTTAATTTCCAACAGAACAGTTTCTTTATTTTCCAATAGTAAAAACATGCCCAAAAACTGGTATGTATGAAGACACAAATGCACACATATTATTTAAAATTCTTCTCCACATAAAGCAATCTTCAGAGGCACAGTTTAAATTTATAAGAAATACTCATCAATAAAAGGCAAGACAGCTGTCACAAAAAGTAGAGAAACCAGTATAAGCAAAAGGGCTGCATCTCAGTGTTAACAAGCCCTGACCAATTCAGAATGCAGTTAATTTCCTTCTGGCACAGCTGTATTACTCGCATGAAGCCCGTGCCAAAACACACCCATAAAATTAATTACAACTATCCAGTCCAATACAGCAAGCAGCAAGGCAAAAATAGCTCTAGACTGTCTGTTCATTTTATATCTAAAACAAGACAATCACCTAAAAGGCCCAGAAAAGAAATTCTTCTAAAAAGCAAATTTTATACATCCACTTACGCAGACACACATTGATGCTAACTTTTGTTTTCACTTTCAATTCTCATCAGAGATGGTTTATGGAAAGCTGTGACACAGCAGTCCGTGTGTGCCATCAATAATAAAAAAAAGGCAAGAGGAGAATATTCAAAAAACAAACAAAAAAACCCCCCACACACACCAGGCTTGCTAAATCAATTCCAGGAGTAAAAAAGAAATCAGTACATGTCTTTTTCTCCAATAATATAAAAGGAGGACTTACATCTCAAGGCGCAAAGAAATTAAGTTTATAACTTCAGGAGCACCACCCCAATATAATCTTCTACACTGAATACTATGGTATAAGAAAGAGCCCAGAGTTCTCAGAACAAGCCACCATCATTTATCAAGTTCCAAAGAACTATAAAAATTTATTAGACTAGTCAAGACATTCATCTTGACAGATTTCTTATAGTATGCCATCTCCTTTTAGGGAAACCATTACAGTGAATGTAGACAGAGAAGTCATAAAATACTTAATCACAGAAAGGACGAGACATATGTGCATACAGAGTAAAGAATTGTTTTTTCTGTTTCTATGCTGACCTGAATGTACCAAGTTATCCACACACACTCCTGAAACCTCAATGCTTCTGGAAAAATATGCCTCTTTATCTCAATCTAGTAAACAGGAACAGAAACCCCTGCAGATGTACAGGGTCTGTATCAAAGAATTCCAAAGCGGAGTGTAGCTGCTTTACAGCCAGTTTTCAGAAAACAGCACGCAATAGGCTTGTAAACCACTACCAATTTATCTGCCATTCATGCCACATGCCACTGGCCAGCAGTTTTATTAGGAATGCACTGCCATAGGTTTATGCATGCAGTGAGGAATCTCTTCCTTGCCCGCGTAGCATATCTGATTTGCGCTCCAGGAGAGGCATTGGCAGGTGGTACTGGTGAGACTAACTGTGCTAAATCATTTCTTTCTATTAGCTAATTCAAGCATGCAACAACTGTAGTTCACTAACAAACCAAGTAGCATAGAGCAAGAATAAGTTGGGTATGTATGTTTCAAAATTTGGGTATGACAACCAAAATGTAAGCAGAGTTGGAAAATCAAATTTATACTGGAAATAAAAGTTACGATACAGGAATCTGGAGTATATATCATACTCTGTTCCTATCCAGTATTAATAAGGCATAGGAGACAGAAAAATGAAATGAGTATAAGCTGGCTGCGCTCTTAAGAACGTGATATTTGGGTAGGTAGGATCTAGCTCTGCTCTGACTGCCCTTCTGACTTTAACACCCGTGAGTCCCCAGGCTGCCAGCAGGGTACAATGCCTCACCTAGCTCCAGTGGCAGCACAAGGGTTTAAGAGATGGCCCCACGAGCTCCCATTCCGGTCTTGTAAAGCTGGCCAAGCTCTCTTGAAGGACGAACATGCTGTGGAAACAGACAAAAAGGCAGGGTCACAAGAGATGTCAGATTTCTGGTTACTTTGGGTAAAGAAAGTTTCTATCCATGTATTTTAAAAGAAGAATACTTTTCCTAAACAGTGTGAGGAATAGCTCTTAAGAAAACCTCTCATTGTTAAGTGCAGGAAAAATTAACATTTCAGTAAATCTATTAATATTACAAAGCTATAATTGAAACTGAATAGCTTTCATGCTATTCATGCTTTGGCTGAATTTAATGACCATCATAATCTCCTGGTATCATGTCCTTTTTTTAAAAAAATAGAAGTAAATTGTTTAGATACCTCTTTCAGAATATTTAAGTTGTCATATTTGACATAAATGCATCTGGTTTACAACATTTCTTTATAAGACAGCTTCTCCTTGAAGTAAATTTAACATCAGCTGCAGATACAGTTTGATGCATGTGACTGGAGCAGGTCTCCCCACTACTTCCAACCAAGTCAGACCATACAACAGTGGCAAATCAATATCAGAGGTCTGTAGATGAACAGATATGTTGTGGCTTCTTCTTTCTAAATACCTGTACATAACATGTGAGACAGAAGAGGTGAAGTGAACCTGCAGGAAAAGGTTCGAGGAGCAGGAAAAAAATGACATATGATAGTGCTACATCCTCCATTGCCACCTGGTATTTTCCTTTTGGCCTGCACACATCTGAAAATGATTTATTCTGTAAGATATGCATCTACTGAGGTATTCATCATTTAACCATACTTACTTCAGATTACTTTTCTAGATATTCTCATCTCAGGTCAAGAACACTGAAGAAAGTTAGTCACAAAAGGGAAAAAATCTAAGTATTAACCTAGAGCAAACTGCGTTACAGCATGTGCAGATAATAGAGTAGTCTGCGCTCTTCAAAAGAGTGAGGTGAGCAGGCTGTTCATTCAAAACTGGGGAAATATGAGAAAAATCACCCTTTTCACCTAGACATGACTCTTCCTCTTTGAGAACAAGGTGACACCAATTCTGGGTTTCTCTACCACTGATTTTCAAGTTAACCTTAATTTGTAATGTGTCCGTGGCTTAATACAAATAGACCATAACTCCTTTCCGATAAAGTTGTTTAACCACCAGGATGTATTTGACTTGTTTCCTCTCCAATTGATTTTTTGCTGTCTGTTTTAAATTCATTTATACTACCAGATAGGATGGACAAATGAGAAAGATGCAAATTGTAGAATCACCTAGAATCTTTGAAAGAAACACAAAAGCACATTCCCTCCTACTTCTGTTGGGTGAACAGAGCTGGTTACATGCAGAGGTCTCATCTGCTAACGGTAACGGTGAGGAGTCTAACAAACAATTACAGGCAGGTATTGGCTCTATGACCTGTGGCAAGAAACCATTTTCTTGTATTATTATGCATTCGGGTGAGATGGATTTTGGTTACTTACTTACACAGGTAGATTTTCTTATGCAGGCATGTCTCTTCAATAGCTCATATAGAATTGTACCATGTTGTTTTTGAAGGCCAGTTATATCTTGGGAATCAGACACTGTGGCTAGTTTCACATATAAGAAAACAAAGCTAAGTTTCTGCTCTAAAAGATTTGCAATTTAAAAGCCTGATTGTTGTTTGAAATGAAAACAATGTCAAAACAGTATTTTGCCTTCAACAGGACACATGCAAAAACACTACAGTAACTTATTTTTTATAACTTACATAAATATAAAATATATACTATAAATACAATATTTCTTAATATGTGTACATTGTGTAGTTTGAAATTATATATGTGTATTGATTTATGTGTTTAAATTTTGAGGCACAACAGTTTCAGGGGAGATACCACGCTGAAGTACTTTGGTTTAACGTAGGAAGCAAAAGCTCTTTCCTCATCCATTAAAATGCCAGGAATCAATGTATAAATGACAGCTAAGACACTAAGTAGCAATTATTCCTATATCTGCTCATTTTAGGCAACCTCAGCCTTATCTCTCACTTCAAGATAGGATAAAATACAGAGTCAGGTATTATAAGCTGAATCTATAGATTTTCTTCCAGCATTTTACTGCTACACTTAGCACTAAAACAAGTTACAGGCAACCACAGCAAGGGACCTTTGCTACTTATATTTCTGTGAGTTTCATGGACTGTAAGAAGTCTACAACACTGAAAATGTTCACATACTCTTTAGCAGTAACAGACTTACTTTCTTCTACAAGAAAAGAATTGGTGTGTCAGTATTTAAAAAAAATTAAATAAAAATCATTCAAAAATTGAAAATTTCTTCCACTCCCTTTCCAAATAACATGAATGGATGTTTGCAGTGTTTTGTTTATGAAAGTGAGAAATATGCAAAATATGGAAGCATAGAAGCAACAAAATGAAATCATATGGGTTTATGTATTTGCATTTGTTTTCTGTGTGAAAATGCAAAATGCCTACCACATCTGCCTTAACTACTTATAGATGATTTCTTTCCTCTGTTGCAAAAGTTGTCAAATAGGAAAGAGAAGTACCCAACTTTCTGACGATGTTCACATTTTGATTAGTTCTTTTGGAATTCATGTATGTCTAATCTTCCTAGAGTATTATAGTGGTGCCAGATACTACCTCACAACCCTACATATTTCAGAACTGCATTTATGTAGGAAGTAATAGCTGGTAAATTGCAGGCCTTTCCGCTGCTTGGAAATATCATGGGGTTTGCTCCCCTGAATTTTAAAGCCTTTCCTTGTATCTGCAATATTGCTGGCTTAAGTGTGTGCCATAAGAACACCGTGCATTAGATTGCTGAGGTTTATTTATATAAACTACAGCAACAGAGATGCATGTACACATCTACAGAATATGGAGGGGAAGAGACAGAAATCTCATAAAATTTATAGTTTAAAAAATGTGAGTTGGTATTGTATCTTTGAAGACTATCAAATGCTGTGTTCCTTAGTTTCTGGAAGGAGAAAAATTGAAATGTCCAACTACTAACTTTGTATTTCGACTTCAAAGTTTGGAAATAAGTTTGGGGGGGCAGGGGGTGGAACTACGCAAAGGTATAGAGTAACATGAAAAAAATGCAATATGGACTTACAAAATAGGTCATGATAAAGGAAGTTTTTAAGAAAAAGCAGGAAATTTATGGGTTTGGATATTGAAAGATTCAATATATTCTTTCTCTTTCTTATCAGAGAAACTGTGCACTTTATTATACTTTGACATGTTGGGCATTATGGGTACATTGTAGCTGTGGTCTGGCAAGTTTGTTCGTCATTGTTCATTTCACAGTTTGTGAGTGCCATTTGTTTTTCTTCATCTATCCTTAGATGAAGTTTCTGACATACAGTGCCGGTATTATTTCAAGATAACGGCAGATGAAGCCATCCTAAGCATTATCCATTGCTAAAAACTAATGCTGAAGCAGATTTGTGACCTGCTTGCCTTTTATGTGGGTTTAGTTCATTTGAAAGCTGCCAGTGCTGGTGCAGGCTGGCTCAGAGAAGGTATATCAAAGACATTCACAAAAGTGCTTATAGGGTGGTGTTACTGGATAGCGTTACTGATAGCGCAGGGAAGGCAGCGGCAGAGCAGGGTGTCGGCTGCCCCAGCTGGAGCTGTGCTGCCCCGAGTTCACCCTCCCTTAGTTATGGACCAGCCCTCATCTGGGGAGCATGCTGTGGGGAGATCGCATTTCCAGCCGTGATTTTTATTATTTTGTATTGTAGACCTTATGGGAGCTCAGCAATATGGAAAAGACAGTGCGTGACTAGGCAAAGTCTTGCTTTAACTCTGGAAATGTTTGTTACAGCTTGGAAATATATCGTCTTATGATTGCTCTGAAAATTTTTGTAATGTAAGCTGTTCCAAATCCTATCAGATTTGAAAGTAATAGGTACATTTTTTCCTTCTATTTTCACCCTTTTCTTTTTTTCTTTGCAATATTTCAGTCTACCATCTACAATGCATACAACAATAAGAGAGGTGATTGGTTATCTCTATGAATATATAAATCCCAAATGCAGGCAAGGCTGCAGAAGGAGGGAAATGCAGGTGATAAAATTTAAATAATCTCAAGAATAATGTGTTCATATTTGGGTGATTAGAGATAATGTACTGCCTGGCAAAATAGAAGGGAATATGTAACTGTTGTTTGTGAAGTTATTTAAATTTAATTTAAATTCAGCTGTACTTCTGCCCTCAGATAGTTGTATTTCCTAAAATGCAGTATCTCTTATGAATATTTGTGTGTGAGTAGCACTGCAGATAAAGGAATCCACTCTTGAATAACAAGTATTATAGGGATATTTGGAGTGTTTACATGTGTGTACATGTTTTCAAATTGGGAATTACTGTGGAAGGTCTTTGTGATCTCTTTAGAGCAGTTTCCAGAGCTACATGTTTGCTCTAGCAAGCGTGGCATGGCATGGCATAAAATGGGTAACTCGAGGCAGGGGTACAGCCATTTCTAATGGAATTTTGGGCATTAGGTAAACCGTGCAGTTGTGAATACCAACTCTTTTCATTTCTTGCAAGACAGCAAGCTATGCTTATCACTGTTCAAAAGCTTCTCTGCAGAAGAGAAAAATCTTTAAGGCATGTCGCTATGCATTTATTTCAGCAAATGCTCCTTGGAACAAATGAGAAATGTACACAAGAGAATCTGTTCACAGCAATCCTCAGTAACTTCCTGTTGTTAATCAAACAGCCACACGAGTGGTTTCAAGTGCATAAGTTTCCTGGCTTGAGGCATTTTTTTCCTTTCACTTTTAATATTGTTGCTGTGACAATTGGATCTTTTTCAGATGAGTATCACGGTCAGCACTGAAGTGCTGCAGACATAAGGAGAGCATAAAGCATCAAATGTATCAGATGACTATCAAACACTATCTCAGGAAATTTAACGCAATCTAAGAGGGATAACGAATGAAGGGATGTTAATGCTAGTTACTTTTGTTTGCAATCCCCTCTCTTCTCATGCTCTTGCTTCCCTAGCATTTGTTGAAGTTCTTTTTATTTTATTTTTATACTGAAGCTTGCTATCCTGGACCATAGCAGGGAACGGATGAGCCAAGTCAAATGTTTCTGTTGATTTTAGTGGGATTTGGGTCAGGATCTATGTTTATTGTTATTAAAGAATCCCACCAGGATGCACAAATATATATCAAATCTTAAATGATGAAACTCAGTGTGTCTGTAATTTACTAATATATCAACTGTGAAGGCAGTCATGCACATGCACACAGTTCTGAAGATGTTGAAACATACTGATACACCATTGGTAATTGTTCGCCGTGCCCAGTTTAGGATCTGCCAGCTGATGGGTTTCTGCAAGCCTCCATGTCTGAATTGAGTAGATATTAATTCAAAGCTGCTTTTGATTCTATTTATGTTGCAGCTAGAAAAAAGGCAGAGTTGGAACAATAAGCCTGGCACAAATGACACCCAAGAAATGAGAGAGGAACCAAAATCATTCATGGAAGATGAAAGGAACATGCAGTAGAGAGAGAGATATAAACTAAACTCCCCATATGGATAGCTTAGATGCTTTTTAATGCTTCAGGATTTTGAAAAATG
>JANZLP010000049.1:8759557-8771584 GCA_026930925.1 Chelictinia riocourii | reverse complement strand
CCAAAGATTTCTTCCTGCATGATAGGATCAGAGGGCAGCACGTCCGCCAGCACCGTGGGAGCTACGGAGAAGGGTTAGAACACTGGTAAGTGATACGATTCTTTCACATCTGCATGGAGCATTTGGATTAGATATGGTTTTGAGAAGGTCACATAAAAACAGGATTTACGTACACATTAAACATCGCTCTCACTTATACTGAGATACGTAACTGTTTCACATGCAAGTTAAAATATTTAGAAACATATATGCTTACTCAAGCGAGACCAGATTTAAAAAAAAACAAAAAAAAACCAGTTTGCCAAGTTAATCAAAACATGCAAGCTAGTGCCAATCATCCTCAACAGTATTGCTGCTCTGTGTTGTAATAATCATCAACTCTCCAGATGTTAATATCTGTCTTTTTTAGAATTTTACCCTTCCTTTTCATTTTTAATAGGCATGGGTAGAAAAGTCATTAGCTCACATTTGATCTTGTGACATTTTTGTGCAATTTGATAAACTAAAGAATCAGAAACTGAAAAAAAGGAACAGCTCTGGTTCCTGTTAAAACTCTGTGTCATTATGTGCCTTGCAAGACAGAAAATTAATTACAATAGAAACAATATAAGAAGAAGCATCATATTTCCCCAAAGGCAAGTAGTAATATGATAGAATGACACAGTTTAATAGTACTTTCTGTCTAGCATCTAGACCCTAAAAACGTTGCTTACTGAATGCAAAGCTGAAAATAGTACCAACTTCAACAATTTATAATGAGTGTTTCTTTAGAAGATGGAACACTTAATTCATAACATAGGTTTATTTCTCATAAACTAAGACCATTACTACTGCAATTATGAAAAATTGCATTCTCAAAAATAAAGCCTCGGAGAAATTATATGTAATTTAGGAAGAGAAGGAAGGCAAAACTAATCAACATAGGAGAAATACCTGCAGAATTACTTGCCCTTTTCATATTTGTGCAGCTCCATTAAAAAAAATTCAGGAAAGACTAGAGAACAGTCTTATTATTTCTTATTCAAGTGAATGAAATCATTAAAAGAAAATAATAATTATATTCTGGTTTTACCTTTGCAAATGGTAAACAGTCTTTATCTGCTTCCTTGTCTTTTACTTCAAAGTCATAAAGTGCTTTGCACTGAGGCGGAGGTTGAGGTAAAGGTTTAATAATCTGAACAAAATTGGTTGGAAAAAAGCCATGGATGCCATTGACTTCTCCGTGATACCAATTTTCATCCACCTGTCGACGCAAAATGATGATGTCCCCTTTACTGAATTTAAGATCTCCAGGTTCTTTTCCCTCGTAGTTATACAATGCTTTGGCACATGGTAACTGAGGTACACCCTAAAGAAGAAGAAAAGAAAGCACTAGAATTAGATGAGTAGTAGTAAATACAATTTGTATACATCCATAAGTCCCATTCACTCTAGTGGGCCATTAAGCCTGGACTTAGATTAGACTTTCTGTAACAGCTGCCGAACAAACTCGTAGTACTGCCTCCCCCACAATGATGCAGGGAGAAACATGATTAAAGCTGATGTAAGAGACTACTAGTGAAAGCCAAGTGCTCTGTACAACAAGTTTTATTGATCTCATAAAACTCAGGAACTCTTCTGTTAGCCAGCCACCTATTTTTGACTGCCATATACAAACAACTATTCTACTATTCACATCTGAAGACACAGAGTACTTTTTCAATCAGCCCTAGCATTTAAAGTACTCCATAAAAGAAACATCAGGACTTTCCCACTTGTGCAGCTACATAAACCTTGTCTCTCATTTGTACATGTCTAAGAGCATTTAGGCTGCCAAAGGTTACTCTGGCTGCTGATTGCCTGGCACAGTTGCCCCGTACAGCAGAGGTAACAAGGTTGGAGAGCCTCTGCAAGTGGTTACGTTCTCACTGCAACCCTGAATTGTCAGGATAAACTCTCCTCTCTCCACTGACCACTCTTACATAGCTCCCTAGTAGTTGAGCAGGGAATGAACCACTGCAGGTTTTAAAGTTGTGCTGCTTTTTGGGGAGTATTCAGGCATTTGAGATTTCCAAGTTGCCAGTAGGGAGAAAAACAAGGCTATAGTAGAAAGTGACCTAGGATGGTGGAGGAAAAAAGGATGAAGCAGGGAAGTCCTGTTGTGTTATGTCACCCATTTAACCCGCTATTATTACGAGCATAGTTATATTTATTCATTTACAGAGTAACTCAAATCTGTTTCATTGCTCTTGTCCTGGTTGTGTAGGGGGCTAGCTAGTTTCTCGTACTGACAGATTTCAACTTCAGCTGAAATGAGATACTAGAGGAAATGAATTGGATTTATGTATGTGTAGAAGGGTTGCTCAGGCCGCATCTATGTTTATTAAAGCACCGTCTGGCAATTCTCATAGGGTGTCTTTATAACTTGTAAAGCTTTAATACAAAAGGAGATTCAAAATACAATCAAGAATACAATGGGGTTTACAGGTTCATATGGTTATCCATCTCCAATCCTATAATCCATCCTTACATGGTGACTTGCATGATTCTGGCCTGATTCTAAGCCATGCTCATATGGAAATACATATGTTCATATGAATAACTGTTTAAAATCAATGCTATTTTATTACATGGTTTATACATTTTAGAATAAGACCTTCTGAGAAAAAGACAGTATTGTTTGCAGACAAAATAGTCAAGACAGCAAAGTATTACTTACACTCAAATGACTGAATGGGAGACTACATATGAATTTCTCTCATATGGGGAAAACAGTACAAATATAACATTTCTAATGTCAGAGGAGAATACTTTTAAAAAAAATGGTAACTTTAATTTAGAGGCATACAAATAAGTCTTGGAGAGGTGTGAAGTGGTCATCTAGTCCATGTCTCTGTTGGGGACTGGATTGTAATGAGAGAATGAAAGGAAAACTTTCTCTGCTGTTAAGTTTATTAACATAAGATATACTTTTACTAGTTGGTAATTAGTTCTCACATTCTTAGAAGAAAAAGACAGATCTGTTACTCTATGGCCGATACAGGATCTCATCAGCACATGATTTCTTTGTATACTTGGTTTTTTTCAATGTACACAATGCTATGCTTTCCCATTTCTGTACCAAAGATAATTTTTGTTGATTGGGTATCCTAGTACCGAAAACTTATGGTGGGCAGGCAATTATACTTTCATTTGCGTTTAATTGCTACTACTTATTCTATTAAAAAATTAAACTCCCTCACTTGGCAACATTATCAGTTATTCAGAGCAGATAATTTATGATCAACCACAGATTACATTTGGGATGAAATAACTATACATCTGTAGTATCTAATAACATGGCTTTGTTGAAGAAAAAGTAATTTGGAATTAGTAACCTTAAAATTGAATTTGTCTCTGATACCAATAAAACCTTTTCCCTAGGATGAGCTTGTTCTATGGCAATCAGCTTCTCTTCTGTGCCTGGAAAGAAAAACATTTTCTCACTCCCACTAAACTGAATACTGAAACACAGAATTTTCACCTTCCCACCACTGCTGATCCAGTCTCTGGAACAAATGAAACCATAGAATATTTAACTAGGGAGGGCTCGCAGTGCATGAGCCTGCTTAGTAACTTGCTTGAAACAACAGATTGTTGGCACCAAAAATTTTTTGAGATGCTCTTTCCATTGTAAAAAAGATTAATAATAGCTAAATATCACTAGTTAATTTCTCCAGAGTCCTTAAAGGGTGGAAACAGTGTGTAGATGAGCTAGAACCCTTCACTACTCTCAGTATTCAAAACCCTGCTGGGTACTCATAGTCTTTGAAATGTCTGCTTTTAATTATGCACATTGCCTTTCTGCCAGATAGCAGGTGGAACAGTTTTCAATTCAAGCAGGAGCTAATATAAACTCCTCTCAGCAGTCTCTTCAAGAGGATTCTCTTTCAAGGCTGCCTGTGTCAAGCTGAGACTGTAGGTGTGCACAGGAGAATATTCTCCTTTCAGTTAATTGCACAAGTAAGGTCTTCTCCTGTGTACTGATAAAATTCAGTAAAACTTGAAATTCCCCTGCTCCTGTTATCTGCCTAGTAGCCAGCTATGTGGCTGTGCTGTGCTTTGGTGAAATAACACTATGTCTTTGTATCCAGCCTTGCATAACTAATGTAGACCTGCAGTTTGTTCTCATTCTTTCTCACCTTAAATTCAATCTGTCGGGGAAACTTTTTCCCCTTTTATGGCAATTTTTTCCAGGTTTTCCATTCATTGTCTATGGACGGAATGAACACAGCTGCATATGTGGGTGTGACTGAAAGTTGGGCATGAGCCTTCACAGCACCCTTCCCTGTTGGGATCTTGGCACTTACTTTCACATTGTACAGGTGAATTAGAGTCATCAAGGCTGAGGCCGCAAAGATGGCCACATCCACGCCTTGGGGTCCACCTTCAAAAAATCCCTTGGGACGGCAAGCTAATGCAATGCAGTAGGCCACATAAAACAGCAAATACAGGCCATCCACTGGGCTCTTAAGAGTGAGAAAAAGAGCTAAAACAACAAAAAGAATTGAGAAAACCACCAGGAATGGAGTAGGGAAAGATGGCTCCTCCGGTTGCCAGACTGGGTACAGGAGGCAATAGCCTCCAGCAAATTTCAGGATGGAAGTGAAACCAAAGAATGTAGCCATCAGTACATCCATTGCACGGTATGATAAAATGCAGGTGCCAATCTGGTAGATCCCAGCTGCCCACAGCCAGGGCACTTGACCGATAAATAGTTTGCCAGTGACGCCCAGGAGCCTACAGCCAAAGACACTGGCAGACAGCATGTTCAGGATAAGACCAGTGACTGCAAAAGGATTCACGCTGCCACTGGTGGACTGGATCTGTTTGTGGGTCTTTTTCTTGGCCAGATCTGTGCCAGGGAGGGCAATTTTCTCTTTGGTTAGGAAATAAAGAATCCTTCCCAGAGCAAAATAACCACCAACCAAGCAGACAATCATATAATTGCAAGCCACGGCAGAGGAACCGAAAGCTGTGCTATAATGCATGGCAACTTCATGAGCACTGGCAAGTGAGACAGCAGAAGCAATCATAGCTAGGATGACCTCTCTGCAAAGGAAGCCCACCACTGCAATAATGAGTAGTGCCAAAGTAAACGTGACCAGGCCAGGCACCAAGGCGTTGCGGAGATCACCAGTGTTGTTCAAAACTACTTGCCCTCCTAGGATGAAGACCACTCCATAGCCACACCAGAACACTGAGATGGTCAGGCAGAGAGACAAGAACAGGGAGGCATCTCTTAGGCTTCTCCGAATTCCTGTGAAACAATGACAATGGAGACAGAACTGTGATTTTGAGACAGTAGGTTATGGAAGGCAGTAGTTAGGACAGGCAGCTGTGCTATAGGCAGATGGTGTGTTGGAAGCATGATCACTACACTAGCATGGAGCTGCACTGGTCCCGCATGATGCTAGACAGAGCTATCATGAGTTTGGGTAGGTCTGCACCATGTGCCATTACACTGTGTAGGTGTGACCGTAAAGACTCCATTAGCACAACACTTTGTGTTCATCAGAATGCCGGAGGTGAGCTCAAAGTACTTGAGATCCTTCAACTAAGTACTGTGCCAGGCCTGGCATGCAGTTTGCCCTAAAGAAGTCGAGGTTCAGCAAGTCATTGTCTCATCTTCCTCACGATGCCCACAAGACTCAATAACAAGATCATAATATATTAATGCAAAGCAAGTCCTGACACCTCTTTCTTTTGCGTTGCCGGGTGGTCTGTTTGGTTCCTGCTGGTCCAATGTTTGAACCACAAGTGTCATATAACCTGCTGGATCCCCATAAATAATTGGGCCTTCCCAGAAGACAGAAGCATAGGAATTGCAAAACTCATTCCTTCTCAAGAACTATCCTGTTAGGTATCCCGCTCCTCAAAATGGAAAAGATCTTGATTTAAAATACTTCAAGTTGAATGGAAGCCACCTGCTACCCCAAAACAATACCGCAAAGTACCTTATTTTTCCTGCTATGCTTTCTCACCTCACAGTGTGAGGATACTGATCAGCACAGATAAAACTGAAAGCTTCCTTCCAAGCTGGAGCTTTGTAATGGACCTATGCTTCATTTCTTCCTCACACTGATACAGCCTTGTGAGCCAGACTCAGGTTGGGAAGGGAAGCAAGAGCTCTGCTGAATGAGTCCCTAAGATACAAAGAACTGTAATCACACAAGTACACATCTCTTGGAACAAGGGAGCACACAAATTCCTGCCTTTGGTAAGCTAACCCTTTTGGCACTATCAACTTCTTTTAACATCTCAGTCTATAGGAGCATTACTGCCTCATAAAGCTTTCCAATTTTCTGAGTCCTTGGATTTCTAAAATCCCAGCATAATCAAGATACGGACACAGTGCAATGCAGAAACTCCACTGCTTGCACAGGTTGATCCTGTAATGCATGAGAAATCAGCATTGCTGAATACTGAATTCTGTGAGGTTCACTTGATTCCAGTAGTCAGAGAGTTTTCTTCAGGTACTGCTAACAGCACACAAAAATACATTCAGAATTATTTAGGAAGACCTGAAAGATGCTTTGTGAAAAAAGCCTTCTGGGTGGTCTCTGTCCTGTGACATTCAGTGGTAGTTAATTTTGCCATTTCTTAGTTAATTTTGTGGTGGTAAATTCAGTGGTCTTAAATTCACTGGTAGTTAATTTTGCTACTGATCCAGCTACTGCTACTGAATTAATAACAAAGCACAGCTACAAACCTGAAAACGTAATAATTATGGATTGGTTGAGTGGAAAAGCATCCACAAAGGGCAATAGAGACAGCATCTGTACATCTGTGTTTGGGAATTCCTGCAATTTTATTAAGTTATAAAATCTGTGGAGAATACAGCTCTGCTATTACTGGAGGAAGTTCACAACGATGCCTGCTTTACCCAGTGGGAACAGGAGCCTAATGAAGGGCAGGGAGGCTAAATCCTACTCTGCATCTGAATGTACAAACAACACTTAAAATAACAAAATTGAAGGCCGAGCCACATCTACACCATCAAGCCTCAAGTAACTGACTACACCAAAAGCAGTTTTGTTGCTCCCTACAGCCAACTTGTATCATATCTTAAGGGTCTTTTCCAAGGTAAATTATTCTATGATTTTTCCCCTCTCGTCTTCTCTTAGATAACCAACAAAATTCTGACAAGCACTCAGAGATACCATATTTAGACTACAAAAATTAAGGGTTCTTCATGGAATATACCATTTTAGTAATTTATTCCTCTTTATACAGACATGAATTATGATTTGAGCGCCTTAACTAATTACAATTGTGCTCACAATGCTATACGATGAAAGCAGTCCCTAAGCAGACAAAATTACTGATTGCTTGTGGCTTTATAGACTCAAAACCCAATACCACACTATCAAAAAATACTGATAGCCATATGCGTGGTGCTTTGTTACCGGCTGGGCTGAAACCACGACAAACGGTAAGATTTTAACTACTGCTGTTGACATGTTTCACCATCATCCTCTAAACTGTGATAATGCAAACCCCTTGCAACTGGGATGAAACTTCACACCAAGACCACCCTAAGTTTGACACAGCACTAAGACACTTGCAGCAATCCTTGTAGCAGGACCAAAAGAATTCAGAATTAGTAAACTTTTGGGACAGATTAAGTCCTCAAAACTGTTTCTGAGTTCCAACTATTTCAGTGGTTAGCCATTTAAGATGCACCTTTCCTCCCTCCTCTCCACAGCGTACTCAGCACCAGTACTGAAAGGCCACACACCCCCCGGAGCGAGGCACCCAAGCGAGTCCCGCCGGTCTCTACCTTGGAGCGACTCCCCGCTCTCCCCCTCCGGCGCCCTGGGGAGCGCCGGCCGCTCATGGCGGCTGCCGGGGCCAGGTGAGGCACCCGCCGCCGCGCCCGCTCTCCGCCCCGGACCAGCAGGGAGTTCCCAGCGCCGGCGGGTGCCCGCCGCGTTCCCTGGCAGCCTGGCGACGGGGGGGCTGCCGGCGGCGGGAAGGGGCGGCCGTGCGCGGCCGACGTCTCTGAGGGCTTTCTCCTCAGCGCTGGGGACGGCTCGCGGGTCCCCGCGCCAGCAGCCATCGCCGGCGGCCGAGGCGAAGCTCTCCACAGCGGGAGCGCAGCCAAGGCCGTTCACCTTCTTCCAGGTGGCTAAGTGAAAGCCTTGGCTAGTCTGGATGGTTGTGAAGAGCCGTGGAAACCCCGACTCCAGCTCCCCCCACAAAGGAAAAGCTATCCATAACCTTTACATTCTCACCATACTGCCCTTCCTCCTGAGGCTGTTCCACTTCCTTGGGCTGGGAGTCCTGCGGGACAGGGGCCAAGCAGCTCTGAAGGATGTACCAACCTGGGGCACTGTACCGGCACAACAGCGTACCTAAGCAGCCCTGCATAGCAAGCATACGGTGTCTGTGCTTTTATTCTCTTTAACCTTGCTTTCCAAGATGATCATAATACCTGTTGTCCTTACAGGTGTGTATGACTGAAATACTAGAGGCAAAAGCGAATGAGAAGTTAGAAATAATCCTAAAAAATCATAAAAAATATGATGCACTGTAAAATCTTGTTCAAAATTATCAGTAAAACCCTTTTTCCATTAATTCTGATATAAATATTTATGAGTACTGCCTTAATGGAAATTTTAATTATTTCTCTACTTGGTTTCATCTTGGGAGGTTTTTTAGTAACTCTTATCTATGAAAATTAAACTTTCAAATATCAGGTTTATGACTTGTAGCATAGTTCCTCAACAAACATTACTAGAGTCAAGAAAAGGTGCTCATATATCTTTAAGTACAAATGAATATTGAGTGACTGGTTGCTATTTCTTTTTGAATGGCTTTTTTGTCGGCAGGGGGGGCTAAGCCAAGCCTCTCCTGAAGTGACATAATGTTCTCTCCAGACCTCAACAGATAAGAACATGACTTCCTCAAATAATAGTTCAATTCTTCATAGTTATTTGGGGATGGAGACAGGGAGATCGGTGAATGTCACAGACCAACATACTGTCACATACGTAATAATACCTCCCATTGTTGGTTTGAGTGGAATTCTTTGGTTTTAAATCACCTTTAACTACCTTTAATTCAAACCTCCCTGGACCCATCTGCACATCTCGCCAAGGATCGCTGGAAGGCTTTTAAAGCCAAAAGGCCAAGTTTTGCTAGAGCTGGAACAGGAATTACAATAACATTTTTTTTTTTTTTTAATACAAAAAAATCAGTGCAACTCGTGAAGACAGGTTGGAAATAAACATGCTTCAGTCTTGAAATCCCCTGTGCTACAGAGAGCCTCCTGCCTTCCAGCCAAATTTCCACTCTTTCTCAGTGGTTGCCCAGAGTTCCTTGTCCCCTCTCTTCTTTAGGAAACTCCTATCATCTCAGAAGCAGGACTTCCCACTCTTCACTGCAGTCTCTTATGAACTAATTCAGCTTCCCAGAGGATTTTTAGTTTTCTTTAGCATCACCTAAACTACTCAGTGTAAGTTCATCTCAGAGCAGGGAGTTTAAATAATTAAAAAGTCTCAGCCACCTAGTCTGCACAAAGCAGTTTTCCCTTCTTCTGAATCACCTTTCAATATGAAAGTAGCATATATTTGAAGCTGCAAGATAGTCTGCTTTCATATTAGCATCAATCTAAACACAGTGTTCCCTGAGAAACTGTTAATTTCGAACTGTATATTGCAGTAATAAGCGCTAACCAAGCATTTTTTCTGACAGGTAATTTTCTAGATCTGTCTCAAGCTACAGAACAAAATTCCTCAGAGAAACATTAGCTTTCAAGATTGATGAGAATAAGAATAAAGTATGAAGCTGAGTAGGCTAAACTCCATTAAAATCATGGCAGAAGCATTGATTTTACAATATATTAATTATATGATGTAATCATTTTCTTAACTGAATTTGGTAAGTAACCTAACACAGCAGCTGAAATGTGATTTGGACATTCAATGAGAGAATGCGTTGAGTGCATTTGTTTTCATGTCACAGCAAGGGAACAGTCTAGGGTCAAATGGGCATATTTTGAAATATAGATGGTTGAGAATTTTTCATATTATGACAACTCTTTAATTTAAATATTTCAGATATGTTCCCTGCTCTAAAATTGGAGGTTGCTATGTTACCACCAGTTGAACCTCAGCGATGAAAGAGCAGATTCAGATCTGCTTTCTTACAGGTAAGCTATTCTAAGTGGCATGCAGCTAGCACAATCATTCCCATTCATCCATTGACATGTTTTAAGCATCACTGACCTGATCTGTTTATAGGATTTTTTTCTTTTAATTCAGTGGGCATTAGAAAAGACTCTGTGCAAATCATTTCAACAAGTGTATTTTCTTAGAAGCAGTGAACAAATATGTGATCTGATTTTGGAAAAATCATCTATTCCTGATATGAAATGCATTTTTTGACTACCTCAGTGAAATCCGTATGCATAACTGATCATTGGATGATTATTCTTTGCAAGACTAAGTGATGACTTGTTGGATACTGACAGTTTTTCTCAATTTATAGTGAATAGTCTCATGAAAAATGTGAAGTAGAAATAAAAATAATTTATTTTTTTAAAAATCTATGTAGAGATGTTCCTACTAATATAGCATTGGATTTGCCTTGAAATCTCCCTGATACATATTTCTGTAAAATTTCACAAAATTTTATGCCTTCCAGAGGCAAAACTGTATTTTTATTCCACAGAGCCAATTTCTATCTGCTTTTGGTTTATTTTTACCCATCCCTTCTGCCTATTTTTCCTTTTGCCTCCTCCCTCTTTTGTCCCTTTCTTTAAACCCTGTGTAACAGGTATCATGCACAAATAGTGCTGTGAGAACTTACACTAGCTTTCTGACAAAATCATTGTGAGTGAGCAGCTGCATGGTGCTTAGTTGCTGGCTGCAGTTAAACCATGACACTTTGGCAACTGCCAGATTCTTGGTGCTCCTCAGGGAAACCAGGTGCTTGTTAGAAACATACATCATATGTATTCTGTCACACACAAATTTTAATTCTTAGGACTTTTCTGTTACAATGTAATGGAAACAGTCAGTAAACTGAACTCTAATGTGAGTGCCTCAGGCCAGTTAATACTGCTGTGATACTTGCCCTATTGTGCTGGTATATATGTCACTTTGAAAGCCTTTAGAGAGGTAGATGGGGATTAAAAGGCTGTTGCACATTTTTAGCAGCCCAAATAGGGGCTACCTGCAGGCTTATATCCGCTCTAAATTGGCTTTGCCTGCCACCTCAGAGACCATTGGTTGGTTCAGAGTGTCCATAAAATGGGCTTTCTTAATCTGCCGTGTCATAACCCAGTCATTTCGTCGCTCGCTTTAGTCAAGTATCCTGAGGTATCAGTGGTTTCAGAAGGTTTATTCCTTCATTAACCTTCCAGTAAGAGCTGCATTAAACCCTCAAGTGCAGCCATAAGTATTAATTTCTTGTATTTTTTTATACATAGCATAGAAGTTTCAGGTTCTCTTAGACTTGAAAACGTGGCTTACTGATGGTGTTAAAATCGAAATTCTGTTTTTACTTGCACCAGTAAGGTCATTAGAACTCAGCTGGCAGGGTGGTGTGCAGGGTTGACCCTAGCCTGCTGGTGCTGGTTGTGCAGTCCCTTCCTCGAAGGTGTGTGGAGAGCTGCTGGCAGGAGGCCTGAAATGGCTGGCTCAGATGGGCATTGCTGCACGCGGGCAGGGCTCCCTTTTCCTGCTCCCAGGCCCACGCGTTGGCCGCACCATGGGCTGGCTGGGTGCGTGCCTGCTCCCCGCCTGGCTTGGCAGGGGGTGCGCAAGATCACCTGCCATCTGCGAAGAGAAAGCCCTTACGACTAGGTCACTGGCACTGCCACAGCCTGTCTTCCACAGCTGGCGGGACATGGGTCACACAGCTCTGATCTACCTGGGAGATACCAGGCCTGATCTACCACAGCAGGGAGAAATGCACACATGAGAGGATGCTTCTAAACAAGTAATTATTTTCAGTCTTGACCTCTTTGGTATCAGCTGGAACTTTGCCTGAGAAAAGGGT
>JANZLP010000049.1:8397641-8409830 GCA_026930925.1 Chelictinia riocourii | reverse complement strand
AATGAGGAACAGAGCATGTTGCACTGCCAGTTACATATTCCAGTTTATAGCTGCTGTCACTCCTCACTGCAAATGAGTACCCAACATGTCCTTTTCAGTTGCTATTTTATAGTCCTTGATGTGTGATTTTCTTGCTTCTGATCTGAGATTCTCGTCAGTATAGAAGCAGTATGCTGTAATGAATGAGTCTGAATCTACCTTCTTTTAGATTAAAACCATTTGCCCTTGTCCTGTTGCTACAGGACCTACGAAAAAGTCTGTCCCCATCTTTCTTATAAGCCCCCTTTAGGTATGGGAAGGCTGCAATAAGGTTTCTCTGGAGCCTTCTCTCCTCCAGGCTGAATGACCCCAACTCTCTCAGCCTATCCTCATAGGAGAGGGGTTCCATCCCCTTGATCATTTTTGTGGCCCTCCTCTGGACCTGCTTCAACAGGTTCATGTCTTTCCTGTAGTGAGGTGACAGAACAGTTTATCGATTCCCATTGGTTTGCCTCATCTGTTCTTTTGTATCAATCTTAATCATCTCATCATGCTGGTTATGATTTAACTGTGTTAGAATTTGATTCTGGTTTCAAGTCAGTGTGCAGCAGCTGGCCTTGAGGTGCAAGCCAGATAAGGTGGTAGCTTCACAGCATTTTACTTTGTCAGATGGGGATCTCTTGCCCCCTGCCCACAATCCGAGACAGAATCTAGAGAGGGTGGGAAATCTTAATGTGACTGCTCAGTGCCATTTATTTTTATTGTTACCAGATGTTTTAATTGTAGTTAGTTCTAGCTGTTTAGTTTCTAAGGAGATAAGAGTTGTGTAAAGTTGTTAACACTACCCTTACATGTTTACATGTTTTTATTTAACATGGATCAGCTCAATACTGCACAAAGGTATATAATTATGAAATAGCCTTTGACTAAGGCAGTACCTCACTCTTTGTGATCCTGTCTTACAAATAGGCCAAACTGAGTTTTATTAAATATCCAAAACTGCTCTAAGACAAAATTATTTATATGTAGAGCAGAATTATTAGGCAATTTGCCAGAGATTGCATCATGTGGACTGCTTTGGAGATTGCAACACATTGGAAGACAATTCATTCCTTTATGTACAAGAATGAATACAGCTCTCAGCAATGTCTGCAATGCTGTGCTGACAGGAAACATTTTATGAATTGACAGCTCAAGTTGGAAGCATGGTAAAATATGGTCAACAGAAAACAGGAGAGAATGGAGAGGACTAATTTACTGGATGCTTACTTTCACTGGGAATGTGACAAGCTTGCTTCATTTACAGCTTTTCATTGCTTATATTCTGTACCTAAAACCTTTTCCATGTTGTGCCTGTAAGAGGCCCAAAGCTGCATTCAGTTTTTATACACTGGCATTGCTCTGTTGGTCAGTTGCTAACATGATGCTGTAT
The DNA here is from genome assembly GCA_026930925.1 of Chelictinia riocourii. NCBI lineage: Eukaryota > Metazoa > Chordata > Aves > Accipitriformes > Accipitridae > Chelictinia > Chelictinia riocourii. The sequence continues at coordinate 8,408,419 of JANZLP010000049.1, read as the reverse complement.
GTGTGTTCCAAGCAAGTGTTGTAATGAGAAGTTTAGTGATAAAAGCTCCCTACATTTACACTGTAGAATCACTTGGAAATTCTGCAGAGTTGATTGAACCAATGTTACAGGCAATATCGCATTTTAAAAACTTCTAATATGTAATCTTAGTCCTGGGAGCACTTTGCTGCTCTTTTTATCCAGTCATTCTGCTGTTAATGCTTTCCTTAATCCATCCTGTGGCTTGACACCAAGGTTTTTATTTATTTTCCTTGCTACTTACTATTGTTGACATCTGCCACCTTTTTTGTCAGCTTTTCCCATGAGCAGCTTCATGCTGTGCTTGATATTGCCGTTGGTGGAAAGGCCCTCTTGGATAATCCAGAAAGGAATCGAATCCAGTTCACATCTGTAATGAGGCACATACTAATCTTCCTAGACATCCCCTATAAGAAATGGCTTTAAAATACAACCTGAAAACTACCATTTCCTCTGTACCCCATTTAGGATGCCACATTCCTGTCATTACTTGTCTCTTCTCTCAATCCTCATGTTCTTAGTGGATCTACCTTGTAAAATGATAATAAAAGCTATGTGAAGGACCATCTTCTTTATGTACAGCATCTGTCAAAGAGGACGCAACTTTGGTCTTTGTGTAAAAAAAAAAAAAAAGTTTTAGTGGAGGAAAGAATAGTTCATGCAAACTCACTAAATGTAAACGTAATTTTGTTTTACCTTCCTGATTGTCCGATGTCGACTGTTACTGACCTACCCTAATCAGTTTGAAAAGCTGGTGAAATCCCATTTCAGTATTAAGATGACAGATTAGTGTAAGTATTCTGTTTAGTGATACATTATGCGTAATTTGAAAATGTTTCTCATGTGAAGAATTGTGTTTAAGGCTTTGACATTATCAAAGAACTGTTGAATATTCTGGCTTATTAGCTTTCCCAGAAAGGACCTGATAAAGACCTTACATAATAACTCAGATACAAAATATTTGAATACAGATAGAAGTGATGCTGATAACTTAGATAATGTTTGCAAAAGAAGAAGGCTATAAATTGTTACAGTTGTCTTGTTTAAGTTTTATAGCAGCATCTTAATGTCTTTGGTGTTGGGTCTTGGCTGATCATATATTTTATTGTTTTTCCCCATCAGTCAATAAATCTGGGACATGACCATATCTTTAGGTGAATGCTAATTCAATGGATCTGCTTAAAAAGAACTGCATAAAAGAAATATTAAGATGCTCTACACCCAGAGTTTCATTATTGAAAGCTAATACACACATTGAATCTGTATCGCACTAGAATACTGTGTTCTTCAGCATGTTCTTTCAGGCATGGGAATTAGGTTCACATATTTCTGAAGCAGTTATATTTCTTAACAAATATGTTCTCCTCTGTTTCTTTTGACCTGACTGATATAACAGAGCCTTACTAGTATTACTTATAAATCCAGATAAATAAATATTTGTAGTAAGCAAATGGGGCATGAGAATTATGGTATCAAAAACACATGACAAAGAGGACATCTGAATTCCTGTTTCTCATTGCTGCTTGATTGGCTGTATTCCATTATACATTCCATAGTGTTTGAATATTTACATAAAGTAATTTCCTGGTTTTAATTTCAGTTATACTGTAACTTAAGCTTGAAAGTAACTTCTGTATTTTATTTTCCAGTACCTTCTTCAAGTAAATTCCGCTCACCTGCAGCACCGTCTCCCCTAGCTCTCCGACAACCAGTGAAAGCATTCTATTTTACTTCCCTTTACTCTATATTTTATCTTTTATAGCCAATAAAACATTAAACATTACAAAAGGTTATGTTCTCACCAATATTTTCACTAAATGACAATAAATTCCAAGTTGAGCCAAGCAGAGGTTTCAGCAGCAGCTCTCCTGACAGTTGTTTGACACTCTTCCTGCATTTCACTCTGCATACACTAGTGCCACCAAGAAAGCCCATCTGGAAAATCTGACACTGAATTTGAATCAGTCTAATGACCCTCTTAATGATTTAATGGCAAATCTATACTCTAATATAAAGCTGAGCTCTTTTCCAATGATCTGGTATAGTATTTACTGTGGAAAGTAAAATTCCTTCCCTCACCCTGCCTTTTTGAACATCTCCAAATACCAGAATCAGTATCAGCCTTCTTAGCTGACCTCCCTGAGCTTTAGATCAAGGCTCTAGACTTGTTCTGTTTTTTATTCCACATGAATTAAGAGGAGAAAATAAAAGGAATTGTAGTGGGAAAAAAAGAAGAAAGATGAAGGGACTTCAGAAGGATCAGGAAGGGAGCAGACTAAATCTTTAATCCGCCGCAAAGCTAAGTACTCCAGTTACCTGGACTATATATGTACAAAAGACAGGCAGAGTGGAAAATGGGTCTGAAAAAAACAATTGTATTTTATAGTCCATTGATTTGGGAGAAAATGGCAGAGCATGCAGTCATTTTGAACTGGATACAGAAAAGAATCCCAGTCAGAACCACTGATCAGCAAACTCCCGAAAGACTGAAGACAGGACAAAGAGCACTGGCAGGACAGACATTGCAGGACAGACAGAACAGTTCTCCTATCACAACACAAACTTTCCCCAATTGTTTCAGTCTAAAGGGTTCGCTCAGTCACCAGCTGTTCTGTTTATTCCATGAAGCACTGTATATTGAACTGTGCATTCTCATCTCAGACGCTTGGTCTCAAGTTTCCAGAGATTCACTATCGTCCTAGTGCAATGCAAGACCAAAATCTGCAGCTCAGACAACTGTGAAAGTACTTGTCCACCTGGGAAAATAAGCTCAGATACCTAGGCTATGAAAATTAGATCAAAGCTTCAAAACACACTTCCCAGGCAGCATTTGAGCTTAAGCACAATCATTAATGGTTATCAGGCCTGAAGAACCGAACTTGGGAACTGAAAATATGAATGAAAACAGCTCATCAGCTGTTGTAGTAAGTTTGCTATATCAGGAATTACTTAAGAATATATATTTTTTTATTTTAAAAAGAAGAAATGAATCTCTAATTTAAAAGAGGAACTGAGGCACAGATAAGCTAAATAATAGTCATACAGTAGATGAAGAACAACAGGGGAACCGCAATCAGATAATTCTGTCCCACACAGTGTTTCTTTTTTTCTTCTATCAATGAGTCCATACTGCTGCCAGACTAAGTAAACAGAGAACAGTAAACCTTAGTAAGACTGTTTTAAAACATGTGGTCATCACTACACTGGGAAAATGTAGAAAATGTTAGAAAGTGTCTTGTTTGGGGGGAGAAGAGGAGAGCTACACTTATAAAACACATTAACTACTGTATTAATCCTGAATCAAGAGCATTTTCACAAGCCAATTCATGTCTATTTATAATTGGTGACAAGTCATATGATCCTTTCAGTTATGATTTTTTCTGAAACAATGAGATTTTCTAGTGGCATTAGAACACGTGATGATGAAGACTAAGCTAAGAAACAAAGAAAATCTGGGCTCAGGACATCTGCAAGACCAGTATCTGCCCTGTTTAAGAGAAACTCTGAACAAGGTCACTGGAGCACTGTTCTGGCTGAAGGGCCTGCAACACTTCAAAATCTGGTAAATACCTGATATTAGGAGGCAGTCATACAATATGAGACTAAGACACTGAAAGGTATGTAGCCACCTAATTCCCATTGCTAAAAATGACAGCTCTAGATCTTCAAAGACATTGGAAAGCCTAATACTCTGCACTGAAGACTGAAGATACAGACTTGAATTTATAGATGACTCAAGACTTGAGCCGAGCATTTCACTTACTTGGTCAGCTCAGGCAGGCTCTTACAAACACATCACACCAGGGATCACAGTATTACTTGCCCATCTCTTGGATTTCTTGATAAATTATGCACAACATTCCCTTCTTTTCTTTCTAATATTTAATCAGAACAAATAAATCTGTATATGTGAATTATCTGCTACTTACCCAACCTTATGTCCTTTTAAAATACACTTCTTGCACACAGAACCAAGAGAGGCATCTTTTCAGCTTGTTCATCTAACGTCAAGGTGCTTTCTGAGCTATGACCTACACTTATCTAACATACACGCGACACAATTCATTAAAACAAAAGAGAGAGAAAAGTAGATTGTAGCTTTTCTTCCTAGGTTCTGTGCTGCTGAGTCTGGGCTCTACTCATGCACACATGGTTAGCCTCTGAATAATTTGTCAGTTCATCAGTTACTTTACTGAAATTCATTACTTTGAGCCTTTTGGCTCCTACCCAGTTCCAATTACTTGTTTTAAAACATTGCATTAGCATCAATTACAGAGACAGCACCTTATTTCTGAAATAACTGCACTTCTGATTTCTCCTGGCAATAAATGGTGGAGGGAGGAAATAACTGAAAAAGTCAAATCCCACCTTATTAGTTTTTTATTTTCTTCTATATAACACACACAAACTAATACAGCTCATATCCAGGCAGGTTTTGAATTGACAGGCCAACCCCATTTCCCCAAAGTAAAATAAAATAGCCCAAGACAGAAGAGGAACAGAAAAAGGAGGAAAATTGTCCCACCTACCCATATCAAACATCTATTACTAGTAACAGCTTGATTCTGTTAACTACAGAACAGATTATTCCTAAGAAATACTAGTTGTGATCTGTGTCTCCCCAAAACTCATACCTAACAGTTAAGATCACCAAACTCCTGGGACTGTCCTTCCATTTTCACTTCTTTCAGCAACAGCATCAGTTTAAGCAGTTGCCTCTCTCAGCCCCTCCATTTTCTGCATGGCTATTTTTGACATGAATGAGCTCTCTGGAGTGCTTCGCCCGATGGGAAGAAGCTGGGGCAGAGTTTATATGCTCTTCAGACACCTACAAGTGACAAGGAGATCTCTCTCTAGATTTAGATACCCCAGTGAACTTAAGCATCCAACATTTATGACTCATCCCCTTCCCTGGGGCCAAGCCATAAACCCCAAATAATTTTTTTCAGAAACAGAACATCTGCCCAGAACTTTGTGGATCTCACCAATACTACCTAATCCACTGTTGCACTCAAGAAAGTACAAGGACTTAGAGAATACCACTAGATGCCCATCTGTGCTTGAAACCCAGGGAAAATCAGATCATCTATAGATGACTAACAAAAGATCCTCTTTGGGGCTGAGCTGAGAACTGAGTCCCATCTGCTGTGCCTGTTCTTGTAGTTTGGCCAGAAAAGACACTCTTCCTTATGAGATTAAATGATGAAGGAAGTGGAACTGACCTCCAGTAAATATTCTTTTCCCTCCACATCCTTCAGAAGATTAGGAGCACCCATTAGGCCTGTGTTTTCTTTCCTGTGCAAGATTTCAGAGTCAAATGAAAACTCTGCCATCCACAAGTTTGGAAAGTTGTAGGCCACAAGATTACAGAAGAGGAAGCATCTAGCCAGGAGAAGGAAAAGACATGATACCTATACGTAAATAGAGAGCAATCACAAGTCATCTTATACAAAGAATCTTCTTGGTTTGTGTTTGCATGAATTTTCAATAATCCTTGTAACCTGGCAAATATCATTGAATGACATTACACTTGCAAAGGCTGCCTGCTTTCTAAAAACCTAATACCTCCATAGGGAGAAAAATAATTAAAAATTAAAGAATAGGTCACAATATACATCTATAACCTGATCCTGAAAGACGTTTTCATGCAGCTTTTATACTGATACGGGTGCTCTTGTAACTTCAGATCCTTACATTCATGCGAGCCAACAGATATCCCCTGACTCATTTTCCTAGTGGGGTTCTTCATGTGACAGGGTATCTTTTACTGGGTGTTTTCACCATGTCTTTCAGTAGCTTCCTTTCCCAGTGACCTCAACAGCTTGTAGCATCTCAAGGACTAGTTGTCTTTGCAGTTCAACTGCTATTTCAGCCCATCTTTGCAGCAAATATGTAATTATGTCCTGCAGGAAAATACAGCAGGTACCACCTTGGTAGGGATGATGCAAAATGCAAAACATAGGCATTCAGGAAAACAAACAGGATTGAGGAAGGGCTTTATAGGTCTTTATGAGTACCACTGCTTTGAAAATATCTTCACTTTATGAAGACATTCATGTACAAATTTTCTCAGCCCCTGCAATTACTATTTCTTAATTCACACAGGTCCTGGGCATTAAAAACCCATGGGCATCTTGTGATTGACCTCTTTGTAGGCAGACTTGATCTACAGATAGATCATCCAATGACCACACCACGTTTAATTATTAAATCAACAGAGATGCCTAAGGTCAAGGAGGAGGTGAGCACTGGTCTGGCCTGCCCAACCCTGGCTGTGCATTTACCTGTTACCACTGTTCCCCCACAAAAATCATGGCACTAATAAGCAGCCTGAGGATGGAAATCCTGTATCAGTGACGATACTTTCTCCAACTCTTCCTTCTAGCTTGAACACCAAAGCACAAGGACTTACTCTCCTTATTACTAGGATCATTAACTAGTGTGAAATAGGACCCATCCTATCAAGACAGGTACCAATTTATTATCAGGCTGTATTCTATCACACTATTTTCTAGTGAGAGCTCTCTGTGCAGGTACATTTCCCAACAGCCTATGAGGTCAAAAGTAAACAAACCTGTGATTATGCTCATTCAATTGGGAAGAGGAAACTGAGGCAAAAATATTCACTGTTTTTTTTCAAAGTCACACTGTTCAATCAGATCCAGAATCAGGGAGGAAAACTCCAGGTTCCATCTGGGAACACATCAGCATTGCCTCAGACATACCCCATGACCCAACATCTTACGCTCTTCAGCCTCTACTTCACCTTTGGAGCCTGCACTTGGAGGATATTTTAAGTGAAAGAAGGTTGAAGACAAACAAGGTGGTAGGGTGAAGAGGTGCTGAAACAGTATCTCCTCTATCAGAGCACAGCGGAGCTACTGGAGCAGAATATGTCAACATTAAGAGTCTGTAATTCTCTAGCAAATATGCGTTCCTGCCTGAAATGGGACAAGCAGGTTTTAAGTAAAGAATGCATTTATTCATCTGTAAAATGTTACAAATAAAAAATAAAATTGGACCAGACAATTTGAATTTCTTCCAGAAGAACATGTAACATTTGACCTATATTAGTATTTTAAATCAAAATTTGATTATTTTAAGCTACATGTGAGAGATCATTCATTCCTAACAAGGATTTGTTATATTGCTTGTTTAGAGTAGGATTAAATAAACTTTTGTCATGCTGGGACTGCTAACTCTTGACGTTCTTTACCGCTATGCTCATGTAGTTATTAACTCCTAACAGTCTTTGGTTTGGGCTGTAATTGCTCCTTCCATTTATTCTTGTGAGATCTGAAATGGCACTCAGAGGTGCCCTTTAAATACTTGATTTTGGGTGGAGTTTTTCCCCCATCCTTGTAAAAGTCATGGCAATCCGCTCCTATTTATTGTCATGAGATATTAAAAAATACATTTCAGCAGATGTATGAAGCAGCAGCAGATAGATGCCTTCTGCACCCCTGCTTGGGACCACTGGGCTGTGCTTGGGGTGCCAGCTGCAGCAGGGGTGATGCTCCCTGACCACCTGTCAGCCAGGGAGGGAGTCTGCCGCCGGCACAGCGCTCGGAGCAGGGACGGGGTCTGCTCCCCAGCTCAGCACTGGTACAGCTCTGAGACAAAGGCAGGCAGGCAAGCACACCCCAAATCAGCCAAAGCAAAGTCTGAAAATTGGGTGAAAATTGGCTTGGAAGGGTGCCTGTGCCCTCTGGGCTGCTCTGGGGTCTGGTGGCTTGAGGGTGAGTGGGGCCCATGGCTTGCAGCAGCCACCCTGCGTGGGTCTTGGGGCTACTGCGGCTTCTGAAGCAGCTGAAATACAAAGTATGTATTTCACTTTTCCCTGCAGCCCCATCTCTAAGGCTAAGGGTTAAACTGGGATGAGCAGCAAGTGCCCTTCTCCAGCCACTTGAAACCTGGGGTCCAACCCCGAGGAGTGCTGGGGTAGTCCTTGGGGCTCGGGCAAGGCTTGAAGAGCAAGTGGCAACAGCATTGGGGGCTTGAAAACATCGAAGACCCGGGTGAAAGCACACTGAAATGAGTGCCCGGCTATTTAACAACAAACATGGATGTTTGGGATGGAAACCCAGGCCATAGACCTGTTTTGGGGGTTCAGGCACAACATGGGCTCCTCAGGAGCCGGGCTTTCCCATGGCTTTGCTCCGACACTGCTCCTGAGGTGTGAATGCCCTCCAAAACCCAACAGCAGGAATTGGTGGGCGAGCAGGCATTGGCACACCTCACACCCGTGGGGGTCACCCCTGCACACTGGCAGAGTGACAGCAGCCACGCTGGCACCAAGCTGCTCTCCATCCTCCGAGGACTGTGCCTCATCTGCTGTGTGAGGATCGAAACCCGGGAAAGAATAAGGAGGAAAGTACGAGCGAGAGCGCACTTTGTGTTTTTAATTATTAGTGTCTTCGCTGCTCTTCAAAGATGGTGATGCTGCCGTATCTCATTAGCTCCCTGTATAGGTAGAGAATGGGAGCTGCATACTGTGAGCATTAGAGCATCAACCTCAAAGAGATTTACAGGGGGAAAAAAAGCATTATACACACTGAAAAAATAAATATATGCAGCCTGATACATTCAAAAATGTCTTTTCTTCTGAATGCTGATTAATGTTGCATCAAATAACAATAAAAATAGCCCCTAAGGCTCATTTTCCTATCTGTAAAAGTGTAATAATGATTAGCTTTACCAGTGTTTGTAGCAGGATTGAGAGGGGTTGTGTGTTCAAAAGAAATACTAATGACCAGAGGAGGTCGTTAGTTTGGGGATATTCTGCTGGACCAGCACCAAATCTCCTATGACACTTTCTGCTTAACAAATCATACAGCAAAGAGTGGACTTTCATCTGCGCGAGCTTCAGGCATATTTGAAATTACTTAAATGAGTGTAATTGCAAAGTAAATTTATTCCACTGTTTTATAGCAGTTTCCATGCTCTGCCGAAGGCAAGCCTGGGGAACCCTTGAAGGACAGGAGGCTGCTGAGAGGGTTATATTTTGTCAGGTCTTCTCCACTTTTCTGCACCAGAGGACTCGCACCATCTCAGCAAACACCCCATCACACAGGACCACCACCAGGCAGGGAACCCCTAATTTACACTACTGGCACTTAGTCTCAGCACCTGATGAGGTGCTAACTGTAGCAGATCTGTGTGACATGACTATAGTCCTAAAGGTAATTTCCTACACCTTATTACCACATAATAATGGCCTCTTAACAACCAGGCTAATCAAGAATTAATGAGGCACTAAAACATTTTAAGGAACAATGAAGGATTTAAAAAATTTCTCTTATGTGTTTTATTTAAAAAGCAATTCATTTAACAGTTACTACACTTACTTTGGAGTCATATAAAAAGTCTTGGTACTTATCAAATGTAGCAGCTGAAAGGTTTTATTCATGTATCAGTTATTTACTTATGTGAGGCTGCACATAAGAGAACCGAAGGAAACCGAAAGGGAGCAGAACCAGATTTGGGCCCCATCCACCTCACTCACATCTGTCTGTCTGTCTGTCCACTCAGGCACTCCCCTGCTCTCACATGGGAAGCCTGTTCGTGGGACAGTGAAGAGCAGCACCAAAAATAGAACAAAGTCAGCCCATATTAACATGACTGCCAAAAGGGGATTTTGCATTATCTCTGGAAAGCTAGGACTGTCTTTTTTTTTTTTTTTTTTTCAGGAAGGGAGAGTGCACTTTAATGGGGGAGCCATCCTTGATGGAAGTGTTTGAGAAACGCAGAGTGAAACAAGTGAGAAAAAAAAGTAGGGATAATTTACGCTAGTAAAGGATTTCATATCAGTGACTCAAAGCTGAATTAAAGCATGAAAATATGTGCCTTTACCATCAGCCTGGAAGGGATAATCAAAGCAAAAACACATTCAAATTTTACTTATTTTTTAAAACTTCCTTCTGTCATGAAAGGGTGGGGGGTATATCCTGGTTTGCTGAGAAAATCCCCAAATAGATCATTCTGTGACAGATAACTGTTATGATTATTAATTCCACTGCTGACATTGAAATTAAACTGATTCCCAACATAATGGATGAGTAAATAGCACATCAGAAATTCTCAGATGCTTCCACATTTCCTATGCAATCAAAAAAAGAACTCCCTCATTAAATAATACACTGACAGAAAAGGCAATTTGATTAAATAAACCTATCTGCCAGTCATGCTGAAAGTTATAAAAGGAAAGCATTTTGTAGCTAAGTAAAACTTTTCTCCATATTAACATCTCTCTCTGTTTTTTGGTGATTCTTAAAAGAGAAATAATGGAAAACTATGTGCCCTAAAGGAAGATTGGGGCAATACTTGGGCACCTGACAAAGGAGTTAAAAGTTAGTCTTCAGCCCAGTGACTGACCATGAAGCAAAAATGACATGATGGAGGAATCAAGGGACAAAGGAGAAATCAGCAGGTGACGAGGCACACACACCAAAACAAGAACCCGAGCCGCTGTGGATATATTTGTGTACCCCTTGTTACATCTCTCTCTTTTTTTTTATTTTTCAGGAGACATAGTGACAAGTTTTGTGGGGCAAAAGTGGAGAAGGAGACAGCTAGCAGAGGTGAAAAGCAAGGAGAAATGAGGCTGCAGGTGATGAGCCTGACAAAATCAGGGATGGGATGATAGGAAAGCAGCAGACAGGGTGCAGCAAGAAAGAAGATGGAAGGAAAGAAAAGCAGAAGGGGTGGGGGATGGCATGGGATGGACAGCAGGTAACAAGACAGGGAAAGAAAATCAGAAA
>JANZLP010000049.1:7987011-7998740 GCA_026930925.1 Chelictinia riocourii | reverse complement strand
TCTCTTCTTCCATCTCTGCTTCTTCTTCCCAAGTATGTTCTGTCATTGGAAGGGCCCACATAAACAGGATAATTTTGAGCTCAGTGATGGGAGAGGTGGGAGTTCCAAAATCCACACAAGGAATGTCCACACTGAGATATCTAAGTTGGGGAATGATCCCTGAATACCAGGCCAGGTGGTGTGATGCCCACACTATACAGGGTTGGCCCCCTCTGCAGTAGACGGTTGCGGTTCATGCTACACAGCACTTCACCCTGGTTTTCCTATGAGATGTTGTGTGGAGAACATGGGACAAAATTGCCAATTATGGGATTGTGTGAATAAGTAAATACCTCAACAACATCCAGTCCCTTGAAGCAGATTTGCCACAGAAGACTTGAACCCTCATAAATTCATGCCCTAAACCCTAATAAAGTCTGTGAGGAGCACAGGGAAGCTTGCTGCAGGATCAGGGCCAACAGTTCAAGACAGGGCAAATTCAGAAGAGACAAAATTGTAGTAGCAGTTTCTGTTTGTCTCTGTGTCCCATTACCAATTAATGAAAATAATCCAATGGAAGTGGAGTTTAAAATGCCTTCACAGCTAAAAAATATATTGTAAATTTATTAGAGTCCGAATCAAAATTGATGCAAGCAAGTTTAAACTAGTGCCTTTTCTAGATCAAGGGAGAAGAAACATAGGTTAGAACAGGCAACCTTAACTTAGATACTCACCTCACGTACTTCCCAACCTCTCATTTTATAGTCTGCATCACTGTATGGAGCCTGAGTCTGAGACTCACTGATACACATGCAGGTGTAACTTGCATGGCTTCCAGTCCTGAGCTGCAGGTAGTAGGACTCCATGTGCTACGTTAGATGCCTCATTGTATGACCAAGAGGCAGCACTCCTCCCTGTTAGAGGAGGATTTCATCCCTCTGATCCACGCCTTTCCAGACTTGACTACCATGGTGCGCTATGCTGGAGCTTGACCAAGGAAGCCTGAGGATGCTGTCGTTGGTACAGATGCTGTGGACAGCCTATGGAGGAGAACAGGCTAATGCAAATGCATCAATAACCATGCGTTCAGTGCTATGCTGACAGCTGCTAAACCACCAGTGAAGCAGCACAAATGTAGATCTCACTGGGAGCCAGTGGCCAAAAACCAGTAATCAGAAACCTAAGTTCTCTGCCTGACTCTGTGTTTGTTTGTACCAGCACCCTGGGACATGGCATCCTTGTGCCTTCCTTCCTCTACCTGTGAAGTAGAAATGGTGATAGTTACCTTGTTGGCAAAGCACACAGGAAATCTGTGGCTCTCACCAGTCTGAGTCTTGCACAGGCTGGAAAGTTGCTTCTTTCTTCAGGCTTCAGAGTGACGACTACAATTGCAGCCACACACATATTTATTAATAAGCGGTCTCCAGCTGTGGAACCAATTCCTGCCAGATTATCAGGCTCAGCCCAAATATTTTAACCTTTCAAGTATGTTGTTACTGACATGTATAATAATTAATCCAGTATAAAAGGAACCAATTTTCCAAACTAAGCACAGTTAATAAGCTTTGTTATCAGTAATTGGGCCTGAAAGTGTCTGATGAGGTTGAAGAATGTGTTGCATAGGCAACTGTACAGTTGGATTGTACAGTTGCTAGTTCAGGCCAACAGGATTCTTGCTACTAATAATGCTAAACTCTAGTGGCGGTTAGTGCCTTAAATAGGCAGCAAAATCAATGTTTGGGTCTGGGTTCTTTATACTAGAGAATTTTTACACTGCTAGAGCAATATAAAGAATAATTGTGCTGGTGAAAAGTCACCCTCCTCTCTCTGGGACGTTCTAGAGTGACTGTGGCTTCCTCAGAAATACATGGCTGAAACCAGTGGAAGTGATGCACCCATTTTTCTCTAAGGACGTGGGCCTAAACTGGAAAATTTCATCTTAATAACGTGTTTACTGTTTATGCCATTAGAAAAGTTTTAATGTCCTAATAACCCTTTTATATCTTTATTGAAGGTTTGATGTTTCTCCTGGAAGAGTCTTACTTTCAAAAGATGAACATTTGCAGCTTAGCCAGTCAGGAGGACCACGTATGGCACTGGACACCTGAGCTGCAAGAGCGCATTCAAGCATTTTAAGAAATTATTATCTGTCAGTGGCAGGCTGTCTCGACTGCCCTTGGTATGAGTTAATTCTAAATAGTGTTTAAGCATACTGAAATGTTTAAATGAGCCCCTGTCTTGGACAAGATAAGTAATCATCCGTACTGCAGTTTGCATTTGAACACATCCAGCCTAATCACACTGAAGACACCCTCATTTTCCTTGACCTTCCAAGCTCATCCTATTCAGCAGAAGATAGGCTTGCCCATATTGTTAAACTTATGCTATGGTTATTTTTTGCTCTTTGCTGTTATTTCAGGTTTTAATCCAATGCCAATTACTAGGATTAGTCTTGGTAGGTCTTTTAGTCGTGCTTTGCCTCCATAAGAGCTGACCTTAAGACAAGTCACCTGTTCAGCATAAAGTACTCAGGAAGAATAAATCTTATTTAAATCAGCAGGAACACATGCTTTTCCTAGTGCAGTGCCATTATTAGTGAAATCACTGATCTGCTCTGTGGCTGCATTTCTGAGGCATGACTGATCACCAAAGGAGATCTCTTGTGTACAAGTACCTTGTTTTGAAACTGGCCAGACATGGCACCTCTGGCATGTAATGCATTTATCAGTGTGTGATCTTCATCACCAGATTCTGTCTCTGGAACTCAAGTGAGCTGGTTTAAATGTGGATCTGGCTGACAGAAGATAGAACATGTAGAATACCTTGTGGCCTCTACAGTCATTAAGAGACACTGCAGCAATCAAAAAAATCAGGCTGAGGAGTACAGGGGTGTACAGCCTCATACAGATGCAGGATTTACTAGTATGGTCTAAATATAATATGTAAAGTATTACATATTTTCTGGATTATTTTTTATCTAAAATAACTTTAGCAAGGAGTGACCTATTAAGTGCATGTCTAAAATAGCTGGTGTATGGGAAAGATTGAGGTGTGTGGAGAGATTGGGGGGGCTTAAGGCTGATATCTACAGCAAAATCAGACTGGCTGTAGTAGAGGCTTGTTTTCATTTGAAGATTAAGTCCACTTTTTAATTCAGTGTAGAAGCAATTTTTATCTCATGTAAGTGCCTTGGAAATTGTTAAATCTTTGTATATCATTACACCATTTGATTGCCTTCTGAGTAGAAGACAGAAAGTTTAGACTGCGGCAAGTAGGTCATTAGCTGAACCATCTAGTTTGCTTTATATTCTTAAGACACTTAGTCTGAGCTGGTAGTTTGAAAGGGAAAACAGCTTTGTGGGGTTTATTAACAGCAATGAGCCGAACACGTTGCCAGGACTGGACTAGAGTAGCTAAGAACTACATTTAATTATCAAATCAATGTCAATTAAAATTGAACCCAATAATTCAAAATTAATTATATAGGTCATAAAATGAGTGCAGCCAACAAGCAAATTATCATGTCAATGTAGCAAGATAAGTCAATTCTTTAAACAAAAATCAGAAATAACAATTGAATTTTAAGTCCCAGTTATGGGTGTTTTCCAGAGTAGGTAAATTAAGACAATTGACTGAATCAATTAGTATTCAAAACAAGTTACTTAACTTCAAAATAACCTTCTACCCTCTTTTAACCCTTCCCTTTCCCTGTGGCCTGAATCAGACAGCTTGATTACCAACTTTCATTTCCCTCTGTGGCTGGCAGAGTCAAACTGGCAAGCAGCTGTGTCTTAAATTCACCTGCTACATCCACCAAGGAATAAATTAATTCCAGGCTCATTGAGGTGACAAAGTGCTGTGACACTGCAGGTACAGCACTCACCATTGCATCTGACAGGCTCCAAGAAGAGCAAGCTACGCGTGCCCCTACTGTGCTGTGCCTTGCCCGGAGTTGCAAGGTTGGCAATGCACAGACACAGAGCACCAGCACTGCTCTGGGCATAGATAAAGAAGCAAGGCAGGTTTTTAAGGCTTTATTGTTGTTGCTTCTCAAAAGGGAGTATTGGGTGGAGGCAGCTGTGCTACTCTGAGCCAATATTTTGCCTTGTCAGTGTTTGAGATCACACTCTCAAATGTTAAACACATAAGGACAGCGTGCTAAGCAGGAGACACAATTCTGGACTGATGTGATACCAGTAGTGCTGCTGTAGCAAGTGTAAGGAGAACTGTTGTCTTCTGCTTGATAATCACTCTGTTAGAAAACTGGCCAGTTTGGGGGCAAGCAGAAATACCTGAAAGATTGAGGGGTGACCTCGGTCATCGGAGTGTGAGAAAAGGAGAGGTGGAGGGAGGCACAGAACCTGGGTTCCGTTTGCTAATGAATGTGTGTAGGATCAGAGTGGTTTACATTAAGTGGAACAGCTTTCACAGGGACATTGAGTGCTTCAAATAATTTATAACCTGCTAGTTGGGGCTGGCTCTTGGGAGGTGGTAGATGTGGTATCTATCAGGAGGAATTTGAACATTTGTTTCCCGTATCCCAGTAGCCCGCTAATTAACTAGGAACAGCACCACTCTTGTGAAGGCAAGAAAAAAATGTGCCAGAAATTCTACAGAATGCAAGTCTAGAAGTGTTATCCTAAAATGACAGGCATTGCTCTAGAATCTGAACTCAAAAAGGCAAGTCTGTGAGAGTTGGGACATTAGTTCACAACTCTTGGCTCGTCCTCCCGGCCAAGGCAGTGCAAAAGCAGTCTGTTCTTTGGCCATGGGGAGTCAGTCCTCAGGGCCCATGTCCTCCCACACGGTGCAGCCCCTGTGCCTCACCTTGGTATGTGGTCCTCTGGGTGTGTCGTCCTCAACCAAGAGTAATTTTGGAGCTATTTATGTCTGACTGTTTCAAATGGAAATTAAGAGCCTATTTTTTTACAGAATCTTCAGCCTAGTCCATAGTTTCCTTGATTCTTTAAAAAGAAAAAGAGAAACACAAGGTGGAAATTCCTTGTGGGCTTAGGGGATTATTCTGCTGCCTTCCCAAATGTGAACTGTTACTGATGTTACCATACACCCTTGAACTCGCCATGCATGTTCACATGCTAAAATATTAAAAGTTAAAAAAAGGGACAGGGAACTTCCCCAGACAGAAATAGGAATAGGAGGAAGACTTAAGAGGGAGAGGTTGAATTGTTTTGGAGTTGCAACACAGAGGTCAACAGAATTCTTTGGCTACTAAAACTTATGTTGAAGTTTCTTGCCCTTGAAAAACAGAGACACCAGGCCCACAAGATCTTCTAGCTTTACCTTGATTTTCTGTTGCAAACTTTTATTTCCTTCAGCTTAATGTTTCCCAAGATATTAGTGCACAGCTAGTCTTGGGCTGCAACAATAAAGTCTTGTTCTTACTAAGGCAACAACACATGGGAGATTGTCTATTTGAAAGGTCCCATTTTTAAAATGAGTGTATTTTAACCAATTATGGCAACCACCACCAAGGAGAGCCCTGAAAATATGAGGAGTTGGGTAAATATAGAAAGTTTTATGACACAGCTTTCAGCCTCACTACAAGGAAAACGCTTGAGAGTATAAGATGATTTCAACATTTAATATAAAGCTTTGACATCTCCTCAAGTATGACTGATGGTCATCAATCTACTTCTCCATTTATTCAGCTCACCCTAAGAGCAGTTGATGCTTTGGAACTGTGTGACCACCAACCATTCATCAAGCCTTATGTCAGGACCAGCCATGATAGATCAAGCATGAGAAGCATCATGGCTTATCCCCAGGAATTTCTTCATCTAAAAAGGAGAATGATTTTACATCATCTTGCTATGTATTCAACTTAAATGGAGGGTTAATGACATGAAATCTATGTTCACAGACAATCTCTCACAAGCATGCAGTTAAATGAGGAAGTCACTGTTGCTATTGCAATTGGTATTTGATAAATAGCAATACTGAAGGTGCCAGTTTTATACTTCAAACCAAGAAAAATGTCATTGTTGTTTAATGTATTAGGCTATGCTTTATATCCATCGCTGTAGTGTTCAAAAAAGTATCAGGATGTGTTTTTTCAGATGATTTTGCTCTAAATTGCAAAATCTACAACTGAGCTCAAAATGATGAAATTAATTAATATATGACCAAGTCAAGCAAAGATGTGGTTTTCAAATGTGAACTAAATATTACCACAAAAAGTGGATTTTTTAGTTCTCCAGGATACCATCTTGGAGCACAGATCCTACTGATATGACTCTGTTCTCAGTTCCTTTATAAATATTGTGGCTAGCCCTTATCAGCTGTATTAAACGTTCCTCTTCTTGCAATCTAACATCATAAATTCTTATTGAATACAATCTTTTTTAACCATTTGGATCCAAATCCTTCCCTTTCTTAGGCTGTCAGCTCTTGCTGCAGGGCACTAGGTCCTCTGTTCATCTTCAGGCCCTGCTCATAAGAATCTTACAGAATCACAACTATTTCTTTTTTTAGCATAAGGGACACCCCAGCCTGGCATTTGGAAGCATCACACCATTTAGGCACGTTTCCCCAGCACCGCTGTCTTTATTTTAAGTTGTATCCCCAGAAAAGAAGGAGGCTGCCATCCATCCACCCACTTATGATTTCCTCTAGACATTCTGTCCTTTTATTTTTGACATCTAGTAGGCTTCCCCTGGTTTGAAAAAAGCACCAGAGCAGTTAGCATGTGCTTTGTTGCAACATCATTATTTCCTAATTTATATGCAGCTTCCCTGAGCACTCAGTTCATTAAGGAAACAGTGTCACTGTGCTGTGACTCATTGTCCAGCCAATGCAAAATGGGCAGCTTATTTTTTTCTCCATGAATGATAACAACACACTGAGCCTCATTCTCTTGGATAACTCATGGTGCTAGATTGTGCCAGGCACTGTTGTTGTCCAAACTCGCCCCTGTTACAGAAGTTATTGGGTCATATCAATTTCTGCTGTTCTCTCACTGACATTGCTGGAGTTAGAATAGGGAAAATTAATTTTGGCTATCTTTTCCCTGAACAGAAGGCGGGGAGCTCTGGTTGATTGCTTCTTTCTTTGTTTTATTGTCGCACTATAGTCAGTATAAGGTTAACCTTAAGCCACTGCATGTAAGTTTCATCTTATCCAACTCCTTCTTCCCCCAGGAGAAATCCCTTTTCTTCACTAGGATTTTACAACTGGATAAGTGAAGTGCATTATTGATTCCATGGTGAAAATAAAGCTGCTTTAAAAAATGCTTCTGAATGGTAGTTTGATAGTGAAGTTACTTCAGCGCTGCCTTTCAGAGTTGCAGGGAAGATCATGGACTATAGCAGCATCACTGTTATGTGCCAAAAACTCAGCAAATGACTAGAACCTGTCAGGCTACACTGTAAAGTGAATGTGTAATATTTTTTTAAATGCAAAACCAGCAGAAATTGTATATACAAATATGTTTCTTGTGTAGAACAGAGGACATTTAAAAATATTTTTCAGTTGATAGCTGGGATCCTGGAAATATATCTAATATACTCTCTAGAATTTGTTTTTGAAATTTTACTATGCATCATGAAGCTTTAATATAGTCTTTATTGGCTTCTTTAATGTTGTACTCATGTATCTTACTGGATTTTATCATAGATGAATTGGGTTTTAATTTTACATTCCTTCTCACTCTTCCATTAAATGCTATCTTCTTTAGACACTGTGTTGCTGGCCAGGAATATGATAACTTTGTCAACAGAAAGAAAAAGAAAATTTAAATTGAATGCAATTAATTCTCCTATCTTGGGACTATTCATCCAACTAAATAAGCGCAACATGATCCCCAGTTTCATTTGACTTCATGTGAGTCACATACCTCTACCCGTCTCAAACCTCGGAGGTTAGCAGTGATAAACCAAACAGGATTCATCAGTTATTGCACTGTTTCTTTTTATATTAACAAGTGATGAGATGCAGTCCTGACATGTCATCTCTGCTAAAACCTCTACCCAGTGAGATGTACTTAGAAGTAGCTGACATAACCATTGATGTGGCTGCCTGTTTTCTTTCTGAGTTTTGGCTTTTCCTCCTTCTTTAGCAAATAGGTCTTTCCAGGTAAAAACCCTAAGTACCCTGCTTGGTTTTAAGTGTGGTATCTTACAGAAAAATTATACTGTGGGGGAAAGTGTATTCTCCACTTACATGCAGACAAAAATGCCAGAGAGGCTCCAGCCTCTGCTTATTTCTGGTAGTAGAGCTGAGACAGGCAGGTACTGCCTTTGACAGAATATGAGGGATAGATTGCTCCTCTGCTGAGTCAGAACTTAGTTTTCTCTGTGGATAGTCACTCTGAGAGACCTAGTTCTCCACTCCGTTCTTTGTCATTAAGTCATGCTTATTCTCTCGATTTTTTCCCCTTCTTTTTTGGCTTTGGAATAATTCCTTCTTTATATTGGAGCCTTCAGAGCCAGCAGAAAGTGCAGCAGTTGCCATTTAAGACAGACAAGATGCATTCTCAAGATGTGTTACTATAGAACGGAAAAGAAAGCTCACCTGATTGCATTTCATGCACAATGTTGCTAGCACTCTGAGCCCTTCAGGTGCATAACTACCACAGAAAAAACCTGCTTATAGTTTAAACCAAATCAAGATTGAAGAGGTTTATTGATTTATTAACAGCACATAATTAATCAGCAATTGGTGAATAATATATTCAAGATCAATACCAACAGATAAACCATAACACTAGACACTCACAGACTGTTACTGAACTTATACAAATTTGTGAACACCCTTTTATAACTAATCCTCAAAAGTTCAAATCCTGCACAGGGAATGACAAGTGCGCACTCCCCTCCCCTGGGTGTGGGGCTCCCCTCCTTGCCCTCTTCTCCTTTGGGGGATGTGTCTGCTCTGGCTGTGTGTCACCCCCCCACTGCTCCCAACACCCCCTGAACCCCTATGCCACTGAGGAAGCCCTGTTGGGACACAGGCACAGGGTTCCTCTGCACTGCACCCACCGGATCAGCCCCGCCGGGTGCTGGCTGTATCCCTTGTTCCACATGGATGCTGCACCCTCAGCGCTAGGTAGGGGCCACCCCTGGCACTGCCAAACCCTGCTCTGCTCCCATGGCCAGAGTGCTACCCTCTGTTACAAGTTTTGGTGCATCTTTTGTACTTCTTTTCAAGCTCACTCCGTTGTTTCCTAGGAATCCAATTCCCTGGTTACTGTTAAATCCTGCTGATGGCCATCTTCATCTTTAGCAGCACCAGTCTGGGCAAACGTCCTCTTCGTTTCTGGCACTCTGCACATGCGTGCTGTTGACACTCAAGTTCCTGTCTTACCAGGCCATTTTGCCAAGGGTGGTCCACAAAAGCAATCCCACACACAACATTTTGCTGGCAAGAAATACTTGTAAAGAAGATAAAGTAAATGCAGATGGGGGACAGGAGCTACAAAATGTCCTTATTCCTGCCACCACACTATTGTTCTCCATCACTTGTCCAGCCGCTGTGTCATATTAGGGGAACTCTTCTTCTAGGCATTTACGTCTAACACTGGGTCTGGATCTTTGACTGGAAACTTTGGTCCCTGTTGGGCTCAGTAGAGGCTCAGCAACATGCAGTCCCCAGAGCAGAGACCAAGTGAGCAGAAGGGCTTGTTCATGGAGTTCTTCCCCGATCAGGGAGAGCTCTCTCAGTTCAAGGTTTGGCCTACATGGAACAACCAAATTCAAGAAGATAATGGTAAATAGGGTGTTAATGGAGCCAAATTCTGTAAGACAAGAGTCCTTAATTCTATGCCTATAACAAAAGCCACTGTTCTGCAAACAGACCTTTGGGAAAGGACTACAATTAAAAAAAACTGCATTCAAATTTATTTTGAGGAAAAGATTAAAAGCTTTAAAAAGACATTCAACTGTGAAATGGAGAGTCCCATCAAAGGAAAGCCTGCCTTTTGTTTGCCAGTGACTCTTCTGGCCATCTGCTTACAGGCAGACCAGGCAGGTTTTTTGCAGTCCGCCTTAGGGAAGGGATGTATATGCTCTGTGCATGAAGGGCGCTGGGACTCAAGTGTGGAGAGAAACACCTGCTGAAGGCAAGATGTACTTCTCAGTAGAGGCTATGGGGGAGGCACCACTACTGACAGGCAGTTTTGGGCCCTAATCCAAATAGCATAAACAGACTTAGTATTAATGGCTCTTAGTTTATTGTTCCTTGCCAGTCTGGTCTGATTGCCAGTCTCAGGAGTGGCCACTTCCATGAAACTTAGAGTTCTAATATTTTCAGGCCAATAAAATGCTTTAAAAGCTGAAAAGCTTTTGCTTTTTGCTACAGTAAAGCTTTTGCAAAGTGATATAATCTAATGAGATAAGAAAACACTCAGGCCAATGAGTGTCCAGGCATAACCACTTTGGACAAAGGGCAGAATGAAAGTTAGCTCAAGTCTTACAGCTGCCAGGACTCAAAAGACATACAAGAGTTCATACAAATGAAATTGAAGGTATCAGGAAGCAATCAGTTCATTTTCAATGCCAGTAAAATTCTGTATAAATACATTTGACCTGAAACAGAGTGAGAAAATTAATTGCTTCCACATTAAATGAGTCAAATTACTTAACAAGAAAAATACACATAACTTCCACAATAATTGTGACAGTGTTTGAGTGCTATTCATTTTGAATGGCACTCAACTCAGATCTCTAACAGGAGTAAGTGCTGCTAAAAGTGGCTAAGGGAAGCAAAGTTTTGGGTTAAACTCCTTGCTCCTCACTCAGTAATAGATGCGTAACTTGAGTGTCCGGAGGCCTGATCTCCCAGTTGTTTACACACTCAGCTTCCTAGATGGGTTGGTTTTTGTGTATGGTCTTAAAGTCAGGCATGAGAAGCAGCACCAGCCACTCCCCTGGGACCAGCCATGACCTTGCCAGCCCCAAACCAGGATGTTTTTCCCTCTAAAAGGGCTTTTTCCCTCTAAAAAGGAGGGGCTTTCCCCTCTAAAAAGGCTTCTTGCCCCTTCCAGAAGGGCTTCTTTTCCTTCTAAATGCTTTTTTCCCCTCTAAAAGGTTTTTTTTCCCCTCCAGAAAGGCTTCCCCCCCAAAAAAAGGGCTGTTTTCCCTCTAAAAGGACTTCCCCCCACCAAAGGGCTTTTTTTTCCTCTTTCCTTCCTCCTTCCTTCCCTTCTCCCACACTTCCTTGCCCCGAAGCTTCGCTTCCCCGGTGTGTTCCCACTTGCTCCTTCTTCCCCTTCCTCTCCTGCCATGTCAGAACGGGGGAACAAAACCCATCTCATGCAAAGCAGTCAGCGAGGGGAAAAAAAAGAGATGTTTTTTATTGGAAAAGATGACATTTTTATTGTCTCTTGTATTGTGCTATTTTCTTTTTTTTATTACCCAGTTCCAGCTTTATTTTAGCCGGTAACAGAAGTGAAATTATTTTTCCAAGAGGGTTTTTATTTTATTTTTTTTATTTTTTTCCCCCTTTTTCATATCCACATTTCCTTTTTAAACACTCTATTAGAAAAATATTGCCTAGCAGCTGGGATGCAGGCACTGGGAGAGGCGTGAATATGGCACGGGGAAGGGGAGGGGGGGGCAGTGAGCAATAAAAAATAAAAGGAACCAATAAAGATTAATTATCTAATTAACAGAGACATAAAATATAGAGAAGAATAAATAAGCCTCTTGCCAAAATATGGGACCCCCTCCTGAGACCCCAATCCTGGGACCCACTGCCTCGGGGTCCCACCCAAGAGAGACCCCCACGGGACCCCA
>JANZLP010000049.1:7800292-7812343 GCA_026930925.1 Chelictinia riocourii | reverse complement strand
ACTGTCTTCTAATGCAGTCTTATTAGGTGGACTACTGTCACATGGCAAAACAACTTTTTGAGGTCTTTAACATTTCAGCAGGAAGTGCCAGCTGGGGCCAAGCAAGTATCAGCTCATCTTCCATTTTGGCTGTGATCAAATAAATCCTTTTTTCTTAATCTAATTTTGCTGGGGTTTGGATTTGCCCTAGAAAAGGACCCATGATCAAAATAAATATGAGGTGAGAATGTGCAAGAACTGCTGTCGTGAGGACATTTCTATTCGAGGTTATAGAAAACTGGCCAGAATGCCTCAACTTATGACATTTATACTGTTGCACACCGGAATATTTTCAGAACAGTTACTGACATTTTGACATTCCTGAAACTAATCCTTAGCTTTATTTCATCCCTAGTGACATTCATTTTACTGATAATTGAAATAATATACATCTTTATTGTTACAGTAAAAATAGGTATAGATTTGATTTTTTTTTTCTCTTGCTACCCTGTAGCAGTGCAAGGCGTAATACATTATATGGCTTACAATGACAAAAAATTATGTTTTCAATTTGGTAAGTCATTTTCAATTGAAAATACAATGCATTCCTGCATAAGACATATTGCATTGTGGCAGACTGTAAGTATTAGGGAAGACCTACTATATTTGAAACAACATAATTAACACTCTTTGTTCATGAAAGGCAAATAAACAACCAAGGCAGGTCTTTTTCAGTGATGGATAACATCTTTATTAAAGAATTAATCTAGATCTCAAACCAGGATCTATCTAGTACATAAATCAGGGTCTTGTGGTTCCATTTACGGTTCCTTTTACAACCTAAGTGTTAAGTTTATTGCCGTATAGTCCAATAATTCATTGTTGAGGGATGCCAAGCCCCGTTCTCTCTTCTCTCTATTCTCACTGCAAATGGAGACACATTTAGTTCACAATACCATCACCAGTTTGCTCTATTCTTAGCAAGTAGCTTAAGTTCTGACTGTCTAATGTTAATTATATACTTTTATTAAGAATGTTGAAGCTCTGCTGATAAAATGTAGTTATACATGCTAAGTATTTAGTTTCCTCAACTCATATGCAAAGTCACAGTTGCCCTGCCAGAGAGCTCCTATGCCAGGGACCTCTACATTTGTGCTCCTGAGATGGTCAAGTTTGGAATAACAGAGGGGCTGCATAAAAGCTGTAGTGATTTATTAGCTCATGTTTGGACATGATGGGCCTAAATAATCTATTTCAGCTATTTAGTGGATACCATGATCTGTGGAAACTTATCTGAGCACCTGTGGCCAAGATTTTTTTTTTTTTTTTTTTCCTGGTCAATAGTTCCCTGTGCATATTGCAGATGCCTGGGACCCCCAAAGGCTTTTTCCTTACCTGACTCAATTGCAAGGTGAGCAGTTAGAACACAAGGGATGTATATTCAAAGCTGTACTTCACCTTTCATTGATTAATAGCAGACCAAACCAAGGAACTGTGTTAGATCATTGTATACATGCATGTATGGTAAAGTTTAATCAGTAGATAGCTTGCAAAATCCTTTGGGGCACTCATAAAAGCTCTTGGATGCCTCACTTCAAAGTTTAGAATGTTGCTCGGGGTAAGGTTTGTCGGTTGTTTGGACTTTATTGTATTTATTATATTTGTCTGTGAGCAGACCATTAGATTAATTATAGTGCTCTGGAGTGGAGCTAGGGCGTGAGCTGGAACGCCAGCACTCCGCGTTACCCTGCAGAAAGCGGGATATAGTGTTCGAGCTCGCTCCCCGGTGTCCTATTATTGAGCCATGCAGGCGCGTTGAGGAGAGACAGCCTTATCTTCTTGGGTTTGAGCAGGTTCAGAAAGCAATTATATTCACAGAAGCAATCCCACCAAGAGGCGTTGAATACCAAGATACAACGCCTGGCTGAAAAAGCCTGTGCTGGGAGACTACAATAATATTGCTACACGCCTTCCCCACTCATGCAGGCTTCCCGAGCCTTTGCTGCTGCCTGGTGTCAGGGAGAGGATTTGGGGCAAGGGGGTCATCTTCCCTGACCTGGTGTTCCTGTACTTACAGTTTTAGCCGTCTGTATGAGACCAGGCTTTGAAATTCTGAACTGAGAATGGGAGGATGCATTGGAAATTAATTTTCTTCAGCTATCTGCTGCATTTAAGCACTGCTTGAAACAATAGTGTCGTGTTGACTGCTGTTTACTAAACCAGACAATTTGCTTAATCAGCTGAAAGGCAGATTTTAAAGCCCTGGCTTGCACTTACCACGGCTGTGCTAAACCAAGGGCTGTGTATTGCTGTTCACTTAAGCAACAGCTAAAGCACAATGTATTCAAATGCAGCTCATGCTGATGATATTTGCTAGCTTTTAGATGAGAGCTGTTGCTATTAAAACAATGGCAACAATCCTAAACTAAGCAATGTCTAAGTCCTTCTGAGCGTTCCTTAAATTTTCTAGATGCTAGCTGATACAGAACTCCAGTGCAGCACTTAATGGAGCTCCCAACTGCCTAGCTGTGTATTTTGGGCTACCTTATGTAATAAAATGGCAGGCCCTTACACTGCCTGCGTGAGCGAGGTTGCATAAGCAGCCTGGGGAAACAACCGGAGCTCCAAGAGCCCTCCTGAATCCTGCACGTCTTGTTTGATCTCATTTAACATTATTTAATAAATGATATTAACCACTTCCCCCCCCCCGCGCCCCCCCGAGTTATCTCAGAGCAGTGATACTGATTTAATTTCACGCACAGACCTCACTTTTTAGAGAAGTCATCAAACTTTTCAGTCAATTGAGCAGTCTGATGTCCGGGTAGCCTTGAATTCTCTGTAATCAGCACTCAATCCAGTTAAAAAGAAAAACACATGAAAAACAAAACCTTGAGCAGAAAAATACTTGTTTTTCATTCTCAGTTCTAATTTGGTAACCGTTCTTAAAGTTCATCACTATGGTTTGTTCTATCTTGGAATAAACAATTTATTATTTAAGCAGCTTTTTTTTTTTCCTTTAAAAATAGGCAATACTGTTCAGTCATTGGGAAGAAAACCAGCATGAGAAAGTCATAATCAACTTTAACAGGCTTACAGATGGCAATGAATTTCTTTAAGCATAATTTTAGCCCTGCAAACAATAATAATTGAGTTTGATTATTTATTATCATTTTGTCATTGATGAGCAGACCAGACTGTTTTTCTCTTGATTCCCTCTGTTAGGTGTGTCAAATTTTTAAGCTGGAGAGCAATTTTAACAAGGCTGCTCCCACCTGTAATCTCTAAATCAACAGGTGGATGTAATTGTGCAAAACCTGAGAATTACTGGTTATCTGATTGAGTTGGTGGCTGAATGAATCCAACTTTGAGCGTGTCCTAGACTTATTGGTTTGGGTGGGACACCTCTGATGAATATGTCATGGAGAATTGGCATGCTATTTCCCATATTATGGGTAAGAATGGTATGCTTGAAAAATCTTGTTAATAATAAATATTATTACTGCATGCAATGTGATCAGCTGGAGGTGGAATATTTTTCTGCTCTTCTTAGTTCTCATACAAAATATCTGCTTGGTGCTTTTATTGGTACTTCTACAGATTTTACTTGTGGTATTTTCTCTGTTCCTCATTTTGACATCTAAAACAGTAAAAGGTTTTAAATTGGAGGCTTTGCATTAGACATATGCACATTCCAGTTACACTTCCAGTGAGAGTTCCTTTAATTTATGATTTATAAAGGGAGAAACAGCTGTATAATTTCTACATGGACCATTAAGGCCACTACTCAGGCAGAATCTTCATCCTGTTCATTAGATGAGCATTGAGTTTTTTTAATTTGCTTTATGTTTGGTTACCAAGCTGAGAAGAGTATTTTGTTCTCTCTTCTACTTACCTCATGCTTCCTTTTCAATATATTAATGTCAATATATTAAATCAGCCTAATAAAACAATAGTTTTGTGAACCAATGAGTGCACTTCTAACAATTTCAGCAAGAGCAATACTGATAAAAAATAAATAGGTCACTCATATTCACTCTTGTATTTATATTTTTTTATGAAGACTGAAGAGTCTTGCTTGTTTTCTGGGCTGTCACTGAAGTCAATAGAAACTTAGCTGGAATAGTTCTGGACATTTAATTTGATTGTTTGCAAGGTGGCACGAGTTGGTTTTTTCATCTTTTTTTCTTTCTTTCCAGCACAAAGGACCTTTTTGTCAGCTGATGCACAGCGATGTAACTCAGCTGGTTGTAGCAATTACATTTATACTGCCTGGCCTCTAATATCCATATTTCTTCAAAAATGCATCATCTTTTTCAACAACAGAATATCTTGCTATATCTTGCTGTTATTGAAGTATAAGAAATAAAGCTGCATTTGGTGCCTATCTGCTGTCCTCATTAAGGCAAAAAACTCCCACTGAAATCAAGGAGAGTTTGGCTGACAAAGAATTACTGGCTTGAGCTTCTGAAAGGTCTAAACTTTCTCCGTCACTACTTGGGTTTGAGTTTTGGTTTTGTTTGGTTTTTATTTGGTTGGATTTTTTAAATTTTATTTTATTTGTTTATCTCACCTTATATTTTAACTGTTCCCTCTCCTTCTTTTATATGTATAGTTTTGAATCTTTAGGTTCCTTCACTAATATCTTTTTTGGTTTTACTTCAGTCAAGCCTTAGGACCTTGTACTCCCCACCTTGCCCTTTCTTCCTTTCTTCTCTCCTCTTACTGTCTCGCTCTCTTCTTCCAGTTATCCTCCCCTTCACTGACAACAGCACTGTAAAAAAAGTTGACATACATCATGCACGTTTCCAGGAATTTCATTTAGCTTGTTTAGACCCCTTTTACATACAGGTACCTATATTCAGGTACTTGCCTTAGGGCAAAGCAGCAGTTTGTAGAACTGGTGATGTAGACAGAGATTTATTTGCACAATATTCATCTCTGCAATCTTTCCTCCTCTTCTGGGTAGGATCTTCGAAGTTTCATTGAAGTATTCATGCAGGGTTTCAGCAGTAAAATGAGTTTTGGACTGATAGAATAAATATTTGGCATAATATTGCAGTCAGAAAAAAATACTTAAGGATTTTGAAGTCTGTGTAGAAGGGGTTTTGTTGAGAGCGACAAAACTGGAAATCTCCAAAGAAATGGGTTTTATTCATAATTCTACTGTGCAATGTTATGAGCTTAGACCACATATATATCGTGCTTTTTGTGCATCACTTCTCTGATCCATAAACTAGGGCAGCTTTACAGAGTATTGTAGGCTATGATCAATTCTGGGTGCCATTCATAGCCAGGTATCTGAGGGAGGCACGAAGTGGGGGAATCTGGGATGCTAAATATACTGTTGGCAGAAAGAGGAGCCACAGTGAAGGCTTTTTTGGGCATTGATCCATCTCGGCGGTTAGGATACATGAGGCAGTACCTTGTCACGGCAGGCTCTTTGCTTCCAGCTGTGCAACACCTGATGGCATCGGAGCTTTCCCTGGATGCCCTGGCTCTGTTGGTGACCTGCACAATTGCTCGGTTCCCCCCTGCTACCTCTTAATCATTTGCATTTTTCAGATGGAAGGTATTTTGAAAGTGCCAAGTATTGTTATTTTTCTTGCAAGTTTGACTGAAATTCAAGTTCTTTTCCAGAAGACCTAATTCATGCTTTTGAAAGAAATAGTAGGGGTATGGCTTTGTAATGGATAGCGTAGCCTTTCAAACTAATGTCATCAGCTTACTGTTTCTTAGCATCTGGATCCCTGCAGATATACTTCTTGAAGTAAAAGGCATAACACTAAACTTGCTTATTCTCCCTTAAATAAGCAAACACATTTTCTCTTATTGTAATGGTTGCAAATAATTTTTCATAGTGTCCCAATTGCCTGTTATTCCAGCAAACCTAAAATGTATCAAAATCTAGAGGCTGTATATATAGAGTAATTCCAGTTAAAAAGGCATTTACTCTTCTTTAATGCAATTTCTATTTGATTTTCTCAGAACCCTCCTCTTCCAAAGAACAATTTAAACCACATCTGAACAATAGATTTATTGTTGTCGACTGAATGAGAAATTTGATAAAGATAGCTTTTTGATTTCCATTAAAAATAGATTATTTTTCAGAGGACTGGAGGATATAAGTACAATTTTTAACTTTGAATTTCACATTTTGCTTGCCCGGTCTATAATATATATATTTTGAAAGTCCTAATTGGCATCAGACTTGGCATATTTCTCTGCATATTTTTTCTCAGTGTGAAACTATTAGAGGGTCATTGCACTGGTTAATGAAAGAGGTCTGACATTCTTTGTAAGTTGTGAGTATTTAAATATTCTTCTATGCAAATTTTGCCTTTTTGTGAAAAAAAAAGTTTAAAGAGACATCTTAAAAAAATTTCCTTAGAAGTGTTGAAAAATCAGGTTACATTCATTCAAAATCTAGATATCCAGTGGTGGGAGGTGATGACACATTTCAAATTTGCTACTGTATAATTAAGAGGGGATTCCATGTAGGAGATGTAAGCATAAAAATTGGGTATGGCTCTTCACAATGCTGCTAGTTTTGCAGCTGAATTCCTCAGTACTTTTCTTAGAGTGTATAATCAGTTACGCTTGTGCTGATTTAATCAATTATTCTTGTGCACAAACAAACAAACACAAACAAAACCCAGCTAATTTCAGACTGTCTTTGAAACATCAGAACTGGAGATTTCACTTACAATGAAAGAAATATTATTTTCAAGCCTCTAGAATGATTTTAGAAATGGCAAAGATATATTTGGGAACTCTTATACTTTTGGGTACCGGCAGCTGTGTATCCTTATGCAAAAGTGGATTTGGCTGAAAGACCAATTCATAAATATTGTATCTGAAGATTGCAGCAAGCTTTCATATTTGCAAGAGCTAATGTAAAATGTGCAACATCTTTTTCTTCACTCTGAGAAGTTTCAGCTTAAACAGCTCAGTCTCCCAAATCTAATGAATAATAGCCAACAAACAAAAGTATCCATGGCTTCTTGGATCGTGGGGGCTGGAGACCATTCTGTCTGCGGAGGAGGAAAGGTCAGCCCGCTGTGGTCAGCCTGAAAACCCTCCTGCGCCCTGCCAAGCTGGGAAGCGGCTGGGAGGCGGGAGATGTCAATAAATAACTTCTGCACTCCGTGACTTCCCATCTCGCGGTCTCGGAGCTTCCAAGCAAGCAACAGACTGCTCCTGGTTGCGTTGCTTGGAGAAACCAAGTGGGAGATGGGGGAACCTCTCGTTTCTCTGTCAGAAAAATATGTATCTTTTTTTTTTCACCCTTTTTTTCTAGACCTCCTCCGCCTTGATCTGCTGTTTGGGGAAGTGAGGGGTGTAGTGGGGGAGGTAAGACTTATCTTTGAACTGATGGCTCCTTTCGTTCTGGGCTGCTCTCCAGGAAAAACTTTTCCCCCTTGGGGACGCAGCATTTTTCATGGCAGAGGCTGGTGCAGGCGAGAACACGGTGGAAGATCCTGAGCTCGCCTGACGTGCGCTTGACATTTTAGCACAGATTCAGCAAAGCAGCTTTATTCAGGTAAACACTTAGGCACATGCTTTTCATTACACATTTGCTCGGAATTTCATCGGAGTTTCTCTCCTGAATATGGAGAGACTTAAGCACGTATTTAAGGGCTGAGTAGGTCCCTGCTCTGACTCACGAGTAGCGCAGCGAGGATGGGTTGGATGGGAAGGGAGCATTCCTTCCTCGCGGCCGCGGCAGCTGAGGAGTGGGATATACTGTCTGAAAACCAGCACGCGGCAAAGGGGCCGTGTTCTTCTGGGAGGCAGCTCTTTATCTCTGTATGGCCCCGACAAAAGGAGCGGGCCTGGACTTTTTACTTCCATCTGCCCGTTTGTTCTCCTGTTTCTCTTCGTTTTGAAGTACTCTGCGTAGGGTTTGGGTGGCCTGAAGTAGGTTTATAATTAAAATTGGTTTGTTTGTTCTACAGCCTCATGTTTGGCAGTTTGAAGACTTACTCATCCGGCACCCCAAAAGAGGACGGCGTTCTTCTGCAGGATAGTTTGGGCAATCTGTATGTAAAGGCGGTGCTCTATGCTAAGTCCTCTGAGGATTGCTCAGACCGCATCAGCCACGGAAGGCTTCTGAAAATTATTAAGTATTTGTCAGCAGTGAACACATCCCCAGACCTTTTGGCTCTTTCTAACTACTTTATTCATGAAAAATGTTGGTTTACAGTTTTGCCTGCAAAACTTAAGTTGATTCAGGCACTGATGTAACCTTTGAGGTTCTTGATGTAACCGTTTGAGGATCTGAATTATGAATCTAGATTAATTGTTTTGCAACTCAGAGGAGGAAAGAGAAAGGCACTGCAGAGCAAGCTTGGAAATGCTTCTGCAGGAAGGTCATTTTGGCGAGCCAGGTCTTGTCTGCCGTTAAAGGTCTTTGCTGACAGTAATACATGTAAGGGCACAGTGGTAACTTTCTCTAGCAGATATGTATTGTATGCAGTTACTTTACTGGCAGAGCTAAACTGTTTCCCCAAACAGAATGAGCTATCCCAGCAAAAAGGTGTTTGGGGGGAGTATACTAGAGTCGGCACAAAGATGTTTCCGACATAGGGTTCACTGAAGGTTTTTCCACGTTCTTCACTGTCAGTGCCACCTAAAATTTGACTACACCTAAATAGAATATGGATAATGGGTTCCAAAACCTCATCTGATGAATAGCCTTAATTGTTGCATTTCTTCTTGCACTTTAACCAGGATTCTGGCTACAGTGGAGGTAGCATGTTTTTCAGGGATTATAAGGTAGGAAGTGGCTCACTTCAGGCCAGCCTTTTTTTTCTGCATTTTAATCTGGAGTTAATAACTTTTTGGATGTTTCTCCCTAGTCTTGTTTCCCAGCTAGTCTACAGGTTTCTTTTGGAGAAGTTTGTTTGATGTGGAACTCCTCTCACTCTGCCAGAGCGCAACAGCTCTTGCAAGACAATTGTCTTAAAGAGCAAAGCAATAACTGGGGAGTCATGAAACATTTCTGGCATGAGCTCAGGCAGCACTGCCCCCATAGCGTATTCTTCCATTTAAGGCTGGTTCTCTATTGCTTTATCAAATCTTACCCCTTTTTGCTAAAGCCATGGTTGCAAGACTGCTTTCATCCATGTAAGTCTCTGCTGCTACAGCAAAGGATGATCCTGCCATACTCCCAATTCTGGACACTTATTTCTGTTAGTTCCCATGTCCTGGACCAGTGGGCCAGAGAAGGAAGCTGATCTTGCTGAAATTTAATCTTTTCTATGCGTGGATTGGTTAATTTTCACCTGTTGTGTTTTCTTAAGCTGGTTCACTGTGCAGCCACACAAATGGTGGTGGTGTTGGTGGTGGGGTCAAAGGAGGAAAGCGGGATTTCTTTTGGAGCCAGGGTGGTATAAGCCAACTAAATCACTACCTTTCTTTTAAAGGAAAAATAGAAAATTCTATAGTCCCAGCTCTGTACGTTGTGATACAAGCTATTATGTTTGTCTTTGGGAAAAGCCAGTAACTAAACTCTGTCTAGGAACTTGTTCTGTTGAAGGAAGAGGGGGAGAGAAAGATAAGACTTACCCAATTCTGCATCTCATGCAAATACTGGCAGCCTGGGAAAAAATCTGATTGCCTGGTTTGCTTTAGAAGACAAAGGCACATTTGATAACTGTAGAGGTCACTGCCAAAACAATCACAGCTCAACTGGACAGCTTTGTCTTAACTTCTAGTTTCAAAATGCTTTTAAACCTGGTGTGTGAACATCATAGATTGTATAGAAGAGCACTTGCCTCAGAAATACTTCTCGTAGAATGCAAAAGTTTCTCTGTTCCTCAGTCAGACAGGTATGTCCAGAAAGTGAATTAACTCAGACTTTGGATGAACAGCACAAACATATTCAACTGAATGTCTTTGAAAACATAAAAATAAAATTTCTGCATGCTCAGATCTGAGGATTTTGAACAGTGAGTTTAGCTAAAGTAGTAAAGATGATGGTTGAGAGCTGTGTGTGAGGCTTTAGGCAGATTTGGAGTGGAAAATTGGTAGATAAGATATGTGGCTTGTAAGAAGAATTAGTGCTTTTGCATGCTTCTCTGGCGAGCTATTTGTGTCCCTTTTAATGGTAGAGAAGTTGTGACTTGGTTTCATTTGTTTCCTTTTGCATTGTGGTTTCTTCTCAGCTTTTTGCTTTTATTACCTTCTTTCTTTTTTGCTAGCATGCAGCATCATGCTTTTCTTGCTGTGCTTGCTGATAGTGGACTGCTTAAAGCATTCCTGGACATAGTTTGCATGCTATTTTGTGCATTTGAGGAATGTCTCATTAATGTCTATGACGATAGATTCAGTTGTCCTCTGCATCTTTAATTTTGTGGACTTTTTTTTGAACTTGAGGTGGGTTTATTTGTTTTAAAAGTACGTGGTAGTTCCACTGGAAGTAACAACTCTGTGTGTGTATGTATGTATGACCTGTATATTTAAATTAGAATTAAATATCTGGTTTGCAGTTTAAAACAAATTGATTTTCCTTTAGAAGGTGACCAGTTTGCAGGATAGCTTTGTGCTGCAGCATCATAGGTCCTTATACAACTCCTTTCCTTCCAATGCTTTTTATGGTAGGAGGTGATTAGAGCTCAAGCATTTTTGAACTAGAACAAGGCCTGCACTTTGTAGCTTTGATTACTGAATTGAGTACCTTAGCAATATGGCCTTTCTTAAAGTTTCACATGCAGATGTGGTTGATTAAACAAGCTGCGTCAGTTGTTTCTGTCTGAGGTCAAGTTAAACCATGTTCTGTGGAAGCCCTGTGGCTAAGATTTAAAGCTGTATTTCTTCTTTTCCCTGCTGACCCTCCTTCCACATGTACTCGTTGTTCCATATTTTTGTTTTCCCTGAAAGCACTAAGCTCTGGTATTACCAGCCTATAAACATGGTATCATGCTGTTAGAATGCAGAGGTTTTCTTCTAAACAAACCATTGTCTTGGAACACTTTTTGCTTTGACTTGGAGAAATATAACTGGCATAGATCTTCTCACAGAATTCCCATTTATTAGTAGAGTCGGTCTCAAGGATAACTCACATCCCAAAGATGAAAATAAAATCTTTAAACTGAAAACTGGTAGCTACATTTTGATGTGGCAAGTCTTCATATTACATGTTTAGTTCAGTGTAATCAATAGCATTAATAAATCAGTGGTTTGACTGAATTCTGAAAGGATTGTAGCTCTCACACAATAAATTGATTTTTGTGTTCTCCATGTGAACACAGAAACACTGTAGTTAAGTGCACAGTTGGTGTAATATTGACTTTTTTTCCTGATATTTAGTCACTGTGTGTTCAAGGTTGACAAGGGCAATTATAGCCCACCGGTGTCTATCGGTAACCATACTTGTCTAGGACACTGGTTTTCCTCAAAACACTTCTTGGATTTAAGACCTAGCCTCTTTTATGTGTCCTATTCAAAACTTCCAAAATAATAAGCTGGAGACTAAATTTACAGCCTCTCAAAGTACTATTAAGGAGTTTGATAAAAAAATACATGCTTGAGGTGAATGTTTGCCGATCAACATAAGCTTTTTAAATATTTCACTTTGTTTCTTTCAGTAAATCCAGTTATAGGTGTTGAAGAGCAAACCATCAAAACCTTTAAAGGCTTAGCCCCTCTTTTCTCATCCTCACTGTTTTATACCTTTCTGAAAAGACTTCAAAAATACTAAGAAGTGCAAAGAACATTGCATCCAAAACCATATAGAGGTTTAGCCTAGAGTGATTATTTTCAGTTTTTAGTGAATGAGGTCTCATTTGACTTTGCATATTTCAAAACTTAGACTTGGATATTATTTTTGTGACATCCATTGCAAGAAATCTTTGAAAAGAATAAATTACATTCTATTCAATTCATTTTTATTTATTTGAGGCTTTTATGTTACCTCTAAAATATATGACACAGCAGTTTTCACTGAATTTTCTGCTCTAATTACAACTTACCTAATACTAACCTGATCACCTATGTAAAGGCCATTAAATAATCCACAAGAAAGCTCATTTGCCCGTTATCGAATAAAACGGGAACTCTTCTCTCCAACCC
>JANZLP010000049.1:7663901-7674088 GCA_026930925.1 Chelictinia riocourii | reverse complement strand
ACTGAAAGGGCAGTTATTTCAGTACAGACTGCGACAGATACCTTGGAGCTAGCCATTCAGGTGCAAGCCATGCCTTACCCTTGTCATACCAGTGATATGCAAGTAAACTTTCAGCTTTTGAATTCAATATATTATCCTCATTAGTTTGGTGCTAGAGGACTTGGGAAACTACTAGGTCTTTGGAGTGGGTGAGTGTATTTCTCAGCACAGGACTGAATCAGTATGTCCAATACCAGAATATTACAGCATAGCAAATTTTGTTTAACAGCTGTGACCACAACACATTATGCAACTTCCGTCTGGCAAATGACCCCTTAAAACTGTTTGCAGCTATACTGTGGAGGGTACTGCTCGGCGTACGGTCTGCTGGGGTCGTGTCGCTCGACAACCGGACTCGTCATTTCCCAGTAACACCTTATTAAATGTTCCCTCTAGGAGAAATCAGAGGCGGGAGAGGGGGGATTGTGGTGTGCAGTATCAGAGAGAGTGCAACCAGCAGAAAAAGGCATTCACATCAAGGTATGCTGGAAACGCTCAAAATTCTCTTTGCGTGAGGTGTTACAACGATAGCAAGACCATTCCTGTGAGAAAAAGCAAAGTACGAATCTTCAATTAGAGCAGCCAAGCACTCTCATGATGTCCAATGGATAATTAATAAATTTGAAGGGAGACTGGGCAGGTTCTTGGAAGAAATTCACTGCAGGCTACTCAAAGTCCCGGGATGTCTCTAACCAGCCGAAGGTACAGAGGGTTGGAGAAAATCCAGGGTAAGCATTATACAGGCTTGACCTGCTCATTTATTCTCTCTCAGACCTCCATTTGGATATTGTCCCTATTTGTATTCCCTTAGGGACATGCTGATGCCAAACAAAGAGTCCTAACAAAACAAGCTGTCCCAGGGGAGCAAGAAAGCTAACGAAAAAGGAACCACCACCAAGGAACAAAATGAGGAAAGGGGAAGAGTGCAAGTCAGTCAAAGCTCAAAAACAGCAGCAAGGAGCAGGAGGGAAGCACTGAAGAGCAAGCCCCAGCAGCATCGTCTTACAATGGAGGGAGGATACAGCTGGGCTTAGCCCCAAAGCTACATAACACTAAGAACATACCACAGTCATATTCTCAGTATTCCATGTATCCTATGAACAATACAAGAAATTAAGTCCATCATGGGTGATAATTGCATGCTTCGACCTCTAAATGAAGTATAGTTGTATAAGCTTAGATATCCCTGTCTCCAAGTAACTTTAATAATAGTACTTTCAAACATCAGCTTGACAGAAAGGAACTGAAGTAGAAACTACTTTTAGTTCTAAAAAAAAAAGTAAATAAAACTATTAGAAATTTGGGAACAAATAGCAAGGACACAAGTTCATGGGGATTTTCTTCTGCCATGGAAAACAGTCTGCCTTTAAAGAACATTAAGAGAGCAGGACTTAAAAATACTGCAGAGCTCCCCATGAGCAGAGCTATCTATTTATTCTGCACGTGAAAACTACCAGAAACTAATGTCTCATGAACCATTTCCAAGCAGCAAGTTAGAAAGGAAACTCTGAAGCAATTCCCCTTTGAAGGATCAGTACATTACTATTCCTCTTTAACAACTGGGCAGCCACAGAAAGGACAAAATGACAAGGTCCCATCTGAATAGTACCACCCAGGGAGAGGACACGAGGTCCGAGGCGGCTCTGTAAAGCGAAGGCTGGAAATTACGCCCAGAAGCTTCAGATAGGTGCATCCCTTACTTTTCAGGGAGACTAACCTTGAACAAGTC
The DNA here is from genome assembly GCA_026930925.1 of Chelictinia riocourii. Classification (NCBI taxonomy): domain Eukaryota; kingdom Metazoa; phylum Chordata; class Aves; order Accipitriformes; family Accipitridae; genus Chelictinia; species Chelictinia riocourii. The sequence goes on along the minus strand of JANZLP010000049.1, from coordinate 7,672,320 downwards.
ATACAATTCCTCTAAATCTTCAGGAAGAATCGAAACATCTGGGATGACAACTCGGAGCTTAAAAAGAAAGAAAATCCTGTTAGTGACAATCTTTTCTCCCATCACTGACATGGGCAGGACCACGAGCCCCGCAGGGACTGTATTTATGTAGTACAGCTGAAAACCACAGTATTGAAAAATCTTTGCAATTTTTCCCCATTCTTTAGGTTCACTGGTTGGACAGATCTGTGAAAAGAGAAATCCCTTAAGGGCTATTAGAAACAAAGACGGGAAGTCCCTAAGCTACAGGTCACAGGAGGATGGGGAAGCATCGCTCTCTTCTTGTACTCTTCCCCGGGCATCTGCCTAGGGCCACGGTCAGAGACAAGGCACTGGGCTGGATGGTCCTGCAGTTGTTCTTAAGAATAAAGCCACCCCAGAAAATAATGCACGTGGCCACAAAAGAAACACCAAACCTATCAGCATCCCAGGAAAGAGCTTTTTCCAGAGTCAGTAATGATTATTCCTTTTCTTCCAAGATCTAGTGGTGCATTTTAAAAAGCAAAAGCCGTCTGCCTCCAGAGAGAAGACGTTAAGCTACCTCAGTCAAAACAATACCCTACTCACCACATTTTGCTTGGTTGTGTCTTCATGGCTCTGCAGGACACGGATTCGGTGTTTGTAGCGCATGTGCTCTATCTGTGCCACAGAGTGATCTCCAAATTTCTGCAAGGGAGGAACAGAAGTTTATTATTTTTATAGTATTTTAGGATATTTGTATTTCTCATTTATTGGAAATAAAACTTTTAAAGTATTATGAGTCCCTGAAGAAAAAGCATACCCAGTGTCTAATTGATCTGTCTGTGTAGGTATTTATACTACACCTAGCCTTGTGCATTTGAGCACTTAGTCACAGAATCTGTAAAGATCTGTATTAACTTTCAAAACATCCTTGTTGCATTTAGCCTTTTTCTTTTTTAAAATTCTAACTTAACTGGCCAGTAGACAGGGAGCAGTATTTTACCTCATAGGAGTCATGAATCAGGTTAGCTATTTCAGTCACCGGAGAGGCTTCCTGGTCGTCGCTGAAGAACGCATGGTGATTACCAATAGGTGGCAGGGGGCTTTCCTCATTTTTGACATGTTCTAAAAACCTGAAGGAAAGAAATATAAGCAACACAGGCTACTCTGCACTGTGCTCTTCTCAATACAAATAAGCAAACAAGTCTTATGGCTCAGACTTAGAAATAAATTGGTTTTTGGGCTGCTAGGCTTTTAAAAAATGCCTTCGTGATTACTCATCCGAGGAACAGCAAGCCAGCCAAATGACTAAATGCTGCCCAAGGAAGAAAACTTCTGTCTCCTTGAAGTCTGGAGCAGGAAGCCCGTCACTCTAGGGAAGGCATGAAAAGCAGCAGTAAATATTGCACATTGACGCAGTCGATGCATGTCTCAGCACTGCCAGGAAATTTCACAGGACATCTACTCGTCCGATGTACAAAGCCCATTGTTTAAGGCAGACACTGCGAAAGCAGCAGCAAGGCTGCACGGAGGGTCCCGCTGGTGCCTACAGAGCACCGTCGATATTACAACTGCACCCAAATGCCTTTGTTTTATGGCAGAACAGTCTGTGATGGAAGGAGCGCTCCTGCGTGGCCATACCTGCTCAGGATCATCAGGGCCTGCCCATCATCCTTGCTGTTACACAGATCCACGGCGTTAGCTTCCAGTATGGCCAAGCCCAGCTGGAAAATGGCTTTGATCCCATCATAGAAGAAGCAATCCACAACATTCACAGCACTTTCCAGTGGCATGATGCTAAGGAAAAGGGTGAGGAACCACGAAAGAGAGATGGAAGCTAAGGTTGTCAGATCCTTCAGATGTTCAGCCAGCTCGGGAAGTTGCTCTTTTATAAGCTCTTCAAACACTGACTGGTCTACCTGAGCACCTGCAAGCCATAAAGAAACAGTATTAGCCAGGACTGATGCAGGGAAAAAAAATATTCTTTAAAGCTAATGATTGCTGTCAGCTATCAAACTCCAAGACTTTCTTAAAACTTAAACTGACAAGATATGCACCCATCTACAGTGAAAAATCCCATTATCCTCCCGCTGTGATCTCAGCCCCAACCCTCACATCTGTAATCCTTACTGTACAACTTTCTGCAGTTGTTGATTCTCCTAAGTGCCTTTAGGGTGCAATGAAATAGTAATAGCAGCAGCTGTTGGTTTTGGCTAAAAGAGCACATAATAATTAAGTGCTAGTGAAAGCAATCTTAAAGCATCTTACTGTTCAACTTGGGATCTATGTAATGAAAATAAGGCAGTACACATTCCTCTCCAGTGTATGTACTCAAGCAAGCAAGCAGCAGAGCTTTCATTGTAAGTGAGAATATGTAAGATGGAAACCAAGAGATGACTTCATAGACTAAGCAGGAAGAAAAATATGTACACATAAATGTATGCGCAGATATAAATGTATACTTACATGCATATATATAGATATAAAGAACAAAAGATTTCTGCAATGCCCAGGTATAAGCTTTCTGAACCGTCCCAACCAGTCTTTCCAAAAGGAGCGGATGTGGGCTCTGTTTCAGCTACTAGCTCAGTCCTGCTTTGTCAGCAGCTATTGTAGAATCAGTATAGTTTCATATCGCTGAAGTGGCCTATGTCTACAAACCAGATCTGCCACATCAGGGGTTTTAACCAAAGACACTAGAAGTTAAAAATGTACCTGAATACACAGTGCAGTTAGCTTTTCAATTATTTTGTCTTTCAAGTTAGTTCATTTCTTTCTCATAGTCCATATTCTGCTATTAGGAGACAGCTTTAATTGCTATGAAATTCCTGAGACATATATACCCTTAGCACTCAAAACTTCTGTTGTCCAAAAGCAGAATATAACCTGGACAATTTGTGGCGGAGAGCCAGCATCTTTTGGCTTCGCATCCAAATCATTAAAAAAACCCCAAACAACCAGCTATGACATTTCTCTGTCTTAGAACTTTTCATATCAAGCCACAAAGAGCTTCTGCTGGTGGCTGAACAAACATTACAGCACCACAAATCAAAAATAAATGCCCAGGGACATGGAAAGAGCTTTTGAGAAACACATCAAGCATGGTGCTTTGTTTTCAAGAGAAAGCCCTCTCACATCAGATGGTCATAAGAAGGGTAAAGAAAACAGAGGAGAAAACGGTCTGGGGTTACTCAACAGAGGGCAGGTTTCATTTGTTTTTTTTAACAAGCTTAATACAAACAATTTAATAGCCGTAGTTAACACAGACCCAAAAAACCAGAGCTGGTTTTAGGGGTATTTGAAGGAAGCCAGAAACAGATAGACACATATAAAAAGATCATTCCAGACTCAGAGGCAGCACTGGCAAAAACAGAGGTTTAAAAGGAATGTGCAAGGCTGCCCAGATCTTTCATAGATCTTATTATAATTAAGTGTTGACACCATAGACGAAAGTCAAGCAGGTGTATTCAAAGTGGCTTTTATGCCCATCTTTTCATTAGGCTCCCAGAAACCCTGAAATCTGAGCAACTGAATCTCTAATGTATTACAGCATGAAACCATGACGAGGTAGGAAAATGCCACGGTATCCATTTAAAAAAAGATGACCCAAGATGCAAACTAAATGACATCTCCAAGACTGAAAAGGCCAAATCAGAGAAATGAAATGAGGTTTTCAATGTTTCAAGAATTGTAAGACTGAGTTGATGACAGTCAAACAGATAAGGTGGGGTTAGTGGCCTGCTAGTTTATGCAGGGGATGGAAAAGTCATGGTAACATGAGAATAGGATACGCGTGACCCTTGCCACCACTCTTGACCCAAGTACAACTTGTTTCTATCTTGCGGCTATCTGCTTATAATTTCTTCTATGCACTGCAGTAGGGAGAAGGATGGAGGGAATTCCTGAAGGAGGAGATAAGGGGTAGCAGCCCTGCCTGCAGGCTCTTCCCATTTGCAAGCAGTGAAATGATGGAAAGGCCTGTGAAAAGACAGAGGGGTCATAGCTGGCAAGGCCAGGCCGAGGGAGGGAGATGGTCACATGATAAAAGTAAAAAGATTGAGTAGGACTGAACTGCTTAAGTTTTGTAAGCAAAAATTATAAATAAATAAATAATAGCTTTTGAATGTCATAAAGAAAAGACCCAAGAGAAGATGGATCTAAGGTGGCCTGTTGGAACCAAGTTCCTTAACTCAGTAGCTGTTTTGACTGTAAGGATTACTGGCTGACACTGAAGAGGAAAAGCACAATGATGGGCACAAAGATCAGAGATCAACAAAGTTAGGAGATCAAAATTTGGGCAACAGTGTTGGCAGGGCATACAAAGAGAAAAAGTTGGGTCTTGGAAGCATTAGGCAGGAAGAAACAATACAAAGTTTAGACAACAGCAAGTTGCAAATCGAAAAAGAAGGTCAACTGAAACGCAAAGCCAAGAACACCAACTCAAGCAACAGGAACCAGAGGAGGGGCAGGGTGGAGAAGATCAGTAGCACCGATTTGGGCACGCTAAGGTCTAGGGTAAATCAAAGCTTAGCAGTAACTGCTCAGTGAAGCAATTGCGTTGCAAAACCACACTTCTGCCATTCGACTAGGGGGAGCAGGGGAACTTCTAAGCTGAAGCCTCTGGTTCTTTGCACTGTGGTGAGCCACGGCAGTACCTCTTCTAGAGTCACAGTACTCTTTCCTTTGGGTACAGAGGACAGGAAAACAGAGAGACAGGACAACCAAGACTGTCAGCACTCAAACAATGCAGGCTCTAGCCACGGTGAGTGACAGGCAAGATACAAACCCAAAATTAAGTACAACTCAGGGCAGTGATATGGCTGGCCAAGTGGGACAACTCAAGTTTGTTTGGATGTGGAGAATGCTACTTAGGGGCAATAACCCAGCAAGCACCAAAGTTATCAGTAACTCAAGGCAGGCTGATGATATCTAGAAATTCACAAGGACAGATAAAGCTGTGTTTCTTTTTTAATCAAGGAAGGAGACAAACATGGAAGTAAGTCATCAAGATAGCAGTTTAAAGCCACATTTGGAGACAAGAACCAAAATTCTGACAAGCGGGACAGTTACAGTGCCCAATCCACTAGTTGAAAATACCAATGGCATTCAAAGCACCACAAAACATCCTAAGCATCCAGCTAACTCTGGAATAACACTGCTTTAACTTACCTCACCTGCCAGTTCAGTGACAAGACAATAACTGTGCAGCAGCACAGTGTCAGGAGGGACGTATGACAATCCCATCCTCCAAGCAAAAGATTGCACGTCTTCTCAGATGTCTCCTCCCACTCCCCAAGCAGCACAAGAGTGCCCACACCATTTCTAGCTCCCAGAACCACCACTGCCAAGGAATTCCTCCTATCCCCTCCTCACAAGTGACCCTGATCCCTCCCTTTGCTACAGCGATCACGTAATGGCAGACACTGTGGCTAAAGAGTAAGGTTAGCATTAAAGAGGGAAAAGCTATCAAACATTTCTGTAAGAGAAGGAAGTGACGTGACTTCAAAGAACAAATAGTCTTTCTTGTACGCATACCTGCAGTTACTGAGTCAAGCTGCTCAGCTCCTCTCTTTCTGTGCATGAGGCTGATGTTTGCACAACAACCTTAAAAACAGCTGCATTACAAAAAACAGCAGACATAGCGCATGCAGTACAAGGCATGCACTGCAGAGGGACTGGGCTTATTTATGTATTTTTATATATATATTATATATATATACAGCATCTAACATTCTGAGGGGTTTGTATCAGCCTGCATTACAAAGGGCCAGGTTAGATGCAAGCCTGTATTACTCCAGGAGCCAGGCAATGCAGACAGGTCAGATCAGAAATAGCTAAACTAGCAGATCTTTCCTAGGTTCATCTTAAACAGCTCGAGTCTCTAATACTGAACACTCCTAACCAAGACATGCAGGCTCTTCTATTTTTACCTAACAGGCAAAAGTGTCACCGCCTTCCGACCAACAGGAAAAAAAAGACAAACTGTGAAGTTGAGCATATATTTATAGTTGTTGCAGTTCAAACCCTTCAAACAAAAACCCACCCTAGCTGGAACCAAAGCAGCCACCGCTGCTGTCCCTGCACACCACCCAAGTGCCATTCAGCTGCCCCTTCCCAGTCAGCAAGAAGAGAGATACAAGCTCACCTATCACTCGGTGGTTGAAGTAATCCGGCAGCATTCGCTCACACACGGCAACCAGCAGCCAAAAGGCTTCTTCCTCTTTGGCGTACAACAGCAACACGGAGGTCAAAATATTCATAGACTTACAAGGGCAAAGAAGAAAATCAATTTGTTAGTGTCATCAAATCCTACTGACAAAAGCTAAATTGTAGCTATTTTTAAAGAAAGAAAAGTAGCCTAACATGATGTAAACTAAAAAAGTCAAACAGCCAGAGAAAGGTAATAGACAGCAAATACATAATTGCAACTCAAAGACATAACAAGTTTTTCAAGCTTATGTATACTGCTTTTCATAAGAGCTATAGGAAGCAATGGAGAAAAGCACAGTATTGGATTTGCCCAGATATGGAGTAGGTCACTGGTAGTACAAGACATTTGGGGGCTGCCTTCCCCCCTTCCTGTATCTGGACCAGTCTGATGTTAATCAGAATTCAGGGAGCTGCTCAGAAGGTACAGTTAATGTTTTAGCTGGCCAGCTGGGCAAAGTACTTTCATAGTTTGTCATCTGTTTTGGAAGAAAGGGGAAGAACTTTCTTTTATTAAACCTCTGCTCCAGCGTTCTACAGGAATCTCGTCTGTGCAGGCCAGTTTACTTTTTACTATCTCCAAGTATTGTGCAAGAAATGCACTTTTGAACAAACAGAAGCATCAGAAACTCTTTTTCCCCCCCTCTCTAAATCCAGTTTGCAAAATACTTTTGTTGAGCCAGAGCCTTTTGTCACCCTATGCACGTTTTCCAGAGTAAATGGCATTTAATATCTAAAATTATGTATTTTTCACAACTCTAAGGACATTATTTATCAAAACCACCACAAAAAATACTCCCAAGAGAACAACAAAAGAGAGAGAGTGGAAAGAAGGGAAAAAAGCAGTGAGCGTTATCCCGCTGGGAGTTTTTCACCTGGCAGTATCCTATTTTGGGGTTCCTGTGCGCATATGCCGTGAGCACCCTTCTCAGGGCAGCTATCCCTGTCTCGCTCTGGAAGGCAGGGTGCTCGGGCAGCGAGCGGTGGAGGTCACGCTCGATCTCCTCCGTCGTTCCCCTTCAAAATTACTGCCAAGGAAGGAAGTTCTGCATAATTTTAGCTCTCAACATCTGAAAAAATTAGAACAGTCCCAACTGTTCTTTGAGATGTATAAAAGAACAGTTGAAAAACTTACAGTTGACTGGTGCTACCTAGGTTACCCGTCAATGGCATTGAAACTGGTATATTATTAAGAGAGGTGTATGATGGGAATTGGTTTATTGTGCTGATCCATAGTAACCAACTCCTGTTCGTCCATCATTTATCTCCCTCACCAGCGACATATGGGTTTGTCTATTCACACTCTCAGCATTCTCTCTGCTCCAACAAACAGTCAGCCTTTTCTGCTGGGATAAGGAGATTTTTTAGTTACATCCATTATGTGCGTATCAACATTTATGGCAGGAAGATAATTGCCAAAGAACTCAGGGGGATAAAAGCTCCCTCTTTATAACACAAACCCCCTTAAAAAATCAATATTGATATAAAACAGTTCAACGCAAAGCCTTGGTGTGTCTTCTGCTTCTTCAGTTCAAAATACTTTTTTTTTTTTTTTAACATAGCAAGTCAAACTGGAACATCAGGTAGAAAGCCTTCGTAATGAGTTACACTACTGCTCTTCCCATAGAGGAAAAAATAGCAGCGTACGGTATTAATTGTTCCCTAAAGAAGTGAGTGGCAAACGTGTCAGATATAAAGAAGGTTCCTTGGAGAGGCACCAGCATCATTTAAACTGATGCAGCTATCTTTATTTGGAGACCATACCGATTACTAATGAATCGTAACTTATAGTCACCTTTGCCTAAATGTTGAAAAACGCCAACACCAGGAAACAGCCAGCACGAGGGGGACAATAAAAACCTGGGGATCCTGCCTTTTTCCCTACTGAAGGAGCTCAGACAGCTTTCTACCACTCCATCCCCCAGTTTGGATAAATCCATTTGTCACAGCTTCTGCAAGATTTATTTCACTTTCCCCTAGCTACATACTCATAAAAGTTATTTTAAGGCAACTTTCATCAGAGTAGCAAGTAACATAGAACATTTATTGATTAAATGACTGGGAACCAGTGAGTTGCACTGTACTTAACCTACAGGACGACTCAGGGATTTTACTTACTGTTACCCTTGCCCTTGTGTTACCTTCTGCCTTCCTAACTTTTGTCTCTCTCATAAAGCCAGTTCCTAGGTCGATCCTTGTCCTGCAGTTGCAT
>JANZLP010000049.1:6803327-6814585 GCA_026930925.1 Chelictinia riocourii | reverse complement strand
CAAAAAAGCTTATGTAACATCCATGCCTTAAGACAGTCTAGCTTTGTCATTTATTGGGAACAGGAGAGCTTGCCATGGCTTCTTTTCTTGGTTTGCCTTCTCTTCGAGCAAAATTAAACTAAGTAAAGCATCTTTCATCCTATCTGAAGATGTAGCCTGCAGGGTACAAGAGTGGAAAAACATTAGAAAATTAGTTAGGAGCTTCTGGGACTATCATCTTGCATTAGGAAGAGTGCTGCTGTGTGCTAATCTGCTATGTGAGGCTAGCTAAGTTTACTATTCATGGGCTGTCATGTGGGTTTGTGCCAGGTTGCCCGCACCCACCATCCCTGTCCATGTGATTCCCTGTGAAGACCTGACCAGCCCCCTGTTTGAAATACTCAGAGGAGACTGGAGATGAGTTCTCCTCATATTTCACCCAGCAGAAGCCCTTCTGGAGTTTCTGCCAGCATCAACAGTGCGTGTTTGTCTCTCTGAGAGTACTAGCTATCCTGCCCTTGCTCCCTCTGCCTTCCCTTCAGGTATCTGGGACTGTAGCCATCTGGCATCAATGATGCATGAGTCATTCAGGTAGAAAGGCAAGAGCTGGTATAAGCATTTCATAACCCTATATCAAAAGCTCTCATGGTATTTACCAAGTCCTATGGGCAAGGACCCTTGGGCTGGAAGGTTTGATCATGGGTCACTGGTGCAGTGGTTTAAAACTTGGTGTTCAGTGGACATCAGAGTTACAGTCTTTCTTAATGAGTAAGTGGTTCTAGAGAGGTATTTTGAGGATGTGTAGGTAGCAGCCTTGTCCTGGATGCTTACCCAAGAGTATCATTGATGGCATACATTCATTAAAGAATCCATAATTCAAGCACATGAGCATTGCTGCAAACAAAATCATGCATAAAGAAAAATGAGCTGAGAACCATTTGTTCAGGGCAGTTGCATGAGAATGTCACTGAATAGGTCTCTCTCCAGCTCAAAGGGCTGCTAGGACAAAAAGAGTCACGAAAAGAAGATACTAAGAGGATAAGACACAAAAAGAACACAAATGCAAGGTGTGGGCAGACCTGGCCTTTGACAGAGCCTGGGGATAAGCAGAGCTGTGGTCTGCATCTGTGGAGAAAAGCATCCACAGAGAAAAATCACAATCTCAACTCAGCAATGAGCAAATCTTGTGAGCTTCCTGCTTTGTTTTAATCACAAGAGCTTAACTGTTAAAGGAACGATCAGCCATGCCATTTTCAGGATCATTTCGTAGCCCATAATGTAGGCCCTTACCTTGTAGGCTTGAAATGAACAGTAGCTTGGTCTAGAGCTGGAGTGCAACACTTGGGAAGCTGCTATGGCTCTACATCTATTCTCATCCTTCATGAGTTGATCATCTTGATTTACTGTGACTTGCCACTAACTCTTCATGTATTTTTGGAGAAAAGTGAATGACAGGATATGGGAGACCATCATTCCCCTTCTTGCTTTACAGAACACAGTTTATCCTTTCAGTCAGCTTTGTTTAAGGAGTTCAAGGTGAAGGAAAAGCTGTTTCCATAGGACTAGGATGCACTGCATTTGATTTTCAAATTTCATTGTTGCTGTTGGCCAACAGCTATAATGAGGTGGAACTGCGAAGGTTGGCATCCAAAACAACATAGTAGAGAGAAACAGAAGAAATGCAGTTTTTGCTTGAAGCCATCAATACCCTTTGTTTCCAAGTGACAGCACCCGCAGCCAAGTTCCTGCCATTGTATGGTGTAGACCAGTTTAGAAGATTTCTGCTCTTATTCCTGCTTTTGGGCGCTTTGCTCATGCGTCTAATAACAGACACAGACTTTAGAGTGAAATTCCCTCTAGTTCTATTGTGTTGCTGTCTACTTATTTCAGGAAATGGAGCTGCAGCAAACTTGAACTATAAGTTAAATGTTTTTACTTTCTCTTACCAAGTGCTAAATATTGGAGGGCAGGTCTTTAACTGCGGGAGAGTATCCTACTTCCCTTAGCTTAAGTGAAGCCATGATAATTTATAGAAGTCTGTGGTCCCCTTCTGAGAGCCCAGGCAGGAGGGAGATCTAGGCCCCTTCTGTGTTATGAAGTGACACTGTCACAATATTTGTCTGTTACTAAGGTTGTTTTGCTGATGACATTGCTACTGAAGAGTGCTCCTGTCACTCGAGAAATTTTCACTGTGTTTGCAGTGACTAGAGGAATAAGCTTCTGTGTATACTCACAAGAATTGACTGAAGTACCACTGAGCTGATAAAATACAGCCCCTGCTTGGGCAGACACCCACAACTTCTACATATTGTGAAAAGAACTGATGAGTGTAGCTGCTTCACCAGCTTCCCTAAATAGGAAGCTAAATTACAGTGGTATCATTTGCATAATGGACTTTATATATTGGCCTGTCTTTCTGCCCCCCTCCCCATCACTGCTCCTGCTGAGCCTCATTCCTTACAGGCCTAAGTGGCTGCACAGAAAAATCAGACATTGTGAGATTCTGCCCTTGTTTTTCATATTACACCGTCTCTGAAATAATATAACATAATTACCTCCCCCATTTCATCAGCCTTTCAATCATAACAGTGCAGTATGGTTGCCTTTCATTTATTTATCTAACAATTAAAATGTGCGCCTACCTCTAAAAGTTCCTTAATTACAATACCATAAAAGTCTTTAGAAAAAACCAAAATAATTGGTCTTCTACTGATCAGATGCACTTCTTGATAACTGAATTCTGCAACAAGCTGTATTGTCCTTGTTCTTTTTTCTTTTTTTAAATTTTATATTTTGCAGTTTTCCTCATGTAGGGCAGTTTGTGTTCTACAAATGTATATTTTTCTATATGCTCCCTTTTTTTTCATGCTTTCCTCCAGAAAAAGATGAGAGGACATTTACACCTCTGTACAAACTAATTCAAAGGATTACAAAAGAACATTCCTCGGATGCATTTTGTTTAACACTTTACAAGTAAGGTGAACAGGAAATGGAAGCAATTTAGTACATGAGTTATTTCTAGAGTATTTCTAGGTGATTATTTTAGAGAAAAAAAAACCCAAAACTAAAAGAAAAGTTGTGTTCCTCAGTCTTGTAATTCATAGAAAAACAGGGCATGGAGGGGGAGAGTAATGAGAAGTGGTATATATTTACCACTCATACCAACACATGATCAGGATGCAGCCAGGGTGTGTATCTATTTAAACACAGACCAATGAGGAAATGAAAAGATATAATGCAACTTAGATCATAGGTAAAGTTAGAGTTCTTGTAAGACATAGGCCAGAATATTGATTCGAAGAAAAAAAAGGAATTACATACATTGTTTTGAAAGGGCCTGGATGCTGTCTTACAACAAAGTTCAAGTAGCTGTTATACTAGAGAGAATAGTAGGCTTTTGAGAAATAAGTTAGACAAGGTGGGTTTTCTGTGGAAGCTGGGAAGAAGGCAGGAAGATCAGTTATTTTTCTACTTACATATCTTTAAAGAAAAACATCAGATGAAGTGATTTTAATACCTGTTATCAAACTGAAGTATCTGTACCCTTTTGCAACCTTAACTGACAAATTAGGTAGCAGATAAAAGCTCTGCCTCAACTGAAGAGAAGAACAGCTTGTAGCATGGTCTGCTGTGCCATCTTAGGGTTCAGAACGCAGCTGAAGTGTCATTGGGAATGGGATTCATGCCAGCTGTTCAGCCATCTGAAAGCTAAGTGTTCTGTACAAACCAACTGCTTAAACTTATATCGTCAGTAGTAAGAAACACACTCTCAGAGGGACACTTCACCTTATCTGTGGTAAGGCAAATAGACTTGTCTTTTGGAGGGACCTATGGAAGGAGGCTAAACAGAGATCCCCAATGACACAATAAATTTAGGTTGGAAAGGACCTCTTGTGGCAATCAAGTCTGACCTCCCATTCAAAGCAGGGCTAGCTTCAGAGTTAGATCAGGCAGCTCAGAGCCTTATCCAGTCAAGTTTTTAAAACTTACAATAACTGAAGTTCCACAGCATCTTTGGGGCACTTGTCCCAGTGTGACCAACTCAATTGTGAAATTTTTTTTCTCCTCCTTATATCCACCTGAACTTGTCCTTGCTGCAGCTTGTGACCACTGTGTCTATCCTTTCAGTGTGGAGGTCTCTGAAGAGTCTATTCCCATCTTCTCTGTAACTCCATTTAGAAAGATGAAGACTCTTTTCTTCTCTAGACTAAAACTCCCCAGCTCACTCAGCATCTCCTTGTCCTCCATCCTCCTAACCATCTTGGTGGTCATCACCTCAGTTTATCAGTATCTTTCTTTCACTAGGGGGATTCAAACTGGACACAGTTTTCTACATATGATGTCACAAGTGCTGGGTAAAGGGAAATAATAGTATTTTTAATACTTGATGACTGCATTCTTGCTAATGCAGCTCTGTAAGAGGTTAACTTTCATTTCTGCCAGACCTGCTTGAATTCTTGCACACTGAGAGGGACCATTCTTGTGCTTTAAGGAAGTTGCTTGTGAAGAACAACCAGTTCTTCTCAGCTCCTTTGCTGTTGAAGGCATCCTTTGTCCTTCAGGGCAACCTCCCTTGGGATCCTGCCTACCAGTTCCCTGAACAAGCTGAAGTCTGTTCTCCTGAAGTTCTGGGTCTTTCATCTCCTACACACCTTCCATATTCCTCCTAGGATACTAAACTTTGCCATTTCATGGCCATTATAACCACAGCTAACACCATCTATCATATTCCTCACCAGTTTTTTCTTATTTGTGAGTAGCAGGTCCAGCAAAGCACTTTCATTAGGTGGTCTGATCCACAACTATTTAAAAAAGCTATCCTTGATGCAGTCCAGCTACATACCTCCTGGACTGCTTGCTCTCTGCAATGTTGCCCTTCTAGAAGATAATGGGGTGGCTGAGTCCCTTGTGAGAATGAGAAATCAGACCTGTTTTTCCAGTGGACTTCCTCTTCTCAACTGGGTGGCCTGTAGCAGATGACCCCCATAACAAAACCCTTTTTGTCCACCTTACTGATCTTAACCCATAAGCTCCCGTTACTTAGAAGATATCTGTCAATTCAAGATATTTTTTTGGTGCAGACTGCAGCCATCCTACCCCATCTTGACTGCCTGTTCTTAAAGTCTGCATCCATCCAGCAAAGCATCCCAATCAAGCAAGCTATGTTACCACATCTGCAGCAGCAGCATCCAGCGACTGCATGAACTTGAATTCTTCTGTGTTATTCCAACACTGAGTTCATTTATGTACATGCATTTGAGAAAGCAGTGCAACTGAAAGCCTTTCTCAGTGGAAGCATACGAGCCTCCCCCATTGCTGTCCCATCCATATGCTCTCTATTCCCTTCCTTCTGCTTATCTGGAGGCTTTGATGTCCATCTGCCAATGGTCCTTGCTAGTATCTCTTCTCACAAGGTTACCGAGCTTGTTGCTCTTTCCCTACATTGTCTGATGGATCTTGCCTCTCCCCAGTAGTCCTTGTATCTCAAAGAGGGTCCCGTAGTCACAGAAGACAAAGCCCTGCTTGTGACACTTAACTACAAATCTAGGAGCCAAAGAACAGCATGTATCAGCTTTTATGCAGTTTTTATCCTTTGGGCAGCAGGTTTGAGACCATCATCACCTGGGCCCCATGCTCCTACCTCTCACACTCAGAACCTTGTAATTACCCCCTCAAGATCTCTCTGCCAGCATCACTGGTGCCCATATGGATGAACTACAAAGGGTCTCCAAAGGAACCTTAGAAGCCTCTCCACAGCGTCACATATCTGGGGCCAAAAAAGCAATAGACCTACCCACAGAGCAATTCTGATGTCCGATCTGTAGCAGAACCACACACCTGCCTTTTCTTCATCCTGATCTTCAGGAAAGGCTGCCCACTTCTCTTATTGAGAGGTGCAGCTGAGCTACCACCAATGGAGAGGCACATGCAATTATTAGCATTGGTGGCAGATTACTGATGAGCAGCTTTTCCTATTAAGCTTTGTAATCACATTAACTACCTGAGGCTGCAGGTGAAACTATAGATGTTACACCTGTGGGGGAAAAGCATGTGTCAGTTCAATAATGCCATAGTCAGTGACTCAAGTGCTGTCTTTGCAGTCTCACCTCCACGTCTACAATATCAGAGGATGGACCAAGAGCAGCTACAGTAGTGCAGACTGTAAGAAGCCTTATTGTTGCTTCAAAGGTCATAGGAAAAGAAGGGAAAGCTGCTTTAAAATAATTACTTAAAGCAGCCTTCAATAAACTCCATAATTACCTTGGGCCTGTTCCTGCCTGGTTGGTGGTGAAAACTGTCCTCTTGTACTGATGTCAAACAAGCAAGCCCCCAGGATGTGCACAGAGCATTACAGAATCACACCCTTGTGAAGAAGCAAGATTAGAAGTACCAGTACGACTTCTGCTTCCTGCCAAAAGAGTGCAAAAAGCTGGTATTTTAATTCTAGCTCCTAGATGAGGACAAAAATCTGTCTTCAGAGATATGTGCCAACTCCCATAACTCTTAAGTGGGATCCTCTGCACGTACTTCACAGTGGAATGTCAACCATACTTTTTAAATAAAGTCGCAAGAGGCCAAGGTAGGTGGTAGAATCTGTCATAAGGACAAGGACAGAAAAATGCAGTTGGAAAAAAAAATAATATATACACACACATACAAGTTTTCCTCAAGTGAGGTACAGAGTTCTAAACTTCTAGGCACAAGTAAAAAGCTCACATCATTCTTTCCAGCACCTGTTGTCTTTGTGTCTGCATAGTAAAAGATTCGTGCCATAAACAGCCATTCACCATTGACAAGTGAAAGGCATTTCTACGTGGGAAGAATAAGTACTAAAGGCCAGCAAACTGCTTCTTGAATTCATAGACATTTCTAAAGGTTCTGTATTCTTTCTCCTCTGCAATATGCACAAGTATTTGTTTGAAAGAAATTCAAAAGAATAAATGCAAAAGACAGAAAAGAGTGACCTCAGAGACGTCCATGTCTTATCACACTGCACAGAGCTGTGTATCAAACATGTGTGTTCTTAAAAAAATGCAAAATGGAAAAAAAAGAAAGAAAAAGGAGGAGGAGGGAACTATTTATTTGTCTTAATCTCTCTCAGACATATTTCATGTTCTAGGAATAATTTCCCCCATCACTCCTGATTCATGCAACTGCTGTTTTATTTTATATTCACTAAAAGGCAAGGGCAAATGGACATCCGCTCACTATGCAAAAGGTCTAAATGCTGAAAATGTAGAAATACATCATAGCACATATTGTTCCTAAAAATATTTGCTTCATGAAATTGTGGAGGTTTTTTTTCAATCTCAGTAATTTTGCCTTGCAGCTCAGCTATGAGAGTTCATGACATTCGCAATAGATAGTGCAAGACTGCAGGAACAGATTTCCCAGAATAAATATATATTCAGTAAACTCCTATCTAAATGCTTAACTCTCATGAAATCATAACTGTGAAAATTAGACAAAAGGAGCACTAATGAATGAAATGCTGTTGGAGGCAACAGGACATGGTCAGTTTTTACTTAGCCTGATTCTACTGTTCAAGACATTTCTTGAACACACTAAGCAATATACCTACTAATTAGCCTCCATTAGCGGATAGTGAGAACCCTTAAATATTCCTTTAGTGCCTTAATTAACTAAGAGGGTTTACATATTCTCCCTTTCTTTCTCTTTTCTTTTAAAGAAGGACATTTATCTCTGCTTGACATACATTTTTTCAGCAAATTTCCATACCCAACAATTTGCCACACACAGGTATTGACAGCCTGCTGTGAAATCACCCGATGGATTTTAGCATCCCCGAAGCTGTTTTACCAGTGGCAGCACTGGCTTCCTATTTTGCACCTCCGTGGTGTTGGCTCTAGTTGAACCACCTGGAAGGTGTTCCTTCAGACTGCCGGAAGAGCAAGGGGTGCCCATTTCGAGATTAAAGCACCTCTGAGGGAGTCTTGTTTTAGTGGCAGATGCTTCTGACTAACTGGGCTACTTAACTTTGTGTCTGCCCAGGGTGCCGGAGGTGAGTCCAGATGCGCCAGGCCTGGTTATACTTACCTGCTGCTACTTTTTGTAATTATTATTGTTTTGAACTAAGTTTTCCTCAATGTAGAGAATAAGTAGAAGATTACAGACATTTGAAAATGTACAGGCACAATCATCTGAAGAGGTAATTCCAATGTTCATATGGATTTTGCCATATTATTAATGTATCTTTCCAAATCTTTGCAATATAATTATTTTTTTTTTGGTTGAAGTTTTGAAACCTTGAACAAACTCCATGTCTCTAATACCTCCATTTATGAATTTGGCCCTGAATCTTTTTACTTTTTACATCAAATGTTATTAGCTCTGTTTGGTTCTCCTTTTCCTGTGTTGCCTACGTTATCTGTTATCATTAGATGTTGTTATAGGAATCTTCTACTCAGTTTGACTTATATTTGGAGAGGCCCTGTCTCTTCCTCAGAAAGAAGGAGCTTTAAATCCTGTCCCCTGCCGCTGCCTTCAGAGGTTAGATCAATTCCAGATTCAGACACTTAATTTCAGTTGTCTGCAACAGAGGACTGGGATTCAGCTTAGTAATAAAGACACATAAGTGTGGGTATCTGCTGGTAAAATGGTGTCTAAGCCCATATTAAAGTCAATGTGGAGCAGCTGGAGAAGTTAGCAGAGCTAGTCAGAGGAACAAAAAAAACCCCCAAAAATCTGAACTGTAAAGCTCTCTGAATTCCCTGGGCTGGGAACACAGACTGCCATCTCCTTGAGCGGGGCATGTAGACTGCCATCTCATGTAGACACACCTGGGGACATCTATGTCAGGGCACTGTGGGGGCGGGCTGCCCTCAAGGGCAGTACACCAAGGGCAGCCATGGTAGGTCCTCCCTGTCCAGGGCCCTATCCCACAGCACCCAGGAAGGGAGCAGGGCTGGACTGGGCTGGGGGTGTTGACCAGGGCCAGTCCAGAGACCGGTGACTTCTTGGCAAGACTGTGGTGGCAGTGCCAAGGTTCAGGCAAGAAGTCACGTCCATGGACTGGAACCAAGATCAACAGGACCCATGACCAGAGCAAGGTATGTAGCTATAACATAGCTCAGATGGGGATTAAGCACCACAGACTCAACTTAAAAGCTACTCCAAATCAAAATAAGGGAGACCCACTGGGGCTTCTTATCAGAGTTCTTCAAGGGGAGCCTCCACTGACATTCTTCCATCTCTTTCTTCAAAATAGCTTTTATCAGCCGGCTGCATCTGGGGTTAAATCCTATCCCAGATAAGTGGGCTATACTCTCTTGCATTCCTGTTGTTCAGCCAACATGCAGTCAGGAATGTGAAAGTCACAGGAGAAAGGGAGTGCAGGCTTACAAAATGCTAAATCTCACCTAGGTGTTGGGGGATGGACTGATGGGATTCTGATTTAAATATATTTTATGTATTTTATATTAAAATATACTAAGCTTCCATTCACAATAGGTGGAAACTTTTAATTTTCTCTCCAAGCCAGACACAAAGTACAGAGAGAAGAGAGGCACTCAGACAAACATGCATATATAACATCTTCTGTTGCCTAGGATTTCGGCTTATTTCCCTTTACCACATAAAAGATAAGGCATTTATCTGAGCTGACATGGATTTTCTTGCTGGGACAAATGATTATATTTTAAATGATGTTATGCCTTACTGCATCTGTACCTCACCAGAACTACATTCTCAAAGCAAAAAGGAAGAAACAAGCAGTACATTTTCATGTTTATCTTTAAGTATTTGCCTGAAAAATCATTAAAATACTCTCTATATAATAAGAGATAACAAGAATTGTTTTGTATTTTACCCGAACTGTATCTCCCTTTCAGTTTTCTACATCTTCGCAAACTCTCTGCCTTTGATTTGGTAGTAATGCAATGTGACAAGATGGCCACCAGCCATGCCAAACTAAGCTAGCAGTTTCAAATGGTAAAGTATTTTGCAAAACACGTTTAAAAATGCATGTGAAGGTTTAGACACAATGTGCCACCTTTTACTGCTTGTAATCAAACTGCAGTGAGCAGAAGTGGCCTTATATCCCCGTATGACAGACTCCCATATTCCTTGTAAAATCTCTTCATGCATCTATGTATAAGGCAGAAATGTCTTGTTCCCCAGCCATTATTAAGTAGAAGATTGCCATTTCAAGATTTTAATCTTCAAGATTTTCATAATTTATGAACTTCATTTTTCTAACCTAGCAATCAGTGTGGATCCCATCTGTGCTGTGGTCACAGATGGCCTTTACAGTGGCAAGGGCATGGAACAACAATGTGTGGTAGTGGAAGACAGGGCTACAGGTGCCCAGCACAGCTGTGGGCTCTTTTTTCTTCTCAAAATAATAGGCTTAGTGATTCCTATTGTAGTTATGAGACAAAGGTTAGGGTTCACCTAATGCTTTCTTCTCATGTTCTTCAAGTCCAGTAAAGCTTGGTAGGGATATATAGTGTTGCTGCTACCCTACAACACTAAAGTTCTCTAGTCTGAGTGAGTTCAAGAACACCACCTGATCGGCACATCAAAAAAGTGTTTAATAACATTTTCCATTAGTTCTACCTAATGAACTTGTGCTTTGGTAAAGATTTAACCTTGAAACATACGATTAGGCTTAGGTTTATATATATTATATTCAATATCTGCTTACAATGAAAACTTAACCTGTCCATAACATGAAAAAGTTCTCTAGCTTCTCTAATGCTGACAGCAATGTAATAAAACTGCTGTTGATACCTCTGTAAGAAAACAATGGATTAAAAAAAATACACACATTTCAAAAATTCATGTTGCACTATTTTGTCTTGATCCAAAACTCACTGACATTAAGCGGGAAAATTCCATTCTTTCTTGAAACAAACCTTTTCTGATAAAAACATTTCACAGTTTAATTTAAAAACAAACATGTCATGGTTTAAACCCAGTCGGTAATTAAGCACCACGCAGCTGCTCACTCACTCCTCCCCCCAGTAGCCATGGTGGGATGAGGAGAAAATAGAAATGCTCGTGGGTCAAGACCAGGACCGGGAGGGATCACTCACCACTTATGGGCACGGGCAAAAGACAGGCTCAACTTGGGGAAGAAATAACGTCAATTTAATTGACTACCAATCAAATCAAAATAAGCAAGCATAATGGGCAATAAAGTGGAATGTGGGAAGCCCTTCCCGCAGCCCTCCCTGCCGCCCGGCTCAGCCCCACTCCTAGTTGTTCTTATTTACAGAGCGGCAAGCTGTTGGTAATCAGTTGTATACGAGATTTCC
>JANZLP010000049.1:5998918-6010748 GCA_026930925.1 Chelictinia riocourii | reverse complement strand
TTACACAGAGAGATTGCCCCTGTTGCTAAGAGCTGCTCTTGTCAAGGGTATAGAGCTTTGCAAAGCACATCCTTTCCGGCCAGCTATATTCAAGGCTTAATAATTCAGTGTTTCTCTCCAAGGCACTCTCTAAAGTTGTATCAATCAAAACAAAAATGCATTTAGAAATAGGGTACATATGCAAAGCAAAAGACCATGAAAGCAGTCTGAATATAGAAAAGCTGGGAAAACTCCTGTCCAACTCACTTAAACAGAAGCTCTCATTAAATGTTTGCTGAATGTGTGCAACTAAGCTTATGGACAGTATAAAAGGACAATATGTATTCTTTTATTTATTTATTTATCCTGAAGGATTAGGAGATGGCAAAGAAATAACAACTTAACATTGAAATGAAAGAACTGCAGTGCATAAGGTTGAAGGTTTCGCTGGGTTCAGTAGGTCCTGTGGGACTCAAATGCAAGGAAATAAGGGTGTAAAGTGATCACAGTTCACCTTATTTTTCATTTTACTGGGAAAAAAGCATCTTTATTTCTCCTCTAAGGCTCAGAGCTGAATAGCGTGGATGATGATGTCCCATCAGACTGTCTTGAAAAAGTCATGAGGTACTGGGAACCTTGCAGCTGAACTGCAGGCTGCCTCACACTAATAATTTTCCTTTTCCAAAACATTTTTAAAACAAGAACAAAGCACTGCTGCTATACTTCATAGGCTAAGTTCTACAAAGCTACTGAATAGGAACAGACAGGCAAGAACATTTTTTCCAAGCCCAAGTTGATAATTACATTTCTAATGAAGGGCTGTGGATGCTGAGAAATTCTAAAAATCAGGCTCTTTGTCCTAAACAGCAAAACTGTTAAACCCTTTCCTGACTGTCCTGCAATCAGAAAGACCATAACTTACTCTCTCTGCCCCTTTGTGGTTTGTTGATTCTCTAACAACTTCCTGCTTTTATACTTTTTGCTTCTAGACCCATTTTTTCTCCTCTCTTCTATAGTGCTCTTCTTGGTGGAATGTCCATTCAAGCACCCTAAGTATACCCTGTTCTGATGAACACAGCCGTTAACAGTAGCAATTTCTTTTGTTTTCTTTCTTCTCTCCAACACCTGTGCAAAATGTGACAAGAGACTTATCAGAGAGGCTGGTTTTTTCTGTTCCTTAAAGCATTCAGTGACATACAAATTTGACCACAGAAGCACATAAAATGATTACACAAATTTAGGAAATTCTATTTTAAAACCCTATCCCAAAAGATGTAATTGCAGTTGCCTAGAGAAACTGAAGAGACCCCATAATCCTAGTCACAAGGCATTCATCACCCCTTCCCCTCCACTTACTCCTATAACAGGTATTTAATGGAGCAGATCTCTCACTGGTGTAAAAGCCATATGCCCACTTCTATTAGCTTTGAAAATCTGTAGCCAAAAATCTGTAGCCAGTGACGGGCTGCTCCATTCTTACATTGACCTGTTAGCTGTTCATGACTATCACCACCCACATTATCAAATCTACGCCAGTTAACCAAATGAGGAGATATTAGGTTTTATTTATACTTCTTGACATAGAGTAAATTGGTCTTCCAAGAAACATTTTGACATGCTAAAGTAAGGCAGTAAAAACCCTGCTTTTCTGAGCATGTATCAGACAGTCATATTTTCCTACATGTATATCAAGCATATATCAAACCCTTACAGGATAAAAGAAAAGAGTGAAGAGATAAAACTTCTTTACTTTGACAGCATGTTGACATGGTCCAGATTCCTATTTGCCAGCATGATGGGAAATAGAGTTATTCAAGGAAAGGTTTGAACAAAGGCAGCTGAGGTCAAACCTTGTGCTATGTCAAGGACCTCAAGTGTAAAAAGAAATGTAGCTCCATGCAGCCTGAATAGAAAGAGAATGAGATAAAAAAACCCCGTACTTTGAAAAAAAAAAAAATGTTTAATAATAGGTTGTGGGGGTTTTTGTGGAGTCTCTTCCAGTTCACTTTTATTTTTAGGAAGTTCATGTCTTACCAAGCCCTGGAGTTGGACTTGCACACAGATA
The DNA here is from genome assembly GCA_026930925.1 of Chelictinia riocourii. Taxonomy (NCBI): domain Eukaryota; kingdom Metazoa; phylum Chordata; class Aves; order Accipitriformes; family Accipitridae; genus Chelictinia; species Chelictinia riocourii. The sequence goes on along the minus strand of JANZLP010000049.1, from coordinate 6,008,704 downwards.
GCTACTATATAATCTAATGCAAGCCAGTTCTAAGGAGATTATGGTGACTCAACTACGTGATCACATCCTTTTTGAAGATTTTTAAGAGCACGGTGCTGGAAGCCCTCCTTGAGGAATGTTTATTGTTTTTTGTTCAGTTTATATACAGGCTATGACTGTGTCAACCTTTATGGACCACAATACAAAGAAACTTTTTTTCAAGTTTTTGCCTCTCCGTTTTAAAGATACATTTATATAACTTGTCATTTCACGAAAATAAATTAAGTACTATATGAGCCAAATGTTTCAGTTCCACACAAGGGTGGCTTCTGGTTCTCTTTGGCAGAATGCCACTTTATTCATTTTTATTTCAAACACAATGTGAAACTTTTTATTTTAATATAGTACATAAGTACGATGGCTATAAAGCCTACACTGTGACTAATTCATGCTCCTCCTCTCCTTGCACTTCTGTGAATTTTAGAAGGTGGCAGAAAGTTACACTGAATTCATTTCAACTTAAATACTATCAGGCTTTGTGTGTTTGTTAGAGAGAGAAGAGGGGTTTATTTGGGCTGGCATTTTTGTTTAGGACTCAGTGTTTTCCTTGATTAAGTCGCTTTGGGGCACTGTTTTTGTAGGTCTGGGGCTACCCAGCCCGTAGCGAAAATAACTTTTTAGTTGAGTCTGTTTTGCCCGGAGAAGCGAGATGGATTGCCACATGGAAGAGGAAACAATCAGGTAATGACAAACACGAGTGTAAACAAACCAGTTATCTAGCTGTTTGCTGAGATCCTTTTAATGACATCACCCCCTCTGCAGCATTGCTTCATTAAAAAATAATAATAAGTTCCATAAGTTGTTCAGCCGTGTTGTTGAAATTATCAGAATAAGACTGCTACGACTATTACAGTGTTTCGTTTTACTGTTTCCTCCGCCATACTTTTAATCAGAGAATTTCTTCTCTTGCCTTGTTTACTGTTGATATTTTCTGGCTGATTGGATAGGAATGACATTTTGACAATTTACTGTAGCAGTAAGCACTGTACAAACAAAAGGTGCTGATGAAAACTCAGAACCCATTATTAAGTAAATTATGGCTGACTAACACAGATTCCATCTCCCAGTCACCATCATTGAGACCAGTTTTACTCAATGATAATAATTTTCATGATTGCAGTCTTCAGAGAGATCAGAAATATGCTTTAGCTGTTGCATTTATCTACTGTGGGTACTTGACCCTTAATTAAATTCTGAAACTTTTTTATATAATAAAGTAAAATACAGCTGACACTTCTATTCAAACAAAGAGCATCAAACATAGATCTACTAAATAAGATAAAGGTATTTCAGACTTACCTTGTTGTAATGCTAGTAAACACGAAGACTACAACATCTTTTGAAAGAGAGCTTGAAGTTTGAAATGAAAAAAAAAAAAAGAAAAAAGCGTGCTGTTGGGCAATTGAAATGTTGCACTTCAGCGCTGTGTCTGCTGAATGCTGGGCTTGCTCTGCAGAATGATCTTGAACTTTATATTAAAATATGCATGACAGGAAAAAAAAGCAAATGAGCTTTGAGTATTTAGAAGATGTTTGTCTGCTCCCATATATTATTGCAGTCATAAGTGCAAAAAGATTAGAAAATAAAATAATAGGTTATTTAATGTTGCCCACTAACTTTCCTAAGACTATATTCTCCCAAATCTTGAAAACTGTGTTTTGTAAAACTATTCCTCCTAAAAACAGATTAGAAGCAACTCAAGGTGCTGCACTACTGAGCCAGTGTTCTGCTGCTACCAGATACAAAAATGACTAAACATCATACAAACAAATCAGTTAATTGGGTGTATATATTTATGTATTTATATATATATGTTCCAAAAACAGGACTGGGGAAGAGGGATACACTGTAGAGAAAAAGGGAACAGGGCTTTTCATTTAACATTTTCATTTTTTAAGACAGCTCTGTAAGCTTTTACTACTTCTTTCCTCTCTCTCCCCTGCATCCAGTTTTCCCCTCTCCCCCCGACTCTCCTCACCAGTTTTTCAAATAAGAAAATGGCCATTCCAGGTAAGCAGTAATAGTCAAGCTTAAAAAGAGGTAGGGTATCATAAAAATGGAGATTCGGTATTTCTTTAGACATAGCACTTTGCTAAACTGTCAGTTCATAGAGCCAATGAGCTAAGAAAAGTAATTACTTAAGTGGATTTCATGAAGAGTAGAAAGATGATTGTGCCACATTAAATAACAATTGTATCCTTAATGATGTGTTGGACTATAATACAAACATCCTTCTGCCATTATATGCACTACAATATACCTTTCTAATTACTCTGGTGGCTTCCTCTTCCTTTATTAAGATGCTGTGTTTTCAGAGACTATGTAAGCATTATATGAGGGGTGGTTTTTTTAAACTACAGTGAGTGCAGCTGCGTGGTCATTGATAAATTGGTTATAAATTACTGACACATTGTGTATGAATGGAATCATTGTTTTATTCCTTTTCTTCATGAAATACAAGTTTTCTTAGAAGAGATATAATGAAATTCAAGAAAATGACTTCTCCAGGTTTTTTTGTTATTTCTAGATATGTAGGCAGTATAGTAGTATAAGTCCAGATAATTAATAAGGCAGATTCAAGACAACATGGTAAACTTAAGAAAGAAAGCTAGAATGGGGTAGGTAATTTGGTATTATTCCTTTCAGTGATTTCCTGCTTATAGCCTGTGAACCCTTGGGGATCCTTGGGCTTCCTGTCAGTGGTCCCTGAAAAAGCTGTTATATTATCTGCAAGCTTAAATATATTACCCGGGTGTTCCTTTCCACTAAAAATATTTTTACATTGTCTGTAAATTCAGAAAGATTGAAAACTACTTCTCCATTTCATTGCTTATATTGTGTTCCTTAGAGATGGAAACCCTACAGTCCTTAGCACTGCTTTCCATAAATCAGTATGCTCTCTGTGATTTCTGGAGTTACTTTTGTACACTATCTGACCACTCATTAGATTTGATTTCCTAACATTTTGTTAGCACACGCAGCTTATGCTTGGACCCAGTTAAAGTTTGCACACATTAATAGTCCCGTGGAAGAAAAAAGACACTTCTTTTATGTGGAAATTCTTCCAAATGTATAAAGGGATTGAAGAACTGGAAAAAAACCATCATAAAATTGGACAATTCCAGACTGTCTGTCAGACCTTCGCTTAACTCTTACAATAGAAATTTTCATGGAAAAAGAAACCTGAATAAATAAGTGAACAAGATAAAACTTGCGAATATTCTTCTCCTCTCTTGTCTCCTAGTAGAGATGTGCTCCTTTAACTCATAACTCACGTTCTTCTGCTACCTATTAATGTCATTAATAGCAATTATTCTAAGAAAAGTCCACTCCACTTTTATGCACATTGCACTGCAGCCCCAAATTGAGTAGTCAAAGTCACGCCTTGAGAATTTTATCAATAAAATCAATAGAATATTGTCAAGGTTCCTTACCACTGTTGGGTGACCTGAAGTTAGCTTAGTCCAAAGAGCAATATTCTTGTTCTGAAAATGAAGTTTGGCCCTTTTGAAATATGGCAATAATAGGAAAAATATGTCGTAGTATGACTAAAGTACTTTGGGGTTTTCATCAATATTATATTCCCTTTGGGAAAAACTAGGACACATTATACAGCTAGTTTCACATCTGACTGTTCACACATTGTCAAACTAAGAAGCAACAATGTCGATAATTTAAAATAAAATCCATCTGTAAAATTCACCTGTAATTAACGTAATCAATTTCCTACAAGCAGCTCGGTAGGTATGTATTTTCTCTTTAGTCCCAAATTCTTACTGATACAGTAAGAGCTCTGTGCTTGGATCGCATGTTAGGCAGAATTATGGGAATCTTTATAAACTCTCAGCTACACTGCTTGGTTAGCTAAATTCAGGATTAGTAAATGGTCCTTGGAAAGTAAGCAGAGTAGCCCCCCTGTTACTGCATTTGAAGGGTATATACATAGCCATATATTCTTCTGCAGTCAGTCATAAGAAGCCTGAGCCAAAAAAAAAAAACATTGCCTAGTAAAACTGCAACTAAGTGAAATTTTTGCACTGGGGTGAGCAAGTAGCAACTGGGAATAATTTGTCATTCTTACCTGTACTCCTTGTCATCTGCAGAGTACCCATTACTCAGTACTCCCCAGAATCGGGCCCACCATGGGGTGACAAATTCCATTGCTCCATTTTCTGGGAGAGAAGGATGTACAGATCTTCTGCTTTGTTCTCAAGGTTAGCGCTTACCTGCTTGGATTTTCTTAAATCCAAGCAAATCATATCTTTAAAATTAAAATTAAAATAAATTGTTGAAAATGCATTGCTTATAGCATTTTCCACTGTTTTTAAGGAAACAAATAACTGCTGGGAAAGGAAGAAAAATGTGAAGCTGGACAAAGATGGTAACATACAATGATTCAGGCACACTTTGTAACTTAAAATTATCACATCGTATCACAGATCTTTCTGCCTGCTGGAGAGGATGGTGAGTCAGTCTCTCTTTAAGTTTGGGAAAAACTACTTTTTCCCAAATTAATAGCTTGTATATGTGAAACATATAAGTTACATTTGGGACACTGAGAATTCTGTTCAGTAGGAGACTTCAACTGTGTTTAGGCACCTAAGTGAAAATTTTCAGTCTTGGGAATCCTTGGTCAGAGGATGCCTTGCTCTTGAGTGTCCAGACTCTGCTGGGATCTTGATTTTCAACAGGCTAATAATATTCCTTGTTGCCTGAAGCTCTTGTACCTTGAAAAGTTTCTGTCTAAGAAAAAAATTCATTACTCAACTTTCTCTTTCTACTGGGCTAAGGCACCAGCTTTGGTTTCCAGGTGCTTTTCTTGTTACAGGCTAAACTCCAGATGGCCCAAAATGGGCTAAAGATAAAGTTCACTCCTGTACTTCCAAAGACTGGCGTCCAATTTGCTCTAGAACAGCATGAATGAGACTGACATGGAGAAATAATTTCCTGAAACTACTCTATCTACTGTTGCTTGCTAAAAGGCAGATTGCTTACCGTGGTGGCGGGGAGGGCTGGAGGTAGGGATGTAGCTCCTGCATGCTCAGCACCCGCCTTCTTGAGGGCCACAGTGATTTCTGCTCATTCTCGTCATCTCAGAGGTTGGTCAGGCCTGCTGGGAGGCAGTGCTGGTTTTCCAAGGACTCAGGGTAGCTCTGTGGTACAGACAGATTTCTTGATACCTAAAGGTCCTACATAACTGATGACGGGAGCCAACCTTGGCAGCCAAGAAGCAGAATACCTTAGTGTAAGTGATAGAGCAAATTTTTTTCTATTTGGCTTTCTGATCAAAGACCTTGGAATCACTATAGCCATTACCAGTTAATCTTGGCACCTTCCCTGCCACATGGAAAAGTCACCTTATCAACATTATAAAGAAGGGAAACCAAGGCACAGGGACATAAAGTGACTTACCTAAGATATATGGCAAGCCGCTGTGGAGGTAGGAAGAGTGCCTGGGTTTGAAATCTATATCTGAAGCACAAGTCCATTCTTCTCCCTCTGAAAAGGAGAATACTGTGACAGTCTGTAAAAGGTAAATGGTTAGGATGGAATATATCTTTGCAAAATTCACTCTGCAAGTACACTTGCTGTGTACGTTAGGCGGTGCTCAACATCTAACGCGGTATGCAGGCGTGCCTCCCCGCATGGAGGGAAGTGCCTCCGTGAGCACCCATCGGAAAAGTGCCTGTGTTGAATCCCTCTGCTTACAGCAAACCAGGGGATTCGGTGTTGCCGTGCTTCCGTGTGTGCAGCACCGGGCTGTGCAGGCTGCTCCCAGGAAAAGCAGTGCGGAGCTGCAGCCTCACCTGTTCCAGCAGTGCGCAAGCTTTCGAAAGTCACGGCAGTACGGAACTGGATTTGTAGGGAGACTTTTCACCTCGGTTTTTAGCAAAGTGTCAGGAAGTCGATTCTTCTGGCCCTCTAAAGGGTGTTGTTGCCTGTTGCGTGCCACTGCCTGCTCCTCGGTGCGGGTCCTGAAGGTGCTGCAGAGGTTTTGCATTCCACCTTCGAGTGAGCTGGACTTATGAACTGGAACTAAGATCAGAACTGGCAGCTAGGCTCATGCCAAATTGAAGTTTTATTTATTTGATCATTTCATTGCAAGGTAGACACTGTGTATGTGGTTTATATCTTTAAAATCAAATAAACTATTTATATATAGTGAAGAACTGTGAAACACATAGACCTTATTCACTAATATTTTTATGGTTTCTTTACACTTGACAAGTAAAGAATTTGTGAAAGTGGTTTTTGTACCCAAATCCCACAGATTTCTTGGGGTATTTTTTAAATTAAGAAAAGGTATGATCTAGATTAGTAATACAAACTTAGCTCCCGTTTTTCCCTAATATGTAACATGAATCCTTCTGAGTGAATTTTTACTACATATTTTTAGTGGAATATATTTGATGAAAACTTAAGAAAATACCATCAGCTTTTATCTATTTAACATTTTCATGTTATTAAATGAGGATACCTCACGTGAATTTCAGGTCAGAGTGGAAATATAAATTAGCTACTGTTTTCCTTGCTGTCCTGATAATATTGTTTTGTTTACATCACCATGGAAAGCTTTATGCAAATTTTCTCACCACACCATATCCATTATACCTTAAAGAGAAAACAGTCTAATAAAAATTCCCAAACCAGCTCTTACGTGTAGGAGAGGAAACTCAAAGGTCTGCAGTCTTTCAAAGTGTCATTGCTACTAACTGGAGCTTCGGAGAGGAAGAAGTCAGAACTGTTCTTTCAGCGGGACAAATTACTGTGAGCTCCAGATGAAGCCAGCAAAGCCAAGGAGAGGCTGTGGTTTGCAAGCCAGGTCTTGCCTGGTGTTTTAGTCCTGTGGACAAGGGGCTCCTGGATGTTTTTGCCACTCCTGCTGACAGTTTGTCAGGTTGCTCCTGCACACACCTTTACAGCTGCACGTCCTGCTGCACGTGTTGCAGGACATGTGGAAGGTCATTAGTGGTTTCAGCCTGCATTACTGTCATCCTAGAGTACAATCTTGCCATGCACTTTGCACTACGAGGGCTAGGAAACCAGTATCTTTCGTAGTAATGACTTCCAGTTTACAGCCTTCATTTGTTATATTTCCTCAATAGCTGTTGTGTTGAGATTAACTGCATAAATGGTCTGCAGCTGGCTGTTATGAATTAAGGGAGTTTAATCAAAGTATTTCTAATGTACAGCATAATGATAATACATGGGGGAAGTACTATTTAAGAGATAATGATGGCTTCAGAAGATCACTGTTGTAATGTTTAGTGCATATGCCTTCAGCATTGAATTTGTTGTTGTTCTGAATATGCTTAATGGATCAGTGAAAAGCTGCCTAATGTGGGATTGTTTGATGGGGCTGACAGAGCTGGAATTAGCCCATTGCTGTTTACTGCATACAGCCATTAAGATTAATTGCTGCCAGATAATTTTGACTGTTTTTATCTTCGGGAAAAAGTGTCACTAATGGGTTTATAAATTGGTTCACTATTACTAATAGTAAGGCCAGTGTAACAGGAGAGGATGTCAGCAGCTAATTCTAAAGATAAAGGTAAAAAGTATAAAGTACTATATGACTTGCTAGTTTTAAGGGATAATGTTATCTAATAACAGACAGACTGATATATGATGCTCATTAATGCTATTTCCCGGGCTTTGGGTTGAACCTAATAGATGCTAATAAAGTCTTATTTGATGTACCATTAAAAAGCTCAATCTGTTTTCTGCATTAATGCACAATGTTGTTTATCACATTTTCAGTGACTAAAACCCAAACCCTCAATCTGTTACATAACTAAACAGTATCAGGCTAGTTATACCTATTTTTGTCTTTGTTTAGAGACACAGAAAAATTTATAGGGCAACCACATTTCTGTATATACTGTAGGCAATTCATATCACTCAGCTTCCTGTCAACAATGACAATACTTGAGATTTCATTTTAACGTATCCTCTTTTACATATATCGTCACCGGTAAATTCTGCAGAGCACTCCCTCCAAGAGAAAATTTAATTGCTTTGCAAATGTTAGAAAACAGTGGTGGGATGTGGGCAAAAGATTATCCAAGGAGGACGAATCCACATTAGAGGTTAATAGTCTGGTACATCACATATACATGCATGTGCAGTGTCTCTAATTTGCTGTGTATTAAAATGAAAGTTCTCTGTGCACTGACTCTCAAATATATCCCTTGTATCTAAGGGCATTGACAAGGGAGTGGGAAGAACATGCACTAAATAGATAGAAACACAGACAAGGAATGCTTAATGAAGAGGGGAAAACCAATAACTCATGAGTAGTGAAGTTTTTCTCTTCTCAAGTAGAGATAGTGTAAATTATGAAGTGATTCCCTTCTCAAGTCAAAAGAGCATTTATATTTCTCGTGACCAATTTTTGTATCATGCTGAGAACACCTTCAATATTTCTGAGGGGCTCTGGATAGTAAAACAGTTCTTGTCTTAAAAAAAGGCAATCTCAAACAACACCAGAAAAAGCTCTTTCCATTATTTTTCCCTTTCAGAATGCTAGCACCTGAAGACCTTTGAGAAGTGAAGAGGAAAAAAATATAGGGTGGTAAGATCTGTTCTGCTGTATTTGCTGTTTCCACAGTAGTATTCCAGGTGGCATTCCTGTTTCTTTGCCGTTAAGGACCTTTACTCTGGTTTAGACCCTTTCCCCTTGCATCCACTTTCAACATCCATCCTTTTGCCATACTTACACCATCTGCCTGCGTATCTAGTAATGCCTATTGATGCGTGGAGGCCTTACATTATGTAGGGAAGTGGCTACAATCTAAATAGTCTTCCCTTTATTTATGTATCTCAACATTGCACAATGCTGCCTGGACATATCCATTCGGGTTTTTTCATTAAGTCCAGATCCTGATTTCTTTCTCTCCCATATCCCCCACCATTGGCTGCATTATCCATATCTAATCAATCATTTTCCAATTAAACTTTTGTCTGTACACAGATCTAGCACTGTTTTGACTTAAATTGATTTAAAATCGGTTTCATTAATTCAGTACAAACTCTATGTAGACACATTAATGTTGGGTTACAAGCAGCTTATTTTGGTTTACTTTTAACTCAATATAAGTTAAACCAAGCTCTGTCAGGCTTATATTGATTTAAAAGAGCTGACACAACCTATTTCACTGTTTTAACTACATTGATTTTAAATCCCGTTCTTAGTTAAACCAATGCAATTTGCACATTGACAGTCCAAAGTTTTGTTCCCAAAAAGTGTTGCCAACATTTCCAAGCATGGTCCTGCACAGATGCCCATTAGCCTCTCCTTTCTATTGTTAATGATTCTAAATAACGTCTTGAGGCAAGCCTTGATTAGGTTGTTAACCAAGCTGTCTGTGGCAGGCAATTTAGGATGATAGCTTACACAAAAATTATTCCAGAATAAGGTATGGGGTTGTTTTAATGCAGAGTAGCTGTACTGGAACAGTTCCAGGTAGAGGCACTCTGAAGGAGATTTGGATGTTTTTCTGCCAGTTTGGACAGAACAGGGCATCCTTGCCTGCTCCAGGAGGGAATGGATCCCCCGTGTTAGATCAGCCTGCCCAGACATCCTGGGCACCCTAGAGCATCTCAGAAAGCACAAAACATCTGTATTTACTCACCTGGATCCCTGCCTCTCATTCTGAAGAATGATTTTTTAAGTAATCTGCTTCCAAAGTAAATGGTCAGGCAAACTTTTACTGTAGGAGGGAGGGAGGTAAGGGGAGAGAAAGA
>JANZLP010000049.1:4911255-4924183 GCA_026930925.1 Chelictinia riocourii | reverse complement strand
CCTTAATCACACGGCTCCAAAACAAAATCTCAGGAATGCTTTTAGCCCCTAAAACGACCGACTGCTGTTCATTTATGAGCCAGTACATGGTCATGCAGCCTGTAACAAAGATACCTTAGTAAGTACTAAGGTAAGAGTTAAACACAGTATCTCAACATTAACAGCATCATTAGCACCATCAAAATTAGTATTTGGAAGCACTTAAAGAGGCTAAATTAGCATCACACCAGCAGTATTTTGTAGTACACTTCAGCAATGACGCTATTTTACTATTACTTAACACACATTCCAAAAAGACAGATGCAGAAAGTTTTGGCTCATCAATACAAAACAACCACTTCAGTCTTTTTATTACAGCCCCCCAAGTCACCCAAAAAGCAAAGCAAGATGCCCTTTTACTTTTGGGACACTAGCCAAATTATCTTTATAGCATAGATCTAATTCCTCCCTTGAGTACAACCAACTCAAGGAATTTCTGTTTACACATTGCTTCTTAATGTTTATCTTGCTTCCCTCCCCTCTTCTTTTCTGAGGGATGATTTTTTTGACACTTTCTCCATAATTGGGTGGGTGAATTGGGTGCTCTCAGGTCCTTTGAAAGCTCTTTTGAAATCCAGATCTGTGTTTCAGACCAAGCCTTCTGTAGACTTCTATTTATTTTTAGGGGAATTTATTCAAACCAGTTATTTTACGCAGTTCATAGGAGTCCAAACAAAGTTAAAATGCAAATAAAGTTTAGATGACAGTAATGAAAACAAGATTAACTCAAAAAGAATACAATACCACTGAACTTAAACTACTGCATACTCTGACTACAATTTAAATGAGAGCTTCAGAAATTTATTGCTGGAAGACAATATAGACAAAATTTAGTATCACAGTAAACTTCAATATTTCAGTCTCTTAAAACACAATAAAAACGTCCATTTGTACATGAATGGATTTATAGAGCAAAGTTGTCAGAAAGATTAAACTGCATCATGAAGTCACTATATCTTCAGCAGACATCATCGGGCATCAAAAACCACCACTGGAAGAGTGCAGTTAAAGGAAAAAAAACGCATTGTGGTTGAAAAAAGATTAGGGAGAAAAAAGATTGGGGGTGGGGAGAGACTGTCTAAATCTAAGGGCACAACTAACTACATAAAAGCATTTCAAAAGTCATCTTTAATTAACCCCGCAACACTTTCCTTTTCTTAAAAGGCTGAATAATATCAACAACTCACAGTATATCACCCAGCAGACTATCCTAGCTTATTATATTTTGCATAGAAAATGGAAAAAAAAAAAAAAAAAAAAAAAAAGAGAGAGAAAGAAATTGCCAGAAAAGAAAACAAGGTGCCCAATCACAATGCAGATATTTCCCTACAGTACTTTGCTCTATTGTATCAATTTTTGGCCTTGAAGGTTTCTTACATAATTACTCAAATCTTCCATTCTGTTTCCCTTATATACCTTGTGCCCATCCACAGCTTCTCAAATGCATTCAAGTGCATGTGTAAAAGGATACATCTTTTTGTCCTTTTCTTGTACATTATTCTGTAGCCACATTCTCTGCATCTGATAGGATCTCTTGCCTTTATTTCATTTTCTGTATGGCATTCTGATATGATGGAGGAAGATAAAGGGAGCGGGTAAATAAGACCAACATTGTTAACACATAGATAACTTTAAAAAGTTGTAACAGTCAAATTCCTATTTGTGGCAAACAAACATAATAAAAAAAATAATTGTAGTGAAATTGTATCAAGAGCTGAATGATATCAAGATACCATGCAAAAAAAAAATTTCACAAACTTCACTTATATTAAGATCAAAGAGGATCTTGTGAGAAATCATCACATTATTACTGCACAGAATACAGTCCACTCTTGATACAATTAAACTCTCTACTAATGAAAACTCCAGCTCAGTCCCCCAAGCCCCACATTTATTTTCTTAAAAGACAAAATATTTCAGAGACTCCTGAAGTGACAAATCAAAATCACCAATTTTAAGTTGTTGACTTATCTATAGGTAAGAGAGAATTTGACTATTGCACTCCAATAAAAGCTGAGTGACCATATAGCATTTAAAAAAAACCCTCTCCAAGATGCACTAAATTAGAAGGTCCACTATCCGCACCACAGTGCAGATGCTTAGAGAAAGCACCCTCTGGAGATGGAGGACCTACACGCAGCAATACAAGCTCTAGTGAATTACTTCCATATTGCCATCCATATACTCCCAATATATGGGGTACCATTGGTTTGTAAAGCTTTAAAGAACATCAGGATCCACACTGCAACTATTTGCATTTATGTACTCCTCGGTATAATGAGTATGCATTCTCCATTATTAAAACACCACATCTCCAGTAACAAGTAAAAAAATTCACTGATGTCTTTTCTTTACCTCCACAAATGTAAATCATTGGCTGCTGCTTTGGAGGCTGAACATCCTTCTGTGAATCCATGTTCTAAACAAAAAAAAACCAAACACAACGTGCACACCAGTTTTTGGTTGTTGTTGTTTTGGAGTTTTTTACCTATTTTTTCAAGGCATAAACAATCATTTTAATATCTCAATCTAAAGCTAACAGAAGATGGAAAACCTTCTTAAAAGTAAACACAAATTCCATCTGTATTTGAACACAGGACATTGAATTATTCAGGCTGGAAGAGATTTCAGAAAGTCACCTAGTTCAACTTCTCAAAAGCAAAGTAACATCAGGCTTCTCAGAGCTTTACCAATCTGCTATAGAAAACCTCAAAAAAAGGAGACAGCACATTTTCTATTAAACACGATTTTAAACATTAAAACCCAATGAATAATATTTTATTTCCTCCCTCCTGCCAATGGTAAGCATTTCCTTCCTGGAAACATAAAAATAAATAATTTCTTATGTATCCCTCATGTAACAACAGTGCTATCATAAACAAGATAAGCCTTGTTGTATTTCCCCCCCCCCTCTGATACACTAGCTAAGCTAATCTACCTTTTCATTGATCTAAGGGACTAAAAATCCTGGGAACAGACTGTAGGTAGAAGAGTAATAGGAATTTAAAAAATCCAAACAAACAAAACAATGAGAGGCCAGAGAGAAGAAAATCCACCCTCAAAATCCTAACATAGGTGTGTATGATTACCAAAATGATCAAGAGTTTGATAACTCAGTGGTACTCTTCAAGTATTCCTTCATCAGACTAAATAGTTACATATACTCCACAAACATTCTACCAAGCTTTAAGTAATCCTAACATCTAAATACGCTTGCAACCATAAATTTTAAGGTTGTTACTGTAACCACTAGGGAGATAGTAAACACTTTTTCCACCCAATGCAAGCCTAGACTGGAATGTGAATATCTCCTTTCAGTTTTTTTGAGGCTGCTGTTTTCTGTGCCACTGTTCTGCCTGACATAGAAGACAAGAAATCCTAACCCTTATGCCAGTGAATAGCCTTCATGATTCTTTTTTATGAGCATGACTCTTGGATGCTTTTGCTTAATATTACAGTAAGGATTGTTTCTCTGATCTTCAGTTTGCTTCAGTATAAATTCAACTGGGAAAACTAAGGTCTTGAAAACAGAAGGGTAGGCTTGACAGAAACAGTTCATCCTTTGTTGAAGGCAGTCTGATTGGCACTTGACAAACCACCTTGATAAAATGCCCATTATGCCACTCCATTTGAGAGAACTGGAGATAAGTCATTAAACTCTACAGCTTTCAAATAAGGTTTTGTTCTGCCATAACTGTAGTGCCATCTTAATCCACATGTGTTATAGTCTGTCAGTATGTTACAAGCAGTCATCCATCAGCACTTGAAAACAGCAGCATCTTCTAAAACAGAGAGCCTCTCTGGCCCACAGCATCCTACCTCATTTCACCCAAGCAACCGATGGGAAAGAGGCCACCACGCTCCTGCAACAGATGGGAGATCTGGGTGAGCAGCAGGATCCGCGCTGTGTCTTCCCCCTCCCGTTATTCTGGGCAGCCCCTCCCAGGTCAATGTCCTGCTTCCCACCGTCCCTGCCAGTGGGGAAGGGGACCCCGGGGCACCAACTGTGCTCCTCACAGGTGGAGCACGGCCCTTCCTCCCCTCCCACCCTATGCACCAGGGCACCCTCGGACCGGGCTTTGCAATGGATTAGCACCCTAAATACCTGCACGTATTTTCCCTTCTACCCTGTGAATGTCGCTTCACACCCCACACCGAGATGCCCCAAACTACAGGCACAGCTGGTGCCTGAGGACCCGGAACACGAGCAGGAGTAACTGCCCGTCTTCAGCACAGCCCGGCTTTCTGTGGGATGGATCCTTCCCTGCCCAGAAAATAAGGTTTTAGAGCCTTTCCCCCTGCAAAAGCACAGTTCAGGAGCAGCCCATGCCTATGTTCTGATGTCATGTATAAGTGAACGTGATGGCAGGAATCTCTTAATGCTGCAAAACAAGACAGAGAGGCGCAGAGAAATAGGTAGTCTACTCAGTGTCTAATAAAACATAAGAAAAAAACCAAAAGAGTCAATATACATAACTGTATTTGGTTCCCCTCCCTCTTTTTAAGGGACAGCTTTTGATACCCTACTTGCAAAAACACATAATTCAAAAAAGGAAGGAAGTGCTTTGAGGGTTTTTTATTTAAAGCTTGACAGGATAAACGAATCACAGTCTCATTAAATCACACAAATCTCAGGCTGCACACAAGAATAAACCACGAGAAATAGGACGTTACAAATCCTCATGCAGTTCTACACTTCCAGCACAACAGCTCATTTTATTTCTGCTCTTGGCAAGGTTAGAATAAAAGGCTTCTTTTCTTTGCTCCATAAATGTTTTTAGATGCTATATTACTTGAACTTAACACAGCAGTAATTGCACTGAAAAAGGGCAATCTGAATTGCTTCCTGAAAGAAGGAAACGTTTATACTAACACACACATGAACAGAGAGCACAGTTACAAAAGGTCTGTTTCAATCCTATCACAAAAAACTTGACCAAACTCACAAACTCTTCCAGGCAGAAATGGCTGGAGAACTTTGATTTTCCACTCAACAATGTTTCTGAGATATACTAATTATCCGTATCTCAATATAGCAGTAAATTTTACATCCACAGAGTATGTTTCTACTGTATGTTCCAATAAACCAGGTCCTAAAGGCACTGTGTTTTGCTTGCTTTTTATTACTTTTTTATTAGACTCTAGTTTGTCTTTTTACATTTGTTACAGAAAGCATGTAAGCCCTTGTTTTAAAACTCTAAAAAAGAACAATGGTAAATAAATTGTTCCCTGTTTCTCAGCTGTATCTCAGTGCCAATTCCTATTTGTTTATGTTAGCAACATAACTGTAAGAGAGCATTTAGAAAATTATCATTGTTAATGTCTCATTTCTACATACTCATATGCATACATAGGAACAACATACCTTCTATAGGCTTATTTGCTCTAGGCTAAAAGCTTGAATGAAGAGTTTCACCCTGGAAGAAGGCCTGCCAAACTGAAGGATGAAGTCAGTTTAGCCCTTGCTGCATTACAAATACAACCTTAAATTGAAGTTTCCTGGACTGGAACAATTTTTTCCCCCCTTTTTGTATATTTTAATACTTAACATGACTATGCTGATTATAAGCCAACCTACACTAGCTGGGATGTTTTGTTTGGCTTCATAAAGCAAAATAAAGTGGTATTAGTATTTAAGTTCTCTCTTTTTTTTTTTTCTTTCTTTCTCTTCTCCATTCTGGCACTGTTTTATGCATGGCTCAGGGCAATATTAGTTTAAACTATGACTAGATCAACAGAAATCTCTTCTGTGGAGATACAGCTGTTTATAACCGACACAAAACACTGGAACTTGTATCCTGCCTGTCTGGAAATTTTGCAGAGAAACAGGATCTCTAAGAACTACCATCATGAAATCAATATTAGGAATAGTGACAATTAAATCAAGGTTGTTGGTTGGATTCTTCACAGCTTTCCCCTTTGTGCAGTCATTACTGCCCAAGTGCAGCACACAAGAAGTCTTCTCTCCCAGCAGTTGCCATTTGCTACCTACAAGTACAAATGTCTTCACAAGGTGGAAGGTAGCAGAAAAAAAAATGAGGTGCTCTGAAAGCTCTGACACGATGAAAAAAGTGAGAAACTGAGGTAAGTGAGAAGCAAGACAGAGCTGGCTAGTTTGCAAGATAATTTGCATTAGTTATTTTTGTTACAAAACATGAAATGACAGGATAAGATTCTGAGCTCATTCTCACTGGATACAACTGTGGAATTACCATTTGATGCTAATTCTCACCATCGTAAGAGACAAAAGAATCTAAACCCTTGTATTTTGAGATCTACAGGCTACTACAGATGAATCCGTGAAAGAGAAAATACTTTTCTTACTAAGATACTTGGCAAAGGTTGTTGACATGCCTTTACCTCTAGAGGAAAGTCTCCATTTGAACACTGACTTTGAAGTCTGAAGCTAATCAGTACACATGTAATATATTCCCTTCCTTCAATTCTTCAACAGGTAAGATTCACAAAATTTTCATTAAATTATTTGTTAGTATTTCAAATGCTGGCAATGTCTTTTTTTTTGGTGTTCAGCCAACAGGCAGGCCTTTGAAATATCACTGATTTCATTAAAAAGCTCTCCTTCTGAGACTGCCTTTAAGCAGCCAAGACATGCAAACCCCCTACCTATCTTTTGCACTCTCTGCTTAAAAGATGCAGATGCATCTGCTTAGAAGACGCAGATGAACCCCATCCTCTTGCCCAGCACAGAGTATAGCCGTCCTTTCAGAAAGATGTCAGACACGTCTGAAATTCTGTTTCTCCCTCTCCTCTCCTCTTCTCCCTTGCTGCACACTGCCAACTCAGCCCATGGGAACAGACTCCCTCCCGGCTGAGGCAAGGAGTAGCTGGGGTCTGCCAGTGCTCCCCCAGCATAGTCGCCCGCTTGCTTTCCCTTCTGAGACAGCGCTTGCTTCTCTTCAGCTCTGTGGCTTTCCCAGAAAACGTGAGTCTTCCCTCACCGTGGCACCATCTGCCATTTAGGAAGGCTATTGGCAACACTCAAGCCAACACTTTGCAGAATCCGGAAGAAAGTTCACGAGGCTGGAGACAAACTTTAATGTGGTTTTGCCCCTTGCCTAGCATAATACAGCCCAAATCCCTGTCTGCAGCTTTTACGTGCTAAAGGCAGAGGGCAAGTAATAAAGTGAAGCCAATCCACTGCCCTAAATCAATCAGAAGAAGGTTTTCTCTGCCAACATAAAAAGAGACTGTTCTGAAAAAGAAATCTTTGTTTTAACATAGATTGATTCCTTAGCAACACCCAATCCTGTCAAAGCTATTCTGCTGATGGGGTTTAGTCCTGCTTCAATTCCATACAGACACTAAACAAATGAAAAAAACCCCAACATTTAGTCTGATCTAAAAAACTAATGCTTACCGTTTCTAACATTTTCATGATTCTTGCTTTTATTTCCTCATTTGCATCTATATTTCTAGTCAGCATATGTTAGTAGAGATGTTTTACTAACAGTTAAAGCTGCTATAGCAGGTATAGGGTATACTACACAGGATGACTGCAAGCAAAGCAAAATTTTCCTACTTTCAAGTTGGAGTTTTTTTAACTCTTGGAGAAAAGCGCATTGAAGTTCATGCTAAATAGGGGTATAAAAATGCAAAAAGATATACTGGCAGGAATCATAAATGATGCCAAGCAGTAATGAGACTCTTGTTCTGGTGTTCAGCTGTGTTCAATCTACTCCAAACTTCTCAGATTTTTCAGTATCTGTGCAAAACATTCTGTTATGCCTGCTCTGCTGTGGCAAAAGAGTAAAATTCTTGTGAATCTGTATTTGGACATGAGGTAGGATAGCAAAGTGCTGGTAATCCACGCTCACTGGTGGGAAACCTGCCACTAGCGGTAAACCTACCAATCACCAAATCCGGTTTGGTGAATCAATCAAACAAAATTTACGGATCCAGTAGAGTAGAAGGAATAGTGTATTTCCTTAATTCATTGTAACTTGTACTTTATTTTAAAGCCTTGTACAATTTCATAGTACTTTTAGTAACTATAGTGAATTGTATGATATAAAACCCCCAAATATGAAGTCTGGTATTACCTCTAACAGATCCTGGAGGGTCATGAGAGACACCAGGTTATTCCCAGGGAGGAACGGCACAGCTCTCTGTGTTCCCATTACCCCACCACCCCTGTGCCAATACGAAGCTACAGCAGAATCTTGTAGCATCTCACAATCCTGAAGTGACATTCAAGTAGAGGATTAGAAAGATTTTAAGATGAATTTAGAAGCAGCGGTAGACTGGTCTACTTACAAACCACATTTATTCAAACATATCTTGTGCCTCACATTCTGCTTTTCCACTTACAGAGCCCAATTCTGTGAACAGTAGCAGCCACACGAGCTGGGGGTTTTTGACTTCAGCGTAAGAAAGTGAGCACCACTGAGCGTTTCTTAAACAAGCAGACAATATATTGTGCCCCAGAAGAACCGAAAGAAATACTATTTAAAGTTAGGTGGGGAGGAGTGAGCACCCACTCCCACAGACCTGAGGTCCAGCTCTGGATGCAGAACCCCACTGACTGCATTTGCACACAAGCGCTGACTGCCAGCGCACACCCCAAGTTCGTGTTGCAAATCAGGAAGCTGGATACTGCCACATTTTAGTCTAAAGACGCTGTACTTTTACAGATTTTCTCTTTCTTCTATTTTAACTACTTTTTGAGATTGCTAAATCTCTTCAGATTGCTCCAAAAGCAGCAGAAATTATTAACAGTGAACTAATTTATGATGAAATGGACTTATCATGCTAGCTACTGATAATTTTTTTAAGCTTTAATTGTTCAAATTTGATACAGCTCTTTAAGAATCCTATCCAATATGCTTTCACAATTCTCAATGGATAGTATTTATCTGACTTATTTACTAATTACTTCCAAATTACAAGTGTCCCTCAGGTCTGAATCACTTCTGATGAAAGAATGAGCAAACTTACGTAGTTTTATACCATGAGGGAAGAGAAATTAAAGGAAAAGAATTTGTATGGCTCAGATAAAGCAGATGGGAACCTTGATTATTCGTTAAAGTGTGTTCTAACTTTATCACCACATGCAGGTAACAATTTTTTTCTGCTAAACCTTCCACACCATTGCCATGCCAAGGTCTCCGTTGGGGTTTTTTTTAGTAAACGGAGATAATGATTAAAAGCTATGGCAAAAGCAGTATTCCAGACTGCAGATAGTGTAAATGTCACTGTCTCCACAAAGAAACCCAGTGTGAACAAGCGCACGAAGAATAATCACGTATCTCCAAGCCACTTAAATAGAACATGCCCAAGGGCACGCTGTAGAGCCTCCGCTTCCATCAATGGGTAACGTATATAGTTTCCTTTCCAGGAGTTTGAGAACCCAAGTTTATGTGAATTCTAATATATCACTTTTCTGCCAAACACACTGTTGTCAGAAACAGGCACGTTGGTTTCTTTAGTTTAAAATCAATTTCACTCAGCTTGGGCGTCAGAGAATCAGGGAAAAAATAGACTTTTAGTACACAACATTTGCTTTCTAAAGGCACTGTCTTTCTTGGAAAATGTAACATTGTGAATAAAATACATACTTTATGTACTCTATGTACTGTCTCTACAGCTACTACCTCTCCAGCATTTCAGCCAGTGACTGATGACTCCAGACTACAGTCGTGTGTTTCCTCCAGCATCACCATGTCACTGTAACCACCTCTTGATTTCCAAAAGCTCAGGAAAAGTAGCATCCCTATTCTGAACCATCTCCAAGACCTATGAACCAGTCACCGCTGCTGCAAGTCTTGACCCAATCTGTCTTTTTCTTGATGGCGCTTCTATTCAGCATGCCTGTTTCCAAGTCACTTGACATTTTCCCCAAGTACTTCTCATACACTGGACTTGTAATTTTCTTCTTTTGTAACCTCACTACAGATGGATGGAAAATGAAGGGAATCTTTTGCTTTAAAAGGTATTGCATTTCAAAGAACAAAAATGTAACTGGTTTGCTTTGCGAATCTGAATGAAAAACTCAATTTCGATTTATATCCCAAAACCACAGTGGAACTGATGTGGTATCAAATACTACTTTCTGAGAAACTTGGGCAGTGGGGAAATGAGCAGCTCTTGCTGCTCTCCTGTTACTGACCACAACTCTGCTTTAGAGCTGATTCCAAACAATTTGGGGGGGGTGGAAATCACATATAAAAAGGCTGACTTTAATCCAGTGGTAAGAAAGACTTCATACTCTATCACATATATTTACCGGGTGCCTTTTGCACTTACAATACAGTTTTGAGTCACAAAATTCCAGCAGTGTCCTTCTAACAGCTTTATTGTCTTTGCACAGCTGGCTGTTAATGTTTCTGCCTCATTTACTTAAAATGTTAAAAGTGAGTAAATAAGGAAATAATATCAAGGGTTTAATGGGTGGTATTTTAATTATTTTAAAGTGTCATACCTTTTAACTATTCTTTAGAAAATAAGTAGGCAAATTCAGAAACAGGGTTGAAGTGGCACTATCAAAAAGCAAACTACTGTAGAAAGAGGCCTTTACTTTGTTGCGCGTCTTTCTTGAGCTGGATCAGATATCTATCTTAGCCATGCTGAATTTCTCAGCAGTCAAGGCTATGAATTACTATTGGCTGCTTGACTGATTAGACATGGTACTGGTATGCCTGAGACCTTCCAAACACAGCAGGGGTTATTGCGGCAGTAGACAATACTATAATATCGCAGTATTACAGGCTGTGCAGTTTTCTATCCCTTCTCTCAGCTTGTGCAACGAGTTTATGAGACTCCTTGGAAACTTTCACCTGCAAGCACGGGGTGGAGTAGCACCAGTAGTAACTCAAAGTTTTGCAGCTCTGCAGTCTGAAAAGCGCAGACATGCTATTTCTAGAAATGCCAAGACGATAAAAATTCATTGAGGTGATCTCCTCCATGGGGTCCCTGCTTATCTTGACTTTCAGGTGACAAAATCTTTATGGCTCTCAGGCTGACCCTCTCCTTTGCTAGATTTGAACTTCTTGTTCTCTCCCTCATGGCCTTCTGAAGCTCTGCCTCACTGTGCTCATCTCCCTCAGGACTCCCCACAGTTTCTCCTGTTTGTTCCTCCCAGGCTTGTACCCGCACTGGGCCACATCTCACAGTAAAATCTCAGTCTTGTCTCTGATCCTGCCTCTTTCACTGAAACTCTGCCTGGTGTTATCATTCTTCCTCTGCATCTTTATTCAAGACTTTATTTGGTTTTCCTATCTGTAGGCAACAACGCAATTAAAACTAGCAGACAAAAATGTGAAAATCAATCAGTGACTTAAGCCTATATATATATATATTTGTGTGTGTGTGTGTATGCATGTAATTTGCGGGAAAAGAGTGTATTACAATTACCTTTATTTGACTCTAGACGCTTTTTTCCATCCCTCAACCATTCTTGTCTTTTACTGTAGATTACTGGGAGAAAGGTTACTGCACAGCATCCTGCACTCATGTCCAAGTACCCACATTCCACATAACCCTTTGAGTCTAGTGTCTCATATCAGCTAGTTGCCTCCAGAAATCTTGGTTAAGCCAATAGCAAAAACTATGCAAAAGTTATTTTTATTACATTTGCATATCGCCACAAGAAAAAATAACAACTCAGCTACCTATAGAAATTGTCAGAAAGAAGGGATTCATGCAAATCAAATCTCCAAAGAATGTATTCATTTCACGTCTAAGAAATGTGAGAATGAAAACAGAATTTAGGTCTTAATATAGTTTTTGCTAATTGATTAAGTGAGTTCTCTGGTACTCTGCAACTAAATGAAAAAAGAGAGAGAGATGAGGACATAAATAATATTTACCAGAAAAATAAAGGAATGGTAAACTTAATGGAATGAGTTTTATTACTGTAATATGTTAGTTTCTTGAAACCAGAGGATTTATCATGACTATTCTTGACCACTGAAGATGGTCAAGGATGTCTTTACCAAACCAGAAATAAAACCATCATCAGTTTTGTCAAGTTTGGTATGTCTGTTCACATTTGCGATATGAAATTATTTGATCTAATTTTATTACCTTAGGAAATTCTCTGTAAAGTTGTTTGGGTTTTCTTTTTTTTCTCTTTTTGTCCTTTTTTTTCTTCTGGTCAAACTCTAACTGGAATACCCACAAGAATGACAATTAGAAATGATGGACTTAAATGAGGAAATTTTTTCTGTAGAGTCACCCTGCTATGGGACTCTAAGACAGAAGATCTGCAGAGCTCTACCCCCTAGAGGTAACATCAGAGAGATAAAAAAAGAGATGGAGACCATGGTCCCAGTGGTAGCTGCAGGAAGGCTATAGCTGGAGATTGAAGCTACTGGTCCAAACAGAGCTGAGTGCTGCAAGGGGCAAGCTCAATTTTGAGCATGTTGACAGGTTTGCGACCAATGTTGTCTATGCATTGCAGTGAAACACAGTGGAGTATAATACTAAGGTTCAGTAATGATGTCTATCTCCAGCTCTAAGGTACATAAAATATTGGTTGTACCACTTCATTCAATATACATACTGTTATTATATACACCCCATGTTTTTATCATAAAGTTTAATTGATATTATTGAGAAGTAAATAACTTATGAATTTAAAAGAAAAAACTTGGCTTAGATTAGATTAATAGGAACATGATTTTGCCAAGAATAAATGTTTTTGATTGTAGAGAGGTCAAATTTCAAATTTAGGATGCATCCACTGTGAGAAAAATGTCTCTCCTTAAATACTGTTCCTGAGATTTTTGTTGTAATGCAAGTAACCACATGGTGGAAACTGCACATTCGTTGTCTGAGGAATTCATGGTGTGATAAAGAAAATGAGAGCCTCTGAGGGAATAATTGCTTCACCATGGGGAACTCATGCAACTTAACTTGAACTTTAAATCGA
>JANZLP010000049.1:4536059-4548530 GCA_026930925.1 Chelictinia riocourii | reverse complement strand
CCCTCACCCTACACGTTCCCTTCTTCCAGACAACAGCCCATCTTCCCAAGGTGTTTCCATTTAAAGACAGGATCAAAAGTATGTAATTTGTACCCACGGTGAACCTGCCCCATAAGTCTGATGCCCAAGCCTTTTTATTGCTCTAGCTTTTAAAGTGCAGATGGCTGGCATTGTTTTTCCCCTCCTTCACAATATGCTTCCTTTTTATTAGCTTGTTCTAGCCTTTTTAGTATATGATTAAACTATTTGGTAGTTTTATTGCAAGACCCATAAAATAAGTAATTTACAAAGAACCTTAAAATCAATTTTATTTCAATAATAACTATTTCCAGTGTAATGGTTCTGGTATAATTGTGAGTCAAGTGAGAAAACTGACCTCTCTGTGTGAAGAATACCTTTGATACTTGAGCCAATTTTCACTATGACTAGATGAATGACCTGAGCACGTTGATGATGGCTGAAGTTTTGATAGTTAAATATTTTTTGTAAGGTGGCCACACAATCCCAGCTGAGGTCATATTTAAGATCTGACCTCTCATCTTATTTCCATGTGAAAGAAGATATGAACACCTTCTTAGACCCTTGTGCTACAAATTCAAGTGCTTAGGTCTAAACTGGTGTTCTAGTTAACCACATGCATCCAGAGTTTGAAGCCTTATTTACTGGCAAGTACCTGCTAACATTTTTGCTGAATTAGGGCCAAAAGTAGCAAAAGGCCTACGTATTTCTTAAGTACTGTCTAGGTACTCAAAATAGAGAGGAAAGATGAAATTTCAACTGGCAGGTAGGCTTTGTACAGGTCTTCTGCACTGGGAAGATCACCTATCTGTATTGCACTCAGATTTAACTGATGTTGTGTTCCCAATATCCAGCCTGTAATTGGGCACAAGATTCGCTTGGTTGCGGAAAGGACCAGTTGATAACTGCAGAGTGGGCTGTACTGATCAAAAGAAATAAAAAGACAGTGAAGGTGGCAGGTGTTTTTGTCTCTAATGAAAGCTAAGTGGTGGAGTGCTGAGCTGAACACAGGAGTTTTCTCCCTGCTGTTAGGAACGGGCTGGTAGCCAGTGCACACCTGCCCTTGTGGCACCGAGGGTCACTTCATTACAGCAGGAGGTCCCTGTTGCAGCCATTAGGGAAGAATACATGTCGAAAAGTTTGCAGGAGGAAATAAAAGTTGGAAGGTGCCTGTGTATAAGCCAATGAAAGAGGTAACATCTAGACTGTATGATGGGTAAATGATTGCTCCGTGTGGCCTTAAAGCTGCTATAGCTGCTCACTGGTGTCAGAAAGAGAAAGCTGTGATTTAGTGTTAAGGCCAAAGTTTGGAGATCTGGCATCCTTAGTTCAGTATATTGCTGCTGCTTTTCTGTATGTTCCCAGGGAGAAATCACCATGTCCTAGCAAATACTGTTCACCAGAGAAGGTCAGAAAAATTGTAGCTGTTATGTGGGAAATAACTTAAAGGGAATAACTAGTTTTCTATTTTTCCTGTGGGAATTTTCTCTGGAAGAAAAAAATATTATTTCTCTTCTCTTTTCCACCCTTCATTTGTTTTTCATCTTTTATTTTTATAAATGGAAAAAGGAAAGGGACAATTGACTCAATGGAAAATAAGAAGTTCTGCTTTTGTATAGAGACTGGAAAAAACAGGTGGCAAGAAGTTAAAATTGGGGGGGGATATTATTAAAAAAGGCTTTTTTTTCCCAGAAAAAGTACTCCTAGTAGGTTTGCCAGTTATTTTTATGAAGTGCTTTTGGTGACTTTGCTGTTTAAGTGTAAAGCATCCTAAGCAAGTAGATGTTTTCATGTGGAAAAAATCCTGTGGTCTCTTGCCTGATGCATTGTCTCCTCTAGGCATTGGAAAAAAATGTTGCCCATCCCAGGAGGGTTTTCTTGGGGCTTCCTGTGCTCCTCTGCAGGTGTGCAGACAAGCTTTTGTCACTCAGCCT
Organism: Chelictinia riocourii; assembly: GCA_026930925.1. Classification (NCBI taxonomy): domain Eukaryota; kingdom Metazoa; phylum Chordata; class Aves; order Accipitriformes; family Accipitridae; genus Chelictinia; species Chelictinia riocourii. Next base: position 4,546,578 of record JANZLP010000049.1, on the reverse strand, counting down.
GACAGGACCATCTGGAGTTACTGCTAGGTAGCAGTGTTGGTAGTGCTGCAAACAGACCTAAAGCAAAAAGGGAGAGCTACCAGCAGCATCTCTAAGGATAGCAGATGGTACAGTATGAATTCTGGAAAAAGGCTACTGTATAATGTTCTAGGAAAAATTATTCCTGTGTACATTCAGAGATGGGGGGGAGGGGGGAGTTGAATAGGTAATGCTTGTCTTAGCTATTAAACATGTTTCTTACTGGAAATTTATTTATAAAATATGTTATGAAGAGCTTTTGCCATTTCATATTTACAGTTTCATCATCCTAATTCCTCAATGTTGATATTCTTTACTTCTGAATATAATTTTGCATTATGCTTAAATATTCTTTTTTTAAACTGTCATAAACTTCTGTTTACTTTTGTAACAGCATCTATTTTCTTGTAACTTTTCAGATTATTCAGATTATGAAGATAGTTCTGTTGAGTTCTTGGACAGGTGCTCCTCTCCATTAACACGGTCCTCGGGGAGCTCTCTGACTTTGCGGAGCATGTTCTCAGAGAAGAATACATCATACCAGTATCCAAGAGCTATCTTGTCTGTTGACCTTAGTGGAGAAAGTAGGTTGGCTGAACAGCAATTTTCAGTTTGTAGGTTTAATTCTTTAAGAAACAGAATTTTAAAGGAAATAATTTGGTTTGCGTTTGGGATTGTAGCTATAAATACAGTGACTGATTTACACTTGATCTAATTAAATGAAAATGCTTACACTCCTTAAGTTGTTCCGTATTGTACTTGCTTTGGTTAAGTGTTGCTACTCTACTTCTGAGATCACATTAAAGGCATTTTGCAGAATTTGTCAAGAAATCTAATATACCAGCAGTGTGTTTGAGAGCTATACTCACCTGCTAGTTTTTGCTTTTTCTTGCATCCCTTTCAGTTCAAAGCCAAATTTAGGACCGCAAGCCCTCTTCAGCATGGGTTAAGAATAGTCACAGTCAGTAAGAGCTCCAAAAGTGTTTCGGAAACTGCTCCTTTGCTCTTTCTCTCCGCTGTGATATGGCACTTAATTGTCTCCAAGGTTTGCAAACCGATCTGTTCCCCTCTTCTGCATCAGTTCACTCATGACTTTGTGACTTTATTTTCTGGGGTGAAGCTCTGGCACCCTCCATGCTCCATGCTTCTCTTTTCAGCTTTGGGATGTATTTGGATTTCTGTTTCCCGTGGGGATGTGAAGTTCTAATGTGGTTTCAAGATCATAACACCCATGTAGGCGTGTGCCTTGCCCTCTTGGGGATGTAGTTGGTCAGGTTGACACACTGTAAGTCATCATACGAGGCAAATTAAAAGTGGCAGAAATGCCAGCCTAACTGAGGGTGTTCCTATGCCAACTGTCCACCAGGTCAAAGGCCTTTCGCTGTAAGCTTGATAAATGGTGGGTCTCCATTCAGACAGATTTATTGCTCAGGGACAGATTTCCCCAGAAATTCAATAAGCATTTCAATGAGCTAGATCTCATTTAGTTCAAGGCATGCCCAAGAAAGGTGGATCCTTGGTTTGCCTCTTCCCCTTTGTTGGTCCTAACTCACCGTCTTTTTCAAAAACCAAGAGAATGACAAGCATTACTTCCGAATAGCTTGCCAAAGAGCTTTTTTGCATTACGTCCTATTTTAAGAATCACTAATTTGCATTATAGTTTTATTTCGTTACAGTTATTTCATTTTGCTTACTCCTCATGTTGTTCAGTGATGCTGATGATCAACAACGCAGAAAAGCCTAAAGGAAAACACGTAGTTTCTGCATCAGGGGCTTCACTTTACAATACATCTGCGTAGCACTTATTGCAGCGGAGCTTTGATGTGACTGGCTTGTGGGAACAACTGGCAATATCAATATTAAATAATGACAATACCCAACTTCCTCACTTGCTTCATTTTAATCATACACTCAGTATAACTCAAATATAGCAGGTCACCATAAAGCAGTGTATATTTTTTATCTGATTCCCTCTTATTTACACTAAACAGGAACAATGCAATACAGCTGGTGTCAGAGAATGAAAAAATTGAACACATTCTATTTTTTCTTTCAATCCCTCGATTTCAAATTTTTTATGACAGCTTTCTTGCAACAGGTGTTGAAAAGCTAGTTCAGTGCAGGTTGCCTGAAATTTTTCACAATAAAAGCCTTACTTTTAATTGCATACAACTTTGCCAGGCATCAAGCTACAGCTGAAATTTTTCACATCAGCTGTCTGACTTAGATTGAATATTGATTTTCTTTTCTTCAGCATTTCAGCGAAAACAATATTAGTTGCTTCTGAGATTTGCGTAAACATTGTATAAAGCATCAAGAGAAAGTGACTGGAGCTATATTCTAAATAAATAAATCTGTACAAAAATGCCAGCTATTCCCTTAGTGAGCTCTGTAGATAAAATTACCTGTATTTGTGAAGCACTAAGACTGCGCTGCAGAAATACCTGGAGAAAATCACCAGTTTTGTTTTCATCGCAAAGTTTGAATGAAGTGTGATGTGGCAAGCCACATGATTAATGAGGAAGATAAATGGAAATAGTGAGGATTTACTCTTATTGAAAGAAACAGGCATCTCAGGGAAAAAGTAGTACATGAATAAGCAGTTAAAGCCTATCATAAAAAGTACGTGGACAGAAGGACTGTACTAAGATTTCACACACAGACTTAACTCTGCTTTTCTTATGTTTTTAAGTCCTAAACTTTACAGTTTTATTATTCTTTACTTTTTTTAAATACTACAGACTGACAGAAACTGTGGCAGAGAGTATTAAACAATGCGTCGTGTAGTATTTGCCACAGCAGGAAAGAAAGAACTGTTGCTTTGACATTTTACCCACTTCACCATCAAAAGAGTCACATCAGTGATCTGTGCTGTCTGGAATCCTGACTCCTGAAAGCTCAGAACTGCAGCTGTATCTGCGTCTTCCCGCAAGGTAACCGGGGACTGTTAATACCTATCCAATATTTCTTCCAAAAGACTTCTCATCCAGGTGGTTTTTCTGAACGGTTGAGCAAATGGATGGATAATTTCTTTGGGGACTCCATGGTTAATAAAGAAACTGCAGAGGGAATCTAAGATGGATGCTATCCCAAAACCCACGAACTGATCGAGAGGCCCTTGTTTAGAATAATTCTGCCATAAACCTTTCTGTAGCATCTGTCTCAGGAAAGTTTTTATTACAGACCATAAACTAGGCTGTAGTAAAAGCTTTTGTACTAACGGAACCCTCATCAAAGCCCTGTCTTTTTTTTTTAATCGAAGCTGGTGGTTTTTTAAGTAACCCTGTAATCCAGTCTTATAAAATGCATAACTACACCACGCAAATTTTAAAGCATAGAAATCTATCAGAAAATAGAATTTTACCTCAAAGGTATATTTAGCCAGATAGATATTTATTCCTTAGAGGTTTTACATCATGACTTAAACCTGGAGCTTCTCAAATACTGTGAATTACAGTCCTTAACATGGATGTTAACTGGGGTTACACTTCAGTTTCTGTCCCTCACATCTCCTATTGTTCAGACTCCTCTGAAAGACCAAATAGCAGGAAACATTAAGAAAAAGAAACTGGGTGGCAGTTTAGCCTAGCTAACTCACCTTAAACAAATGTCTTTATTTGGATCAGCTCCATGAGTTATATCCAGGCTGACCTTTTTCTAAGCAAAGACTCAGTGATGGATATAGGTTTAAAACGCAAAATCTTTACTCTTACCAAGAGTTCAAATAACTATATGTAGGCTCAAGAAATCCTTGGAAATACTGTAAGATCATTGCTTTAAAAAATGACAAATATTGTACATGAAAGCTAACTTCCATCATTTCCACAAAATAGCTGTGTGAAGAAATTAAGGAGGAGAGGGTACCAGATACAGCTGCACAGCAAGGACTGATCGGAAAAGTAAAAGCTCCAGTTAAGGCGTCTAATTTGGGATGAAAGTCTGTTCTGAAACAATCTGAGTAGGGACCTCTACCTTTAGCTTTCTGCTCCTTGAGAGGTATCCTGCCTCTGCACAAACTCTCCACAAAAACATCCAAAGGATTTAACTGTCACTGAACTAAGCATTCCTTTTAGTATTTAAAAAATTCCCACAGAAAAAGAAAGAGGACTTGAGGCCAGTTTCTGTTAGTGGAGTAAACCTCAAGTGCATTCAGCAACTTAGTTTGAGTTGTTCCAGGTTTGCACTGTGGCTAATTAAAATAAAACCTGGCCCTTCGTCAGTGTTTCATAAAGCTTATAAGGTAAAATTGAGAGCTGGATAGCCCAGCGCAGGATGAGCCCTTGGAAGCTTGCAGGAGTGAGGATGCAGAGTTATTTGCAAAACTTTATTTGCCAAGGTACCAGTGTTCATCAGATTACTCTGTAGCGCTTCGTACGGATTGATCTAATTTAACCTAAAATGAAAGAGCAGTAAGGGATCTCCTGTCGACCCACCCTACCTGTCAACTTTGGGCTGCCCCACTATGGGGTTATCAGCTCTACTACTGCCACTGCTTGGCCAGGCTTTTACGAGAGGCCGCCCATGGTGATGGGCAGCCATCAACCATCCAAGGATAGAAAAACTTGAACACCTAAGTTGAAGGCGAGTAAATGCAGGCTTCTGTGCCAACTTTCTTAAATAAGAAATCTAAGTTTTAAGATACCTTTTTTGAATGGTGTGTTTTCAAGCTATGTTCTTTAAAAAATGAAAATTATCTTCAAACAAAGAATAATTGGTTTAGAAGCCACAAACTGCCGATGGACTGCCTCTTTCCTGGAAATGATGACCTCAGTTCTAAGCATTTCAAAAGCAGAAACAATTCTCTTTGGGAATGTGGTCAGGTCTAGTTCGGAATCTGCCTCGCAGTTGCAGTCAGTATCTCTAGCACCATAGCGCATCTTTTCCCAAGAGCCACAAAATTCACTGGTCCTCAGTTGGGCGCACCCTCGGCTACCATGAGAAATGAGCTTTGTGTATGGCTGGGGTTGATGGATGCTGTTGGGGTGCAGCCGGAAGAACACACGCAGGCATCCAGTGTAGCAGGGTCCTTTCCCAAGAAAGCACCAGAAAACTACCTCAAATAGTAATAGTGGATGAGCAAAGAAGGGATAGTAAATTATCAAATCAGCTAATGTTCACTAAAATTATTGTTTCAGTCTTTCCCAGCTACATCCAGGTGAAGGCAGCTTCAAAACTCAAAGCCGTATCAACTCAAGGAACCTATAGCTTAAACGAACGTCTTATGAGAGAGCGTAGGGTTTCACTTATTTGTGGTTAAGTAACTAGAGGAGTAGATACACGTGTAAGGTAAAACTTGGCCAGTGCAGTTGAGTCATTGGGTGGAAGGTTACAAACCATTCCTGAGTATCAAAGAGACAAAACTTGTCAAAAGAGGCTACACAAATAAAAAATAATAAATTTTCAGGATTCATTTTAATGAATTTCAATAAAATAGAATTAATTTAGAATTAATTTCTAGACATGAAAACAATAGTTTCCCCACTCCAGTGCTATAAACGGGTGCTAATGAGGCCCACTAAGGACACCAGCAATTTGTTACAGTCTTCAGTGATGACCAAAATTGGGATTTAATCTAAGTATCATGGTTTAAGTCCATGTATTGCGGGTGTTCTGGAGCTTCACCCTTTTGTAGGGCGTGGGTTTAAGTCCAGCTGGCAACTAGGCAACACGCAGCCACTCGCCCACTCCCCCCCACTCCAGTGGGATGGGGACGAGAATCAGGAGGAAAAAAAAAGAAAAAAGTAAAACTTACAGGCTGAGATAAGAATGATTTAATAACTGAAGTAAAATAAAATGTAATGCTAACAATAATAATAAACCATAGTAATATTAATAATAGTAATGAAAAGGAATATAATAGAAATTTTTTTAAAAAAGGAAAAAAACAGACTAAAATGTAATTTAAACTTTCTGTGAATTTAATTTAACATCCATTTTAGCATCCAAGCATTCTCTGTTAGTTTTTAATTGCTGGAACTTGTTTATTTATTCCTAATTGAAACACCCTCACCATTGTTTCCAAGGTCTCTGACTTCTGCGTACTATTTATATTGTATTTACTGATGACTGGATTTCTGTTTAGAAGGCGCCTTGATGCTCGCCTGTGTCTAAAATGCGTCTCTGTTGCCTTTTACTGGGAGGAAGTTTTTACTGCAGTCTCCCAAAGCAAACATTGCATCACTCAACGACCCATGGGACCGGCTGACAAAAATCATACCATTTCTAACCTTTAATTCTTTGGCCACCTTTATTTGGGCTTCTTCAACCGAGCCCAGGGACTTGAAAGCAGTATTACGCATGCAATTTATGAGCATGCAATCATAATTTACGGCACATAATGGACGTAATAAATGGCTGGGGCTAACACGCTCCTTGGCGGGATGTGCTCCGCAGCTGGCGAGCCAGCAGCCGTTGGCAAACTGGAGGAAAGTGCCAGCCCTTGGGTTGCTCCTCGCAGTGGGCTGAGCTTTACCGATTTGCCACCTTCCTCCTCTCTGTTCTTAACATCTTCCCACATTGCGCTTTCCTCTTGAGTCTAGGATGATTTTCTATTTTCTCCTTTACATTAGTTCTTTTACCAATCTCAGTTCCGTACTCCTGCGGGCATTTTATTTCTACTTTTCTATCCTTCGGGAGCCAATGGCCCATGTTACCTGCCTCTCAAGAGCTGGCAGTGACTGCTACGGCTCAGCACCACCTTCCCTTTGCAAAAACCAGGACAAGGGTGCGTAGGGGTCCTCTTTGCACGGGTACCCTTATTCTCAGCTCATTATCGAGCATCATTTGGAGTCAGAGAGCAAAAGTCCTTCCACGGGAAAGCCAACACTACCCTAGTTCTGCAGGTGAGGTTTAGAAGAGGCATGGCAAAAAGGGAGAGCCCCGGGAATTAGCCGTCCTGCAGCTGGGAAACGTGGCTGCACGTTCCATTAGGGAAAGACGGTCCCGACCAGCCCCACGCGTGGGTGCGTGGCCAGCGTTGGCCCCAAGGGTGGTGCAGGATGGGTGCAGGGAGGGCAGGGAGAGCCCGGAGCTCCCCTTCACCCTATTTTTAAAGGTAGTTGCTTTGCTTCATCTTTTCATCGACCTAGCACTCATTTATTCCCCTAGTTCTTGGCAGTGAGGATACATCCTTTCATTTGATGCATTTCCTATTTTTTTTCCAGGGCCTGGTCTCCTGTTTCTGCATGCTATATGGATGTGTGTACACCCTGAGCTTTTCTGGAAGTCAGTTAGTTCCCTTCAAGAGTACACCTTTTGCACGCAGATAGGAAGGATATATACTTCATCGAGTTTACCTTCATTTTTCCAGGAGGCACTGCACCTTCAGGTACTCGTGCCATGACCTGGTTTGCATAGCAGTCTTTCTCATACAGTCATTCACTTAGCATCCTGTTATTAATACATCGTTGGACACTTGTTATTATTGATGAAAAATCAACAAATAATATAATTTGTACATCCAAGACTCAATTCATTCTGGAAAGATCACAGAATTCCATGTGATAAGGTTCAGAATTTCTTAGTTGCCTACATTAAAAAATAGGAAATCATAACACCGTTAACTTATGCTTTTATAGTAGGGGGAGGTTGGAAGGTTTTAGAGTTCAGGTGATTTACAAAGGCGTCTATTTAAAGTTCACACACTTAATGACGTTTCATGTGTCCATGGCTTTTAAAATTACTTAATGTGATAAACTATTCTGGGGTTGTGTTTGTGTGAGAAATGTCATGAATAGATGAGTGCCTGTGTATTTCACAGCACAGAGAGACCAAATTTCATTACAGCAGTGTTTAAACTCTACAGCAGAACTTTTGAATCCCACAGTAATATTAATCTTCTAGTGCTCTGAAATATTTCATTCCCTGCTTCCTACCCTCATAAAAATACACACAGAGCTGTGGCTTATCTTTGAAATTACCCATTGACATAAAATATGAGAACTATTATTTTCAACTTTGTTTCAAGGAAGTGTTTTCCAGTATGCTTACTAGGCAGAACAGTTCTGGTCTTTAGGCAGGAGCCCTGCCCAGAAGTCGACCTCCCTGCTCGCCCTCGCCCCACTGACCCGTGCATGCCAGGTGCTTGTGTATCACCCTGTGCCTTCTGCCAGCCTCTGGCTGCTGTGAACTGACTTTTTCATCCCACCAAACTGTAGTTTATCCTCCTATTTTGTATACTTCTGCAAAATAATAGAGGCCATTTATATGTTGTAATGTGATTATCTCTTCCCTCGATAAGATGAGTGCTGGCCAGTAGGTTGGAGGCTCAAGGCTTCAGCAAATCCACAGGGTCCTGGAGACATGTAATTTCCCAGTGAAGGAAGGGCAGGGTTTCCTGGACTCCAGATAAATTAACTTGAGGAAGCCATTCCCCTCAGACTCTCTGCAGACTCTGGCAGAACCCAAAATTTCACTTGCTTTTGAGATTTTTTTTGTGTAATTATATGGACTAGACATTATATATGTTCTTTTTATAAATAAAGTAAGATATGCTAGAGTGATATGACTAAAAGTTGAAGAATGAATACATTTCTCATCACAGGACCACAACAATTATATATAAAAAAACCACATCGAAAAGCCCAAGAGAATTTAATATTAGTAATGTTACCATTGACTTTTTGAGAAGAAGTTTTGAGATTAACCAAATTAATTTTGCATTGTTCTTTTTTGATCCCTGCTGTTTTTTATTCGATGATACTGTGTCTTCTTCAGCAGTTATCTTGTCAGAAGGCTTATCTATCAGAAGGCTTGTCAGCTATTTTGTGATGTTCTCACAAAGCAGTGAGGCGCTGGCACTGAGTAAAAATTACACAGGTCTCATTTACTCCTCTGCAACACCTCCATTTAATATCCCACCTTAGCAGGGAGATGGATACTTTGCATCTGCATCATTCCTCTGTGCTGAAGTTTATCTCTAGGCAACATGTAAACACACTCCCTGGAAACTCTTTAAGCCAGGAGCACATCTAAAAGCTGTTTTTTCTTATTGTTTCCTGACTTTCTGGACACTAACCAAGACCAGCAAATTCTTAAATCCTACAAATGATTTCAGCCATCTGTAAGTTATAAAAGAACTCTATTCAACCTCGAATGCTCAAGCTGATTTTTGTTCCTATCGCGGGTTGCTGCGCTGTTGAGCCCTCTTTGGTCCGAAATAGGCTTTAGGGTTTCTTTCTTCCTTTGTCTGCTTTTTCAGCTTACACCTTCTCTATAAGAAAGGTCTTAGATGGCAAGAAAGGGTCTCTGAGCTCACCATCCCCTGCGTTCCACGCACTGCATTTGGAGGAGTAGTATATAAAACTTTGCTGGCGTAGTCTGGACACTGCTGTCCCAGTAAGGACTACAGGGAAAAAGAACCAGGAACTCGGGTTTATTGCTTAAGTTTTCTTTCTTGACCCATTGCCGCTGCCCCCCGAAGAGACAGGTGATTTTTCATCTTACCTTTCTCCTTTGATCAAGGTGCAGTCGCCTGCATAATAGAACAAACTTTTGGTCTAGTAAACTGTGAAGCTTGACTTTGGAAGATCTACTGATTTCTATTAAATGAAGCAACACTTCTTCCTCACCACAATCAGTGGAATTTTTTCCACAGTCAAGCTTGCTAAGAGCAGTTTAAATTACGTTTTTCTGGACTGAAACTCTCAGTTCCCAGACTCTTCTTTTTACTCCTGTGAACATAGTGCTATACTGTATGTCAATTTGGTCTTGTTTGTGGGTTCATTTTCCCCTCCATTAAAACAGCTTTTCTCTCTTTTTTTTTTCCTTCTTGTGATATTGTTCAAAGGCTTCTTGTGATGCCTTGAAAAAAGTTATTGATTGTTAGATCATTTCTCTCATTCATTCAGATGTTTTCTGGTCCCCAGATGGAAACATCACAGCTGCTGCTCTGGAATTCACTATCGACTTTTGTCTCTGGATTATCAGAGCCCCGAGCAAAAGGGCCTGAATCCAGGCACTCTTTTTCCCTCTGTTGAGGCTTAAAGCTGTTATCCTTGTAGCTCAAAGGAAGTTCCAGTGCCTGTATATGACCAGAGTCTGGAGCAGTAAGGTCCTATGATTGCTTTCTTTGAGCTATTTTTCTAGTGCTCCTTTTTTTAGTTTCTGTATAATTTTTCAGCTCTTCAGTAAGAGCACCAGATCTCAGAGACTGGTCTGCTTTCCTGCCTCCCTCTGCTGTTGTTTCTTCTGCTCTGGTCATTTTTTATATGTTTGAGGTCTAGAATTGGCATGAAAAATTGGTATTTTTCAAATTCAGCCTTTGCTGACCAGCAATCATCTGCTCAGACAAAGAAGAAAGTGGGAAGGATTGCCGTGTTTTAAATGCTTTTCACCCAATCCCTCAAGGAAAGCCTCTTTTTTAAATTCAAAGAGTTGTTATGATTCAAAGAAAATGTTTATTCTACAGACTGTTTCCTTTCCATTAAAGTTTATTTATACCCCCCTCCTTGTCTGAGGGTATAATTATGAATGATCTAAGCTTGTACTGAAAATCCTAAAT
>JANZLP010000049.1:4158623-4170136 GCA_026930925.1 Chelictinia riocourii | reverse complement strand
ACCCCAAAAAACCACCCAATGTACATTAGGAGCAAACCCAAGTCAGGGGATGATTTTTCTATACTTACTGAGATACCTGGCTGAGATTTGCCTTTCTGTCTCATGGTGGACCTGTAACAAGACTCGACTAAAGCAATCGGCAGTAATCTCCCCTCATGAGTAAGAGAAGCAGTGTGATGGGACACGCTAGGTTATGTCTCGCTTCAGCAACAGCTTCAGTTTAATCACTTTTCACAGAGCCGCTCGGAAGTGAACATCGTTTCCCGGTCTCTGCTGAAAACGAGAGATCCTGGGTGACACCACTGATGTATCTCAGCCGCTACATTCCTCCTTCATCCGCTTTCTTCATCTTTTCACTTGCTTCTCAGCTTTCTCCCTAGGCATTCCTGCCAACTTGGGGAGAAAAAAACCAAAGGTGGGCTGGCTGAGCCCGAGGCTGCTGAGACAGCTGCTGGTGAAAAGGAGACTGAGGGTCCTCCCGCTACCCGCTACGAGCTCCTAAATGGGAGACCTGGTGAACCCTGGGAAGGGCTGAGGCGGTGAGAGAAGGCCGGACCTCAGGCTGCTGGGGAGCAGACAGGCCCGGCGGGTCGGCATCGGGGAGGAAGGGGGAGAAGAGGGGCTGCCTACAATCTCTGCAGCCAGCAGGCACCCCCCAAAATCTGCACCCTGAAATACTCCCAGCCCCTTCGCACTTGTGACCAACCCTCCTCCAGCCCCTAAACCCTCAGTGCCCCCCTGCACCCCCTGACCCCTCCGTTCCCTGGTGTCCTTTGCCTTCAGGTTTGTCACCCCAGCAAACCCAACTCTGCCCAACCGGACCCAGTGCCCACGGCACCACACCCCACAACCCTCAACTCCTCTCCCACTGCACCCGTGCTGTTCCCCCTAAGTTTCTCTGAAGTGAATATATAAGCAGTGTACAGAAAGTCAGTTTACTTTCACATAACTGAACTTTGTGAACTTTTAGAAATTATTTCCACTTTGGCTTTTCTGTTCTGTAGTAAAAATCCTGTCTTAAAAGTAAACTTCACAGTCAAAACATTCTTACAGCATACATATTTATGTGTTTGTATATGTGTATCATTTTTTTTTAAATTAAGGAACCAGTAAGAGCAAGGTGGCAAAGAAATGGCCAGGTCAGCTGAATATGCAGTTTATCCCTGCAGAAAAGGAATGTAAAGCATTTTATGGCTATTTAAGGATATTTATAGGAATAAATTGTTGGACCGCCCTCTTCATCCCAGCAGTCTTACAACCTTCAGATCTCTCGTGAATCAGAGTTCAGCTGAGTCAGAAGTCATGTTAAATGAGAGGTTTCTAAAGCCATTTATTGTTTTAACAAGCAATAGACAGAAGAACAACCTTTCTTCTCAATTTGCTTTATGGATGTCAGTGATCTCACACATTTATTTACACTTTTCTCTTCTTACCTTTCTGATAAACATCTTTGGTAAGTAAGAGATACTGTTTCAAGTTTTTGTCATGTAAACCGACTTCATCAGTGGTGCAGCACAGATCGATAGGACCATTTCTGTTTCTTGGCAATAGGCAGTCATTTGTAGGAACAAATTGTAGAAGATTTTCTATAAAGTTGTAGTTCTATAGAATTTCTATAAAGTTATGATAACATAATTTGTAATCCTAGATTTTTCTTGCTTTAGAGAAGGTTATCTCTTATTGCTATCTCTAGAGAAATTTTTACTTCAAACACTCTTAAGTGATAGAAATATTTTGATACGAAGTACTCTTAAAACGGTAGGATTGTGTTCACTGGGCTTTGCTTATTCTTTCTGTTTGTAGTTTTGTCACCTCTTCTCGTGGATTTTAACAAGTAAGGCTCACTAGGGCATGATACCATCATACTAGAAATGAATTCTGGGTTAATTATTTTTCCAAGTTTAAGGCACTGCTGTATGTACTTAATAACTTCAAAGTTCTGTCATAGAGAGCAGTGGCTCAATAAAGAGCACTGAATCTTGGGCGTATGTCAGTCATGTATCACTAAATTTAGCACATAGAGTGAACCCATCAAAGGATTTTCTGCTTGCAGTAATTGACAGATAGCCCTGAGTTTTTGATGTCACAATTTCTGAAAAATAATACCTTCCGCAGCGAAAGTAGAGAAATATTAAAGCAAATATTAGAAGTAATGTGCCCCAAGTAATGATATCCTGGGGACTGCGTTTGTACACACCGAGGGCAGAACACAGTCAATAGTGACTTCTGTTGTTGGATTCCTGACAAATCTGTTCAGCTCTGTTACCTATTGAGTTGTACATTAGAATAATCTCCCATTCTCAGGTTAAATTTTCCTTAGAGAATACATTCTTCCACCCCCCTTTTTTGTGTGTGGGAAATAGCGTTCTACTTGTCCCTTGTGATATTTGATAAAGGGGCGTTTTCAGGTCAATTCAAACATGTCTGGCAAATGGTTTCTTTATGTGTATCTATTTTATATAAATAAGTGTTTATGCTTCTGTATAAAATAGATTTCTTCAGCCTGAGCCTTATGTTTCATCTTAAGGAAGCTGTGCCCTTTTCTTTGTTCCTTTTAGGAATTCTCCTCTAACTTCCAGTCTTCAATTCATTTGCTTTTAATATATTGTGCTATCTGCAGGTTTACAGAAATGCAGTTGTTGTTCATTATTCCAGTATCCATGATGTTTTTCTTGTCTTAGAAGCTGCCAGTGGTACTTAATACCACTTCAGTTATAGCATTCTATCCTTAATTGAAGACTGTAAGCTAAAATAAAATGAGAAATAGTATCTTTACTGAGAGAGAGTTAAAAAATATGTACTTACCATTTTTTCAGTATATTTTTTACTGATTACTGCTTACAATTCTACTTTACTTTCATCCTGGCTTTAAATTTATTACTGTTACAATTTTTAGATGACAAATTGTAACTGGAAAGAGTACTAAAAGCACGAAGACAGTGTGCATAAAACCATAGGTGGATTGAACATGGTAGAAAGAATGCAAGAACCATGGAAGCAGAAGTAAACAGAAAAAAAAATAAATTTATAACCATTTATTGCCTTGATAATGTATGTCTCTTAGAATAATTATTGTTTTGTGTTGCTTTGGGTAGAGAACAGAGGACACTTCAGCTGTGCAATCCACAAAACATCTGCCTGCCTTTTCCAAACTTCATAGTACATCAGCTGTCATCTTGCTTTTTATTGCTGGAAGGTTGGCCCCTTGCTACCAAAGTCTATTATCCTGCATCTGTATAGTTTCCATCCACACATTCCATTATGTATTTTGTGGATTCTGCCTGCTGAATCCAGCATTTTAAGTCAGTTCTGCCAAAACCACCTCCACTGAAAAGGGGGGAAAAATTACATGTAGCCGTAGCCTCTCTGGTCTGTGCTAAAGGCGTTTGCAGTTTCTTGGTCTCTTCAGCTGACGGTGTAAACCAGCGAGGGCCACACGTCTTGTATAATGCATGGTAAGATGTACTCAGCATTGTGGGGGCAGCACTCGTTGGTGGAGCCAAATGACATGCCATTGTTTTGCAAAAAAATACAGGTTTTGAAAAATCTTCCTAACAGGACGGTCTAGGAATTACTGGGTCCTTGTTGAATATTCAGCATAAATGGCCAGCTCTGAGAAAATTAGTTGTTTATGCTCTCAGGCTGATTTTAATTGCCAAGTTGATTTCTTTTTTTTTTTTTAAGCCCTCTTCCAAGCAGTTTTCTGTAGCATTTCTTCTGATTTTGTATCAGTAAGCCTCCTGAAATAAATTAAAACCTTGAATTCCCTCCAAGGCTGCTTGTTATATTTAATAAGTTGTATGTCCTTGGACAAGGAAAGGGAAAATTTTGACCAAAAGATACATCCAGTCCTCTTTGTACTGATAAAAGCATCTTGACATCCTATCTATAAATTACAGTATTCAGTGTATGTGCAAAGTATTTTTTTAATGTCTGTGTTTATTGGTTTATGCTGTAATTTGCATATTGCAGTTTCTTATTAAGTATAACAAATTAGGTATTTTTAGCATTATGTAAATGTTAAAACATTTTCCTCACATCCGTATTCTTCTAATGCAAATGCCCTATACTATATGAAAGACTATGTATTTTAACAAAAAAAAACCCCACGTTGTTACTTATTTTCTTTATGGTTTTGCTATAAATTAATCTATAATATCAGAACCAAGAATGAAATGACAAGAGAAAAGATTCAACCTTATTCTGAAGTGATTAGATTTTGGGGAACAGGGTAGAAGGAAATGTTATACAATGGGACTTAAGAACTCATCCACTATTTTAAGGGATTTTTGTTGGTATTTAAGTGTTCTTATCCAGCTCTTACTTTCACCTCTCAATTATTATATTGCCTGTCTTGAAAGAGTGCAGTGACAGTATTTTGATAATGAAAGGCTGTCAGGTATCACATCAGCTTCTACAAGTATGATCCCTGTCCATGTGATCTGCAGCAGCTTAAAATATTTCCTTGTGAGTCTTTTTGCACAGCTTAATGTTCCCCTCACATGATCAAAAGGAAAGAACCATGATAAATGAGCATTGAATAAACATGTTCAAGATAAGAATTTTTATTTGAGTCTGAAATTGTTCTGTTTCCTGTTTTCCTTTGTTCTCAAGGGAATAGGCCTTGTTTTAATACAAGGCTCGGTAATGTCAGAGCTTTTAGAAACTTGCATTTTTTCAATTCCTAGTTTTACCTGAGTTTCGCATCACGTGCTCAGCATAAACGGAATTATTTCATTGTTCTAATAGCTGCACAACATGAGGCATTTAAAGCCCTCTAAAGGTACCAATAACTGTTTTACTTTTTCCTGCACCGAGCTCTATGATACAGTTTTTAAATTCTTTTCTTTTACAGGTTCCTTACAGCCTTTCCTGGAAGCCTGCAGTAACGAATCCTTCTTCCGTGCTTGCTCTGTATTGCTTCGAAGTTCTAAGCTAGATATTCAGATTTTGGAAAAGCTCTGTGTTATACTGCAAAAACTCTCCAGAATAAAGTAATCCTTTATTGCCATTATTCTGTTCGTTATTACTAGATCAGCAAACTTGGGGACCTTTATCCTTCTCCTTTTTCAAAACCTCATCTGTTTTGCTCTTTATTTGCTCCACCATAGACAATGGTCTGTTTGTTAAATTCAAACTGTTTGTGTCACAGATGTGTAAGACAGGACTCTCAATTCAAGTATAAGTCTAATTCAGTTTACAGAGTACAAACTGAAAAAACCCAACAACCTAGCCTAAAGAGGGAATATTTATGTATGCAGAGGACAAGAATGCTTAGAAGAGAGCGCTGCTTTTCTTTCCCCCAAGTTCAGTTTTATTCGTGTACCTGGTAGTAATCTCCTTTGGAAATTTAGCCTCATCTGTGACTTGCATTCAAGTTTCACCAGTTTTCGTTTCCTTCAAAAACAAAATTTAAAGTCTTGAGCCATTTAAGCCTTTTTGGGAATATTAATCTTTATAAAATGTGTTCCCATTGCTTACTGGTTATTAGTTTACCAAAGGTCTTCATTGTATCAGTAGTAATGGGCTGCTGAGCTCCACTGGTGCATTACTTAATGGGATTGTTTCACTTATAAAAGCAGGTATCTAAACTGAGCCATTTTTTACGTTAGACTTAAAGCTGTTGACAAAACTGAGGTTTTCATTTGACTTTATTAGGAACAAGACTGAACTCTAGGGAAAAAAAATGTTTTCCTGTAAAATAATCTAATATAAATCATAACTTACATTGAAATTATACTAAAAGTAAAATGTACTCAGAAATCCTATTTTTTTAAATTGTTTATTTATTGTTTCTGGAACCTTATTTCACATGAGTGAAAACCTGTTAAAGCCTTTCCTTGAGCTTTCATTATACTGCATGTAAATACCACTCACTCAAGTGAAATTATCAGCTTTGGTGATTTTTTCCAAGATTTTTCTCACCATGCATTGATAACCTTCTGCTTAGAGACGTTACATGCAACGTAGAAGAATTATGTGAAACTTCCAGCATAATAACACATTTTTCTTCATTAAAAAAGTCATTTTCTGTAGAATCTTTAGTGTTTAGATGAAACCTCTCAATTTTAAATTGACAATTTTATGTAAAATCTTTTGCAGAAGCAATAAGAAGATGTTTGAATTGTTTACTCTTCACCAAATGATCCAAGAACTGCATAGGACTACAGATCCAGATCATGCTTTCCTCTGTATAAACCTCAATTCAATTCTCTTGAATTTGGGATTGTCAAGGAGCACCTCTCTTGCCTTGAGTCTAAGCACAAGTCAGTAGCTCTATCTTTTAATCTAATTATTGTTCTGTATCATTTATACCAACTGCATATGTTACTTGAAATTTGGATATATTTTTTACTGTTTTATATAAATAAATAAAGCAGAACCTCACTACTGCATAAGTTACTCTGTATCATGTGGAATCTCATTGATATTTGCCTCATTCATGAAAAGGAAAATGAAAAATTGCATAATGTGCTAAATGGCTTTCTTCAGTACTTTTTAAAGAAGGGCAATAATGCTGCTGTTCTGAATGGCTCATGCAATCTAAGGAATTGGATCCTTTGAGTAAGCAGATCAGAAATACAACCTTTCCTTACAGGTATGAACCTTAGTTACCTTTGACTCTTCAGAGAGTTTTACAAATTCATTTATTTATTTTATGGTTAATAAGTATCAGACAGGTATTTTACCAAATTATCTTTTGGTTATAATTTTGATAATTACAGCTGTAATGATTAAAACCAGATTTTGATTTAACATAACTAGATGTGTTGAATGAGAAATTTTGTTGTTTTGATTTCAGAATGTCTTAGTGTTGTTTGATCTTTTTCTGTATTTATGTAACATTTAGTATTTTATCCTGCTTTGTATGAATTTCTATTGTAACTTTGGGTTGTAATATCTCTGCAAATGTGAAAAACTCCATTCCTTAAAATGCCTGGCAATAGTAATCCTTAATGTAAAATTATTATGTTTTATTGTTTCTGCTATATTTTATATTAATTTGCAATACAGTCTTCATAGTACCCACATTTCTGAGTGTGAATACATTTTTTCGTCTGCCACTGTTCAGTGTTTAGAAGTTCTTACACATAGGAAAGAGGATATTTTTTTTAAATACAACTTAGTCTTCTGTTTCTGATTGTACTGTAATTACTGAAACTCTTTAATTGTAAAATTGAATCTGCAGTTAAAATTTAAAGATTTGCTGTATGTTAGTCTTTGACTAAAGCTGGCAGTCAGTATAAAACTTCAGAGAGGTTTACTTCTCATTTTCATGCATTTTTTTCTTGGTTTTCCTTTGTGTTTTTTGCCAGAAGTCTTTGAAGTTGAATTCTAACTGCAAATATTTTTCTAGCAATTTGTCTTACATTTCTGACAAGCTTTCCTATGAAAGGAGTCCACCAGCTTTGGCATGTCCAGGAGTACGTCCAGAAGAGAGAGCAAGCAGTGTGTACTCTTTGGGCAGGAAACCAATTCTAGGTAATTTTTAAATAACGCTGATCATAGCTAAAAGCTTCTGCTGACAATGGCTTATGTTTTGGATAAGGATTTCATCAGTAGTTTCAGTTTTCTGTCAGATTTACCAGCAGAGCAAAAGCTTTGCGTATACCTTTGGCTGGAGACAAAATCCTCTTATTTAGGAAGTGTGTTCCCAGTCCTCGTGTGCTTCTCCATCCATCCATTAGTCATTAAAAATACTAGAAAATTAATGACCAAAAAAAGCTATGGAAAGTTGTTAGGTTTCCTATATCCACAGGAATGTTGATTGTGCTCTTGGCTTTCAGCCTTCGTCACTGTTGTTTCTTAATCTACTACTAATCTTCCTTGTGGTACCGATTTAACACGTGTTCATCTAATAATGGCAAAAGGTAATGCGGTAAAAGGTGCGTAGAGTATGGCATAGCTTTTACTATTGGTCCCTTGTGTTTTATTTGCAGTAGTGTTTACAGTCTGAAAAGATGAATCACTGTTAATTTCAAGTTTTTATGATCTAGAATGTTTCTGTTAAAATGCAAAAAAAGGGGAGATTAATCTGTTAAATATTTATGCAATTAAATTGATTGATCAACTAAGGATGAGACTAATGATTTTGATCGTGAGTAAATTTTAAGTGAGCTGTGAAGAAAAAGACAAGTTCTTGATTTCACATTCATATTACAGTAAACATAAAAAGTATCAGAAATAAAGAAGTGATTTATGCAAATGAGTATGAAGTGTCTTGTGAAGGATAGATACTTCTATAAATAAAAAAGCTATAGTAAAGTTCCAAAATGTGCCTGTGATTTTTGACTCGGTAGTAATTCTTGGGTGAAAAATGAAAGTCACAAATACACTCTAGTAGAGTCATATGAAGGCGAGACTTGCGACGGCTGAAGTGAATTTTTTTGAAGCCAGTTGTTGACGGACAACTTATAGTAGTTCTGTAGTACATTGTCATAAAACATTTCAGTGAAGATCTTTAAAGTATATAAACCATGCCATTTTTTTTCCCAAATTTATTACTAATCAGTCCTCTTAACAGAGAAGTATTTATGAAGCCTTCTATTGTCTAGAAAGGTAAAACAATGATGAATTTGGAGTTGGTTTTATTTGCCATCAGATTTTCAGTTTGCATTGGATTGCGTCTTTAAATGTGCATGGTTTTATGGGACGTGGACTATAAGTACAAGTGAAAAGATTGTCTTGCAACAATATGATTTCGGGATCAGAGACTTTGAGGAAAGTAAGATGTCAGTCTACCAAAAATGGATCTAAAATGATCGGAAATTATAAACTGAAATGGAGGTTTTAGATCTATTCTGTTTCAGTTTGTAATTGATTATCTAGAGTAACTAAGCTAACTAATAACGGTGTCTATGTTAGAAGCATAGATAACCTAGCTTGCCTTTGTTATTAACAAGCGGAAGTCGGTACTAGGATAAATATTGTACCAAAATCACAGTTATTTCTATATTTCTCCTTCTAAATATTTGGTATATTGAATTTTGTACACACCTGCTTGTTGCACCGTCTCGAACATCAGTCTTGTGGGCCAGCCCACCCCAGTTGTCCGCACTAGTCCGTGTTGTGGCCTTGTTCAAACATGTCCGTCCTGTTACGTTGCCCTGAGTGACCTTGGCAGTCCTGTGGGGAAGGGGAACAGAGGGAGTTGATTGCATTCCCTGCTGTCATCTGGATTTGGTTTGGTTTGGGAAGGATAGTTTTCCGTCAAGTTAGCCACGCTTTGGGCATCTCTTTATATAGTTTTGCCTTCTCAGGTGAAACCTAGAATTTCCTGGGGTTTTTCTGCTTTTGTAGCATTTGGGTACTGTGATATGAGTATGAATTTCTACTACTTTATCCTTCTCTCAGAAGACTGTTTGCAACAAGACATTTGGAAAAGTTAGCTGTAACTCTAGCTGTTTCCCATGGCTGCTGATTCCCTAAGGAAGCATGGTTTATGTGATCACTATCTATCTGCATTCCTGAAAAGGGTTACGCTGGTTTGAATATGCCAGCCACCTCTGGCCAGATTTGGCAGCAGGCAAGAGAATATTAATTTTCAACCTTTTTTTGAGAGAGAATTTGAAAAGAGAGAGACCTTCTGAATACTTGCACTTCAGAGAAGGTCAGGGGCTCTTCACACTTTCTGGGAGCAACCGGCTGATCAGTCAGAACACGTAGCTTCAAACTAGCTATAATCTGCCATGTCTTGCTTGCGTGCAGGTCTCCAGAAGCAATCAGCTACCGTCACTGGCGTGAAAGGAAGAAAGTTGCTGGTAGTCACAACCTGTCACTTTCAAGGAACATAAGGAATTGACCCACAATTTTATGTTGCTGGTTTTTGGAACAGCTGTGAGAGTCCTTGTTGGGAAAGTCAACAAGGATATTGCAACTGCTCATTTCATCCCAGAAAAGGCTACGAATCTTGAAGAGAAATAATTTTTTTTTTTTTTTTAAACCATCTATTGTAGAATTGTAATCGCCTTTGCTGTTTATCAAAGGCTTCCTATCGATAAATGGGCAGGACAATGTTTCAGATCTGATCTACAAAGTCTAGATCTCACAAATCTGTAAGATCTTTCCCTGGACCCGGAACAGTTGTATTTGCAGACATTTGGCAGATCTAAAGCAGGGTAACATTACCCAGCCTGCACAGTTGTGCTCTGCTTCTTCATATTGCTGGCTTTCCCAGCTGATAAAAGGTCTGTCTCTGAAAGTGGGTTTTCACAGTTATCTTCCAGTTCTCCTGACCATGACTGGCTTGCATCTTTTCTAATGTTATATAAATGAATTTAATATATTATGGGGAAAAATTTCTTGCAGCAGATAAATTAACCTGGAAGGTGAAAGTATGCTGAAGGCAACATATTTCTGAAGAACTTGTATTCACAATCAGCATCAATGTTTAAAATATATGATTTAACTTACCAGACCAGATTTAAAAGGAGCTGTAAGTAGAGCTCATAATTCAGAGCTATGACACTGGATCCTTTAATTATATACTGAATTTTTCACCTAAAACTTTAATGGCTTCAGGAATTGATGGTCTGATAGAAAGCATTTATCTTTAGGATAACATATTTAAATGTAGTCCAGAAAGTCTGAAAATTTGATCTATGAAACAATTTGGTAATCTTCCACTTTCCAGATGGTTAGAGGAACTGCAGTGGCAAAGCAGTGACCCCTTGTTTGCTTCTTAATGATCTAATGCTCACATGTTTTTAAAACTTACAAAAATGAATATTGCTGTGCAGTGTTGTGATCCTGCCTTTGACATCCCCCTGAGAAACGCAGTGATGGGCAAAGGCATATTTAGGTCTTCTACTGACTTGCAGTGTGCTGTGTCAAAACCACCACTATCCATCACCAAAAATAGATGTGTTTGGGGCTGATGAAAGGCTTTAATGCCATCTTCTGACCATGGCCAGGAATGTTCCTGTTTATTAGACTTTTGTTTTTCACATAATTTTGAAAGCAAGTGTCTTCTATATTTGACTACCTGATCGCTACTAGAAGAGATAAGTTTGAACAAAACCACATACCGTTTACCTGCTTGTAGCTACTTTTTTTGAGTGAATGGTCCTGAGTCGAAATATAACAAGACATAAGTCACAAGACATTCTGATCTCTGCCACAAGTTTGCCAGCTCAAAAGTTGGTATTGCCTCAGTGCATGTTTTAAAGTTAAACTTCAGATGAGCATTCACTTAAAAGGACTAAGCTTTACTGCTTTGAAAGCAATCGTTTAAATAAAAATAAATACATTTCTCTTTCAGATGAAAGCAGTGGCTGGTATGAAGATGTCTTACCAGGTACAACAGGCAATTAATACCTGCCCAAAAGATCCCGTGCGAGGTTTTAGACATGATGAATCATCCAGTGCATTGTGTTCACACCTATACTCCATGATCCGAGGGAACCGTCAACACAGACGAGCGTTTCTAATTTCTTTACTCAACCTCTTCGATGATACTGCAGTAAGTATCACACTTCCTTCACTTAAATAAAATACATCACAAGCATAAATTC
>JANZLP010000049.1:4112877-4123449 GCA_026930925.1 Chelictinia riocourii | reverse complement strand
ATGCTCAGTCACAGTAATGGCTAAAGGCCCAGAACAGTGAGAAAAAGTACAGTCATCTCAGGAGAACATAGTATTTTAAAAATAAGAACAGAAGGGCTCATAAGCAGAACGAAGGTTACACGGGAGCGATGCCCGGAGGTCTAAACAGAGCCGGGGGGAGATGTGCACGTGCACTCACGCACGCTCCGCTCCCTCACTGCACACCTCTTCCCTCTCTTTGAGAAGGCCGATGGCACGAGGGAGCCCGGTCTTCCTTTATAAAAAATCTGTCAAAGGCGAGGAACCCATTCCGAGCCCCGGCGCTGCTGAGAAACCCTCCCTCGGAGGAACCGAGGGCTCCGGCTCGACTGCTGAAGGAAGGCGGGATGGGGATCAGTAGCCTGGCTTGTGTCCACACCGCTTGGTGCTTGATCCCGCTAGATCAGGTTAGTCTAGGAAAGATCTAGATGGAGCAGCCAGGGAGCAAACCAACGGCAAGCAGCGTGGGCAGCCGGCACGGTTCCCCGAGAAAGCCGAGAGCTGCCTTCTGCAGGGAACGTCGGCTGCTTTTTGTTCTGGATAAGCAAACTGCAGATTTAAGAGGTTAAACCCAAGGAAGAAGCTGAAATTTATATTTGAAATGCTATTACAATGGTTGGGGAAAAGAAAGGCTGTGAGCTCTGTTATAAACACACGTGCTAATTTATTTCATTTCTTCATATGAATAATTTTGAATAAGAGCTAATGTTACATATTCATGGATTTCTTTCTAAGGGGAAAATAGAGACAGGAAAAAGAGGCACAAATTGTTTCGTTAGCATGACACAACATATTTAATGGTATTGTTACAGCACATAATATGCCCTAGGGATTTCACAGCTTCAAATTGCAAATGTTTGAGATGATACAGTTGCAACACTTTGGTCCTAGCAGATGTAAACTACTCCTTAACTTTTCCAGGTCTCAGACACTGCAAGCCTTTTAGTCTCCCAGAAGAGTACAATTACTGCTTTGTGCCATATTTGAGCATACAACCTACATGAGAGTAGCGCTCTAGTATTTGAGATCGCTAACATTTACATTTTTAAACGCTAAGTAGATTAAGCAAAGATTATATCACTCCAGCATCAAGCTATGAACTTGCTTTATATGTTCCTTCCAGCAATTGGGCTAGCTGAGACAGGTAACTGGGTGGGTGGGTGGACAACCTGAATTATGAGTATATTCGTTTCTGCAGGAAATTGCACTTTGAAACCTAGAAACAAAAGAGAATCAGAGAGAAATTGTCCTAAATCTGGAGGTAAGAGATGGAAAATAGTCATGCAATTGTATAAACTGTCAAACATGTAAGTTGGACAAAGGCTTTGGCTATGACAGTGCAGTTGCTTGGAAAAGTTCCAAGGATATAGTCTTAATGCATGTGTCTGTTAAACTGAACCCTAATTATAAAAGAGCTTGTTAGACTTTAAATATGAATATTATTAAGGCTGTGCCTCCACTGATACCGCAAAATCATCCTATTTATTATAAATCGAGTCTGAGGCTGCTCAGGACCAAAAATTTCACTAGTAAAGCTCGAACCATATACTGCAAGTATATGTCTTACAGTCAAAACATGCTTCAGTTGCTTTCAAGCCACCCAGCTGTTTGCTGTTTGAGGTACTTGTATGCAATCATAGCCAGATTTGAAAAATGGAAATGAAGAAGTATAGCCCATTAATGTATAACACAATCTCCTCCATCCATTTGGCATTTATTTACATAAAATGTTGAAAGTGTCAAGTTATACATACATACATAAAATATTTTTCTGTCTCAATATAAATATGCATGTGGGGGTATGTTTCGTATGTAAACATACCTTTTTTTTCTTTGTATTCCACCATTATATGCAGCAATATGTCAAGCAGATGGGAAATAGTTTTTTAACTGGAAAAAGCCAGTTCAAAGTGCTGAATATGGCCAGATTAGAACTCCAGGGGGGACTTTTTCCCCAAACTGGAATACCAAAAAGTTAAACTTAATTACCCACCGCCCCCATTCAAGTACACTGCCATAAACTGGCAGTGTTATCTTCTGCTGGTTTGGTTTTTTTTTCCTACTTCAGAGTTAAAACCCAAAATGCTTATTTTAATTTTATTAACGCGGGAGCGGGGGAAGGCAGACGCAGGCGGTTTCTGGCAGCAGGGCCAGAGGTAGCTCCTCAGCTGGGGTGATACCTGGAAGTATCTACCGAGACATGCCAGGCACCTCTTGGGCTTGCTGTCAATTTTCAGGCCCGTTAATTTATCCCTGCCCCGTATAATCCGTCACGCATTAATCCCATCCACACTGCAAGGGAAGTCTTCTAGGGCTAAGATGGCTTTTGTCTCTAGCTGGCATCTGTGAAGACAAGCAAAGCTTGGCCAACCAGAGAGCTTCTGCCGAGGGGCAGGAGAAAGGGCGACCAGTTACTATGGCCCCTAATTATTAAAAGCAATTAGTTCTTAATGAATTAACAGATGCTGCACCTTTTCTTCACATTCTTCTGTGCTTTGACTAGAGGCAGTGACTCTCCTGCGGGACGGTACGCAACGCCGAGCGGGAAGGAGCTGGAGGGGTCTTTTTGCCGGGACCGCCGGATCGCTCCAAAGCAATTCGGGATCTCTGGCAGCTCATCCGCCGAACCCTCCGCGGATCCTGGTTCCTGGTTTTGTGTGTAGGCCGTGTGGGTGTCTCCAGAGAGGAGGTGTAAAACGCAGACCTGTGTCTTTGTGGATCAGGTGTGCAACACCCAACAAGCCTCGTCATGACTGGAGGGGGTTGCTAATTACAGCCATATTTGCCTTTTGGGACATACTCGTTAATAGCTGTTAAGAATATACACATAAGCTGTCAGGAAAAGGAAGACTATTTTCCCAGTGGCAAATGGAGCAAGAAATGCCTCAGCTCCTCTCCTGTAGACTGTGAGGCACAAATCTGGCCTGGGGGAATAGGAAAAGAGATGCCTGGGACCCTGTTACTCAAATATTTCAGATGAAAGGCCCTTCTATAGAGTCTTTGCAGTTTCTTCCCAAGAACTGGCAGATACAAATAAATAAATAAATCACCAGCCAGAAAATGCTTAGTTCATGCTGTTTGAAGGAGAAAAAGCATCGTTCATGGTAGTCAGCCTTTGAATTTGAGAATTTACTCATATGATAACATAGCACTGCCATGATATTTACAGTATCCACCAGTAAACGGAGTAAATATCGGAAATGTGCAAACAATGCGGTTGCCACAGCTGGTGGTCTAAGTTAAAGCTCACAGATTTCAATGGATGACCTTAGCTGTTACTTTAATTCTGTGGCTTCAGTAATTAACACAGTGCAAAACATAATTTCCTATCATAGACTTTTTGGTTTTTTAAAATACACTTAAAAAAAGAAGGGAAACAAGCACATGGATTGAAGTACAGAAATATGTGTTTCTTAATGTTGCAGAGAGGTGGGTTTTTTTGGTGTCTGCATTTCTTTAGTTTCATCACCGACGCAGGTGCACTTCAAGGACACAACGCTTAACTTTGCAAGGAAAGGCACAACAGCTGTCTCGGACAACCTCAGCATTTTGATATTCCTATATGTGTTTCTCTTCTGGGGTTTCCTAAGAAGCAGTTTGCTTAGCAGGTCTGGGGTTATGAATGTAACTCCGGAGAAGCCGGCAAATTGGTATCGATCACGAATCCACATCCAAGGTCTCCACTACTAACAACAGCAGGAGAGACGAATGCGTCACGTAAACCACGGTGGGCAGGACACACGGACTTCACAGGTGCCACCAACAATCCCAGCGCTTGCCCCGAGTTCCCGAGGTTTAGCGGAGGAACCTCACAAACAGCCTTTTCCACAGATTATCACAGTTTTTTGCATGGGCTCAGGAGATAATCTCCGCACGCTTCCGATGCCACTAAATCCTTCTTAATTGAGATAAGCATATAATCCTCACTGCAAGGCCTCCCAGGTTTCAGAGTTGAGCAGCAGGGTTCAGCCTGGCCCCAGCCTGAAAGATGCAGTTGGAGTTTTGCTTTTGGGAGGAAAGAGGAATCCCTGAGCCCATCGCTGAACGACAGCGATGGCAGTGCGAGCTGGGGGAGAGAATAAACTTAGAGAACTATAATCAAATGGCAACATAGAGATGATGAAGAAAACTATTTTGTAGCCTTGGTTACAGTTTGTGTTGTGGAAAAATATAGCACAGAACAATATTATATTTTTAGGACAATGTGAACTACAGTGTTTCCCATATCTGTTTTTTATCACTTTGACCTTGCAAATTACACCTCAAAAATTACCTCAGAGATGTAAAAAGTGTTAAAGTGATAGAACTCTCTTCTTTCTTTTACCTGAAACATCAAAAGGAAGTGAGAAGAGCTCAAGCTACACATAAAACTTTAATTGCCTCTGTGATCTGGCAACTCCGTCAGAAAAATAATTCATTGCTTGGGCACAGAAACAAGATTTTTTCCAGTGGGAGCTGTGTTGACAAGAGGGTACATAAAAGATTCTTTAATTTGCTAATGGGGGCACCGCACGCTGAGGACGTGGGGGCAATCAAGCCTGATGAAGAGCTATCTGTCTCTTACAGACTCCCTTATCTGGAAGCTAAATCTGGAAGTCTGTATTCAAACCTGCTTTCTCACCTTACATAAAGACACGTGTCTGCTCTCGTAGATGGACCATCAGCTTTTTGAAAAGGTTTTCAGGGGAAAAAAAATAAAATAAAGTGCAGGAACAGAGCAAAAGCAAGCAAGAAGGAAAGGCTCTTTTCAACGCACCTTGCAAGACTGGCTTATGTGTTTCTGCAGAAACAGAAGCACTAACGAAGTGCAGGGGCCGAGGGGACCCTGGGGTCTCCCTGCTTGGACCCCGTGCACCCCCAGACGGCTGGTGCAGTGCCAGCTGCCCCCTCCCAGCCCCCTTCCTACTGGCATGGCCCTAATTTAGCCTTCCTTTACATTAATGTTGGACTTATCTGCCAGCAGCATCCCTCCAAAACCCAACCCTGCCGGGCCAGGGCTGCCGGCAGAGCGCGGTGGTCTCCATCCCCAGCCCAAATTCCTCTCAGGGCAGTGAGCACCTTTTCCTATTTTTTGCTTCTCAGCATGAAGCATGTAACACGTGACATTACCCACTTTTAATTTGACACCAGTCTTCTGCTGCCTTAGTATATTAATTTTATTGTCTTTACCTGTACCTGTTAGCAAAATTTGGTTATGCTATGCCCTTAAATGGATTTTTTTTGCTACAATTGATAACATCATCTTTCATATTCTATTGCTTTCTACAAAAATTTTTTTAACTGAGCTAACTACTGCTCACTCATAGTAGAATTAAAGCAGCAACCAAAAAAGCTAAAATTAATGAGTTACAAGTTCTGGGTTAAGGGGTTTTGGGGTTGTTTTCTTACTTGTAATTTAAATGGTCCTTTAGTCCGAAGCAGGCAAGGACTCATTTTATATATTGTCTTGGGATAGGGTTATAACTTACCTGTGCTTTGGCAGTTTTTCTCAGACATGAATGCTTTAATAACTACAGTTAGACAGATCCTAGTCCTCTGAGTTCTTCCTTTCATCTGGATGTGGTTGAGCCTGATACAAATATTAAACAATTTTTATTATTGTTATCTTTACTACTTTATGATTGTGGCTTTTGTTGCCTCTGTGGAGCTGGGTCCAGTCTTAAATGGGAAGGCCAGGACCAGGCTGAGAGCTCCAGGTGAAATGGTCATTGGGAACTGAATTTTTGCTTTATAATTCAGAAAATTTACTGAAAACTTCTTCCCTTTTGTACAATTAATTAGTACAGGCAATAAAGGTGTAAGTCTTTTGAAAACTGTAAACTGCATAGTTTTAATTAAATAGAAAAGCTGGTAAAACCTATCAAAAAATGACTTGAAATAGTAACACAGAAGAATGACTGAAAAACCAAGTGTCTCCATGTGTCTTTTGTTTGGGCTTTCTGTGTCTCCCTTAAAGCTCTCTTGCATTCTCATGCAGCTCGTTTGTTTTATTGAATGCTAAAGCCTTTTACCATCTGCAAAAGGTTTTATTTTGGGGTTTCCTCTTATGTGGGAGGGTGGTTTCCTCCTTCCCTTCGTGCTAGTTTCATTGCTATCTTTAGGACTCAGAGCCTACTGGAGACCTTCCTGTCTCCCTTTTATTACAGTCTCCTCCTTCCTTGCTGCAAGTTCCTGCTCCTGGGGCAAAGAAAACAAGAACTGAAGCTGCCTTTTTGAGCTGCCTGGCTGAGGCAGACAGCTTTTGTTTTAAACACAGGAGTCCAGTTCCTTGAGAGCAGGGCTGTGCATACTCAGCAGCAGTGTTCCATGGGGTGGGTGTTTTTAGGAACAGTTCCTGCGTGAAGGAGTGCATAACTGCCCTGTGCTTTGGCTACCAAGTGCAATGGGCTACTGAAAAAGGGCACTGTAACCTGTAGCATTTACTCCAAAATCAGTTTATTCCTCTATTTGTTAGTCTTTTACCTCAGCACATTAATCCAACCTGTTCTGCCACTATTAAGACATCTGTAGCCATAGCCCTTTAGTTTCTTCCTTTTATGGGAACTTTTAGATGTTTATTTTTTCTATGAACATATCGATTTCCAATCTTTACCTTTCTTGTGCTGTAGAGAAAAAGAAATCAAATTGGAGGTGTTATACTGCAGAAGGATAGAATTGCATCTTTTTTTTTTCCTTCCTGAGAGGAAAATAAAGTAGATGCCAGTCTGGGTTTTTCAGCATAGCTCTCAAGGATGCAGGGAATACAGCTGCCGTGGGATGTGAGTATCCAGGTGCCAAGCCACGAACATGGCAGGAGGAGGCTGCAAGTCCTGGTCAGGCACCTCCATTTAAATCTTTGCTGTGGAGCTCTTCAGGTACCTGCCATCATCTCTCTTCAAAGCAGATGCTATGTGGGGGAAAGAAAGGGTCCTGCCTTTTCCCTTCAGCCTCTGCTTGCTGGGTGTGAGAGCAGTCACTGTCTGAGGAGCGTGCAGTCCTGTTACTGCCTGTCCCAATTTGCTGTGCAGCTGAGCCTGTGACCAGAGGCAGTCTGAATGTGGAGCGTGCAGGCACAGGGAATTGCGCTGGGTGTCAGATCACCTCCTGAAAGCTCTGCCAGGATCCATATCAACCACATTATGCCTCTGCTGAGTGCATTTCTGGCTTTCCTTTTTTGATTTTTTTAAAATCACTGGTATTACACCAACCAGCATGTCAGGTAGTAATAGGAATGTAATATTATTTTATTTGTGATTAGCTCATCTCTTGGACTCTGAGTTGTTTTAATCTCTGTCCTTCCATCATCACCCAGCTCTCTTCGAAGCTCTATCCTTTAGTTTATTTACTCTCCCTCTGTAATTGAGAACTTTACTGTTGATCACCATGAAAAATTGTCAGTGCTTAAAAAAAAATGATCCATCTTCCACCCCTTCAGTGCATCTAGTTTTTATGACTGTAGGAATGAAAGGTTGAAATGGGGGGAGATCAGGAGAGTGTGTCCCAGGGTGTTACCTAAATGTCTGATCTACAGATGAAAAGGGTTGCTTGGATTTCTGTTCAGCAAAGTGCCAGTAAAACTGCTTATTTCTTAGCACTGGATATTTTAATGATATTCAATTCCAAACTCCAGGTACAGCATTGCACAGAGAGGTCAGTGGTGCCCATTTCTAACAGCAGAATGGTGCAACATAGCACAACAGCCTGAGATGGCATTCTCCTGAAAAATAAGAGGGCTGTGTGAAAAAAATTTCAAGCAGGAGACACACATATCTACTCATTTAGAAAGCAAGGCATTGTACTTCTGAATAAACAGAGTTTTCCATGTTCTGTCCGTCACACAGATGCACACACATGCACACACTCTAATTGGATAGAAATGTAAACAGTAACTTAAGGATATGATTAAAAATTAAACAGCCACAGCAGAAACCATCAATAGTAAGTGCTTATTAACTTACATATAACAGCATGCTGGTGTGGTAGCTTCAAATTGGCTGCTGAAACTGATTTGCAGCAAATAAGGCCAGCTTTCCAAAAGCATATATCTGGGTTTTGGTAATCAGACCCTCAGCTCTGATTGCTTGTTTTGTTCCTTCACAATTTTTGCCAGCCTTTTTACATACCTGATAATATGCATGACTTTTTTGAACTATAGTGGGCAATATGCTTAATCCTTCGCCTCTGGTGCTTAGCAGAATGAGACAGTATGGGTCTGATCCAGCTTTGTCCTATCTCTTGCATTGTGAGACTTCTACGATTTGCCCCTCATCTCCATCCCCTTTTTCTGCAGGGGGCAGGGCTTCACCAGAGCCCCTATCCATTGTCTGACCCACCTTGCTGGATGTTTGTTTATGTACGTGTTGCATGATAAGCTGAAGGGCAAAGCTGTTCTGTACATATTCACCTGCCCATCCAAGTGCCACATCCACACATGAACACTTGTGATCTGCAGACCAACTCCATCTGGCACTGCAAAGCAGAGGCTGCAGTTTCTGGAAAGGGCACCCCCCAGCTCCATAGTTCTTTTCCATCTGCTCTCATAACGTTTATGCCCTACTGTCTTGTGCATCCTGCACCTGGAGTCCTGTGTGTCAAGAGGACAAAATATTCAGCCATCTTGCTTTGTTAGAGTCAGCATGGTTTCGAGCTAGAGCAAGTGATTCTCAGTACAACTGTTACAGCCTGGATTCAACACTGGCAGCTCAATATTAGCTTTAAATATTTAGGGGGAAGTCGAAACATGGTTAGAGACCTCTCATCGTAAAGCCCAAGTTGGTGGCAGATCATTTTCGTGGGATATAGCCATAACTACTGGACTGCACACAGTCCACCAGTCCCTTGTCACTCTTCATGCCTAGCACAATGCTTACATCCTCCCACTGTCCTCTGTAGAACTCTCATAAAACAGAAAGATGTGACAGGCAGAAAAAAACAGAGAATAAGTTTTTATAACCCCAGAGAAACAGTGGAGAAAATATTTAAAAATTATTTAAGAAGGAAGCAAAACTAAAAACTCCTCGGATATTAAATGAGCATGAAATCACCAGCCTAGACACGAGTGTAGCTTTGCAGTGCAGTCACTATATGAGAAGACTGAAAATCTGAGCTACTTCTTGTGCAAGTACATATCCTGAAGAAAATCATCTTCTGACTTGTGGTGCTACAATGCAACAATCATTTTCTTTCTCAATGCAGGAGCATCAAGCAAAGGCTGCAGACCTGCCACACCAGGTTTGCAGGGGATTCCAGCACACTTGAGTCCACATAAAAGTAATCAGTCACCTCTCTCACTCTTCATCCTGAATCAGCATGGAAGTAGGGTGCAGTAATGTTGCATGTGTCCCCAAACATGGCTATATTGATGCTTTCTACCTAGATGAAAGTGTATTACCAGGTGTAAAAAATGTGTCCTATTTGGTATTTCTCATTGGATGAATGTCACTATGCAGAATGAATTTAGACTCTGAAATTGCATTATCAAGCCAAAGTGTATAGGAAATGTATGTTAATCTTTTGTCTCAGTGGAATGGGAAATATGAATTCATAAATGATCCTCATCCTTAATAAATAGTTATAGTTATTACACATGAGGAGGCCAGATTGTGCCATCCTTCCTCATAATGCATGGTATCTTCATTTTCAAGTAGCTCTACTGAAATTGATATTGCTATATGGAGAACAAGTTATGGCTCAAAATGAAGAAGTCTAAAAAATATTTCATTCTGGTTTTTGGACAATAATCATAGGACAACCTATAATAATCCAGTAACACTCTACCCCTCCATCAACAAGGCTCTGCCTGGTTGCACATATCAAAATAGGAAAATGCAAGCTTATACAAGCTCTGGATTACACTCAGTGTGCTTGCACTTGCTTTCGTAGACAACCAAGTGCAAAAAGATTACCCAGATACGTATATTTGCAAGTTTTTAAAGCTGTTGGCAAGATTTAGGCTTAATGGTGGTGATTTTTTTAAATTTTTTTTTAATATTAGAAACTTAAGCCTTTCATTTTTTTTACTATTAAACACTATAACTTTTTAAAAGCCTTCTCTCAATTTTTCTCTTTTTGCCACTTTATATGCACTCTTCTTCATGTCTTACTGTGTTTAACATTCCTTCAAACATTTTCTTTCGTCCCCAGAATCGTTTGAGTCTGAAGGGACCTTTGCTGGGTCATCTATCCATTTCATCCCTCCTGTGTATGTTACTTCTTTTAATTTGTTTGGTCCAAACCCAGCTCTAATAGATGAGTAGCTATTTCACCTTGAATACCTCTGGAGACAGTGACTCCCTAGCATCCTTTGGCAGTTTGTTTCATGGAAGACAGCACTAGCAGAGAGACTTAAGTACAGACAGGTTTAGATTTAAATCCTCATCTGAAGAAGTTTTTTTCACTTGCTACTCAGTCATTGCAGGTGGAGGGAGAGCAAGAGGGAAGAAAGCAGAAGGAAAGATGCATAAGCAGCAGCATCACCCAGCTAATTACCTGGAAGCCAATGACTTGTAGCTCATTGTGAAGATCATCTAGAACTCTCCTACCATCAAAGATAAATGCAGGCTTCAACATCTTCTT
>JANZLP010000049.1:4101072-4112777 GCA_026930925.1 Chelictinia riocourii | reverse complement strand
TCCTTTCGCAGCTGTCATTTCAGCTCAGGGTTCAGAAATGTTGCCAGGTGCTGCATACTTCATCCTATTTCTGCTTACTTCAAATCTGCCTGAAACCTGTTCTCTTGGCTACTATGTCTGAGTGTAAGAGAGGAAATTCTGGCCAGATGTGTATCAGAAGATAAGAAATCCCTCTCACCTCTCTCCAAAACAAGATACTTAAACCACTAGCCAGCTCTGACCAGTCCATGGAGAATCCAACTTACTTGGCACAGATGCAGCTCAGTCACTTCCTTACACCCCTTCCTCCCAGTGCATATATCTGTCCTTCCATCTCCTACATTAATTCTTTTTAAAGATAGATTTTAGTTTTCTTCCTAATTAGGAAAACTATGTGGAATGATTCACTGACCCTTAGAAGAGCCTGTTAACTGTCAAGCCCAGAGTCTACTGCCTAGAAGCACAATTTATTTCTTTTTTGAACTGTTGCTAAATCCAGAAAGAGGACACACCAAATGACATTATTTACTCTGCAAAACAAAATGAAACTTGCTAAGTTTTATGTAGAACCTGAATAATCTTGCAAATGCTCCTGTAAATTAAAATTACCCTAATAGCATAAACAACCTTTCCCAGTTGTTCAAGTTATCTGTAAAATACAGTTGTGTGAAGATAGAGACACTGCACATAAAGGAACCTTCACTATAAACTTTCCAGAAGAAAGAAAAACTTCTGCCTTGTGATTCAAATACAGAATACGTGAACTAACTTTTGACCCAAATTATGTTGGGATGAGAAGATATTTAGAATCTGAACTATACTTCATGAAGCAAATAGTTGAATGAACCATGCCAGTAAGAATATTATCACAACATGGCTCAGTAAAATCCACACTACCCTTATTTTTCAAACACAAAAGGCCAAGATCCATAATGATGATGCTATAAATCCTAAAACATCAACCTAAAACATTTCTCACCTACCAAAACAATTACAATTAATAATTCTGATATGGAAATTTCTTTCTTGAACTGTCCAGGGGAAATTCTCCTGACCAGTTTCAAACAAAGTAATTTAATGAAATTTAACAAGAGATACAATTCAACAAAAGAAAACAACCCCCCCAAAAGTTTATGGTACTGTTGCCAAATTGTAATTCATTGACATGCTGTCTCCACCTAATTTGTAGGTAATCGGCAAAAAATGTTTGGTGGAACAGACATCATGACCTTTGCTCCATATAAAATGAAGGATTTTGAAAAGGGAGGGAGGGAGGATTCAGAGCAAAAGAGATATGTAGGATTCAGAGCAAACATATATGCTTATCATCATTTTAACTGTCAAATAGTATCCTGACTGCCTTGATCTGCTTTTCCAAAATGCATGTCTTTTGTCATCTGTCAACCCTGCAGTGATTTCTTGAATACTCTGAGCCTTCTACCTATTTAGGTAACTGAATCCCAAATGACACCAAGCTCATAACTGAAAAACTATCAGCTGAACCTCTAAGATGTTGTCGTGGTTTAACCCCAGCCAGTAACTAAGCACCATGCAGCCACTCACTCACTTTCCCCCCCGCCCCCCAAGGGGATGGGGCAGAGAATTGGAAGGAAAAGGGTAAAACTTGTGGGTTAAGAACAGTTTAATAGAACAAAAGGAAGAAACTAATAATGACAATAATAATAATAGGATTGGAATGTACAAAACATGTCCTGCTTTGCTGTTCTCTTTATTCAGCCCAAGGGCACTTTGACATGTGTAACACGGGCTAGGAGCAAGCATTATGGTCCCTGCAAGCAGGGAGCCAGGCACAACAGGTCCACCTCAAAGCCAGGAGACAACCACGCCATGAGTTGACATCCCCCCTCACCGGCTGATCTCACGCTGCTGTCACTCTGTTATGATCAGCACAGCAAGAAGTGAAGCCAGGACTGTATGCGGGGGAAACAATATTTTTCCCTTTTTTCTCTCATTCTAAAGAAAATGTTTTCAAAATCCATCCCTCCTAGAGCCACTTGGCAACATTGTCCTGCGCAGGGCTGGCAGGGCTGCAAGAGATGTTCTCTTACAGCTCCCATCACCAGGCAGGGCAAGAAAGCAACAAAAGCTTTACTGTCCCACCATAAAATCAAACCACGTACCCAGTCTTGCCTCGCAGGAAGAAGGGAATTGTAACCCGTCCTGCTCTATCCCTGACCTCCACATGCGATGCCAGCGCAGGCAGGATTGTTGCCGCGGCTGTACATGCAGGGTGCTGATCCTAGAGCGTGACAGGAAAGGCTGGGTGCTTCTCTGCCCCACCAGCCGCTCGCTCGGACGGGGAACCGTCCCCGGGGAGGGCTGCTGCCTGCTTCTGCCTTGAGCGCTGCTAAGCCCAGCTTACGTGCTCTTTTCAAATATATTGTATTCCACATTGGCTTTATATTTCTTCTTCCCACCCCTCCATTAACTGGTCATTTAGCTGACTCAGATGCCTTTTATGGTTCTACAACCCAACTCTGCTGTGAGCAGAAAAAGATATTTCTATTATCCATGTGCACGTTTATTGCCTTATCAGTGACACAAGCACAAGAAACCATGGAGATGTGGTTTCAGAAGCATCATCCTGTCCTGGCACAGAGGTGATGTGACGGAAATGTGGCAGAGCACTGTGGGAAACATGACAACAATAACACCAGAAAAGAATTGAAGCAATGGTGAACATCACGGGCTTATGGTCTTGATTTCTACCATCTAGTCATTTAGTTGCATGCATTTTTAAAATTTATATTCGCCTAAAGTTGCTGTTTGATAAAAGAGTCTTTGGACATGCCAAAATAGTGACTGTAACTTTGAACTGAACAGCAGTTTTTACAATATTCTGTGTTGCTGTAGGAAAAATGAAATGAGCATAGGAAAGGGACCTCTGTGAAGCAATGACAGTCCTAAGAAGTCTGGAAGACAAGGAGACAGTGAGGGAAGGAAAGGCAGCATTAAAAAAAAAAATGGTTTAAAGTTATCTCCAGAAACATTTAATATGCTCAAATAAAGATAATCTTTTCTAGTACAAACCAGAAGGTGACAGACACGTTTTCCTACCAGATGATGAGGGATGTTGCAGTGAATAAATACAGCTCCTTCCAGCTGCTTTAATAGTTATGTGCAATATCTCATCAGCCTTGAGACATTTTGGATCTGGCTATTCTTTAAAAATGAGAATTATCATCTCCATAAAACACCTCTGAATAGATTTAACACTGCCCCACCAATGGTTAATTTCATGTTTTGATTTAATATATGTCCTGTGGGTGTTTTCTTTACGCACCCTACAAGCGAAGGTTTGCAAAGCTTGATCTCCTAAACCAGCCCCGACTCCACTGGGTGGCAGTGCATTAGCACATATATTAATTCTGCGCTCACCTTCTCCTCCTGAGAAAGCAAGTTTTCCCAGGGAAATATTTCGTTGTCATGCGAGTTCTGTTCTGCTTAATGGAACAGATATGCACAGGCAGATAGGTATATACAGCAAGTATCTCTCTTATACACGCTGTTAGATTACTGACTTGCTAGCTAACCAACACTAACCTGAGAATGAAACCAAGTCTGAGTACAGAGGTAGTTTAAAGATAAACTATTTATTGGCACCAGGATCAACAGATTCTAAATTAGCTACAAAGCTGCAGGGAATAATGACATGTGAAGTCAGTTTTGGGGTTTTTTTTTCCTTTTTCTTTTTCTTTTTTCCTTTTTTTTTTTTTTTTTTAATTCTTAGCCCCTCAGGAGATTTGGGTTGGTTTGATGTTCATCTGGAGGCTTGTCAAAATTCTGTAGAAACTTAATAGCCTGCCAACATGGGTGGTTGCTGCTTGGAGGCATTTTGACATGGCAAAGGTCCTGTCTGCACGCTGCAGACCTGTATCCGTCAAAGGCTGCTTGGAATGACATGAAAACAGGAGCCGTGTGGTGTCAGAACGCCCTGTGCAGGATTGCAGGGGTAATGTATGCACATCCCCGCTCTCCTGGGGCCGTCAAGCTGTGGGAGGAATCCATTTGGCCCCTTAATTATTCTGAGCACCGCCTAAGCATTAAACCCCACAAGGTGCTGCCCCACCTATATACCAGGGTTTGGGTGGGACGGGGCTCCCTGTTCTCTGGTTAGAAGAGAAATGAAGATGGGAGAGCAGCTGGGGAGGAGGGATGGAGCCGGGTGGAAGCAGAAACCAGGGCAAAAGTCTAGGCAAGGAGCTGGAGGAGGCGCGGAGGGCTGGCGGCGGGATTGGGAGCGCTGGGCTGGAGAAAGGGCACAGAGGGTGAGGACAAGAGTGGGGAATGTGACAAAACGGGAAGGCAGCAGAGCCGAGCACAGCTTGTGGTTGCCCTTTGGTGGGGTCCTGCCTGCTGGTTGCTCCACGGCAAAGCCGTAGGGACAGTTGGCTGGTGGGGTCTGGGTTACGTGACTCCAGAAAATGGCATGGGGCTTCCAGGGTTTGAGGCAATCACAACACGAGGGAAGAGCACCGGTTGCCGAGGCTTCAGCAAGCAGAACTGGACCCATCCTGTGCCAAGGGGTGGGATGGGGAAGAGGATGAGCCTTAAACCATCATTGCGATGAGGCTCAAGGTCCTCCTTGAAGGCATGGGAGAAGACTGCTTGACAGAGAGCAGGGCTGTCGGCCCCGTGGCAGCACAGAGCGAGCTGCTCGCACTTTCCCCGGCAAAGCTCCGCAGTGCCGTGCCAAGCGCCTTGGGATGGTGACAAGAATTATAGTTGGTAGGACAAAACCTTGGTTACACACTGCCCCGAAGGGAGACATATAGGTATTCTGGCCTGAACCCAGAAGCTGGATCGCTGAGGGGTACATACCCACAGAGCAGCTACCGTAGGTGAAACACGGGAACTGCACCATAGTGGAGGCACTTGGGCAGGTTGTGCCCTTCCGAGTGAAGCTCTCGCCCTGAGCGGTGCACGTGGAAGAACTGCTCCGCTGAGGAGAGCTGGCAGATGGATGGGGGCTGCCCAGGACCTGTGCTTGGGGACAGTGCTGTCTGCAACCCATGCCCTGTGCCAGAGTTAATCCTTTCTCACTGGGGCCTTCATAGTGTGTTTGCAATTTCACGGCTGTACTCTGAGAGGAGACAGGTGCTTCTCTGTGTCTTGTTTCAGGCTGTACAGAAATGTAAAGTACATATTTGATACCTGTGCCAGGACTGTAGCCATGCCTGATGACTCCAGGTCGCTCCTCTTGTCGCTCGTACACTCAAACCAGTTTCAGAGCAGAGCTGGGCAGAAGCGTTAGAGCTATTTAGGATCCCTCTAGGCTAGGAAGAGGCAGAACTTGCTGGAAGTTCATGCTGACTCATCAGTCCCTGGATTTTGGAGCTTGTGGAGGAGGAGGTTCTCACTGTGCTTTGTGGGTTTTGTTTTGTTATGTTTTGCTTTGTTTGGGTTTTTTTTTTTTTTCAGGGCTGGACATGCCATGGATGGCTTTGTCCGAGAGCCTTGCGGCCCAGAACACAGATTTACCTCACCACAGATTGGTGGGGCACATCTGGACTTTATAAGGAAGAGACTTCTGAAGCAGGAGGAGGAGGCTGAGGAGGCACTCAAAGAAATGGCCTTAGTAGGTCCCACAGAGCTGATAAGCGATAGTATGGCCAGAGGAGAATGAGCGGTGAAGTCGGATACGTCGGGCTCTGGATAGGGAAGGTGGGGTGTTGGGAAGCAGTGCCGTAGATCCCTGACAGAAGGGAACCGCTGTGTCTGGTTGGAGGTATGTCACTCCACTCAGCTTGTGGGCAGAAAAAAAGGGCAAGGCAGAAAGCAGAGCTGGCTAAAACAAAGATAACTCTAAGAAGATTAAAAATAATTTTGGGTAATTAATGGATAATTCATATTTATCAGGATTATAAGAAAGAAGAATAGCTCACAGCTGTAAATTCAAGTATTTTCCTTACTTTCTTAGCACTTAAGAACTCACCGTCATTGCAGCAATGAGAGGCTTAAGGGTCTCCTTGGATTAAACTTGCCTGCAATTCAGATGATACTGCAAACACTTCTTTAGTTCACGTGGGCCTTTATTGGAAAACTTGGATCATAGAGACTTACTGGTTTGGATAGTGCTTCTCCATCTTATGGCCTTCTTGCAGTTTATTACTAAACATGGCAAAAAATTAAATCTCCCTATATCTCATTTCCATCACATCTGACAGCTTTCTAGTTTGTGTCTCTGTGTGCGATGTTTGTGGCCAAGTATTTTAACATAAAAATTCCTTTTGCAAGGCCAGCATGGATGTTTTTCCTATACTTCATCTCCCTATTTTTGAGGGAGTGATTTTGATGATGAGGTAACATTAACAGAATAAAGCTTATACTGAAGCAAATCTCAGAGCTACTAGCCTAATTAAAACAAGATTCTTGTATTTTCTAAGCTGTACTATCTTTAAAAGCCTATGTACCTCCAAGACACACCTAGTACCAAACCCGCCAGACTGTAAAGCCATTAGATTTTACAGAGAATTATATAGATCTTTGCCAAGTCAATCTATCAGTATAGTAAAATGCATCCTGTCAGGAAAAAAATAATGGTGATTCTGAGTTCTGTGCTTATTATATACTTATCAGTTATCAAATAATTCAATTGACAAAAATAAAAAAAGGACCGGATGAGGCCTCAAGAAGTTATCTAACCTACCCTTCTGTTTTACACTAAGACAAAAGCATTCTTTACCACCCCAACAAACATTTATCTAACTGGGTCTTGGGAACCTCCAGTGACAGAGATTACACAATTTTTCCTCGTCTATTTATTCCGGTGCTTTGCTGTCCTCGGTATTAGGCAGCTTCTCTTAATATCTAATCTACATCTCTCTTCATTCACTTGAAGCTGCTGCCACTTGTCTTACCCACCAGGGATATGAAGAACAGATTATTTCCTTCTGCTCTGCAGTACTCTCCTAGGTATTTGAGTCTGACCTCATGTCTCAACTTGGTCATATATTATGCAAAACAGTCTTAACTCATCCAGTCTTGCATCATTAAGCCACGATTTCTAGAGCACTGGCTGTTTGTGCTTCTACCTGCATTTTCTTGAGCTTGCCTCCATCTTCCTTGAGGTGAATGTCTAAAACTGAACAGAGTAGTTATATGAAGGCTTTGGCCATCCTGGAAAGATGAAGACATTGAAGACATTATAAGATCTTTTTCACACATCCCTGGATGAGGTTTTGGAGACAATAAAGGTCCCGCAGTCAGCTAGGGAGCTACTAGAGACCATAAATTCTCATCTATTAAGCTACTACATGTTTGAAGCCCGTAAGGCTTTTGACTTGCTCTTCTCCCTCCTTCCTCATAATCTATACCGGCATTTCTACCAAGATGTGAAAAAATATCTCGCATTTGTAAGACATACACCAGTTTTGCAGTGTTGCTATTTATGCGCCAGCAAATACATTCCTTTTGCGCCTAACAACTGCCCTGGGTTTTTCATTCTGCCGGAGTAAACTCTACCAAATTTGTTGTTTTGCCAGTGATGCCATAGCAACACATTCCCATTCTCCATGCTCCTTGCTTTGCCAGGTTGGTGAAGGGGATGTTGAGACTGCCATGGTAAGAGTGTTTTCATCTGGAGAACAAAAGCAATCTGCACCCTCAGAAAGCTGTCATCGTATCTCCTGCAGACTGCTGAGCCATGCCAGCTCAAATCTTTTCACTGTGGTGCTGGATGAAAGCAATGACTCCAGCACCACGAGCTGCTATTTTGAGTTGGATGCTCAAGTTGCTGAAAAAGATTTTTCTGGCAGAACATCTTTGCAATATTTCCGCTACAAAAATCTGCTTTCATCCTCAAATTCTAACGTCTCTTTTTGAGGACTGAATATATTACAGGCAAACACATTTGCGTGGTCAGGAGAGAATCCAGTTGTGAGGGCTGGCAAGAACAGTTCTGCTTTAAACAGAGCAAAGAAATTGCTCTCCTTTGTCCATTAACCTCTCCGAATGTCTTGTAAGTCACTTGATGGCCAGCCCCGAGCTCAAACTACTGGAGGATGCCTTAATAGATAACGTCTATTTTAATAAAACAACATAAAACTATAGACCGCAGCAAATATACATTGCAGATATTCAATTGCTCTTCCATCAACCATGTTAAAACTAGGTTGTTGACTCCTTAAGTGGCCTGTAGAAAAACAGGAGTCACTAATTGCATTTAACTGCCATCCTGAAGCATAAAAGCAAAGCAGAGTGATAATGTAATGTGTAGAGCCTAGGAGATGCTACAGTGAAGCTTATGTCTTGCCTCTTTGGAGTACATCTGCAATGGCTTAGTGTTGCTTGTGGTTTTTTTCTACGTGGAAGACTGAAGGATGGCTTTTGCATGGAGACAGTGAACTTCTGAGAAGCTTTGTTTGGTATAAAGCAGTGACTGCTCCTGCAGAGCCAGCCCCTCTGTACTTGGAAGATCAACAACCTGGAAGAAACATGGGAAACTTCAATTTCATAAAAATCCTAAAATTTTCCCATGGTTAATATTGCGTGACCCCTACTAAACAGAAAGTCAGGGCATTCAGAGAGCGACATTTCTGCGTTGCTAGAGGTCATGAACTTTTAAAGGACCCTTTCTTACAGGTTGCAGTAATATCAAGCCCCAAGGAAAAAAGAGCCAGACTATGAAAATGTATGGTTTTAGCTTGTTACCTTTTTTTTTTAGCCTCCTCAAAAGACAGTGTCTTAGAAGTAGACTGGAGTGCCTTTCAGGTGTATTATTGCTTCCTTGAGTTTGCACCCAGAGAAAGTAATTGCTGGAGTCAAGTATCTGCTTTGGAAAGAGTCTAACAAACAGGTCAAAGCTCTGCTTACGCTACCACGAGAGCAAGGCAGTGCTCACCGAACGCTTTGGGAGAAATACAGGGGGGAGAAAACCCGTCTGCCTGATCCGACGGCTATCGTCAAACCTAGCTGTCGGGATGGGCCCGCGTCATTTTGAGGTTATCCTGGATAGAAAACCGGCACGTACGTCAAAGCCAGCTCTGGTCTGGTGGGTTCACTGGAAATGGAAGCAGTCTGCTCTTTGGCTGGATGGGCTCACCCAGAATTAGCTTATGCAGGGAATTCCTCCTTCAATACTTTCTGGAGGGCCTTGAGGTGCTGCTTAGAGCTCGTTAGTGGGGTAACCTCCCCTCCTGAACAGGGCAGATTGTAAGATCTACCTCCCAAATGAGCTTGATATATTTTAACTAGTTATATTTTATGTTTATGTTAACTAGTTATATATTTTTATGTTAT
Source organism: Chelictinia riocourii (assembly GCA_026930925.1). Taxonomy (NCBI): domain Eukaryota; kingdom Metazoa; phylum Chordata; class Aves; order Accipitriformes; family Accipitridae; genus Chelictinia; species Chelictinia riocourii. Next base: position 4,103,537 of record JANZLP010000049.1, on the reverse strand, counting down.
ATTTATATATAACTAGTTATATTTTACATGTGTGTTGCTTCTGCAGGGCAAGTTGGAAAAAACCTCTTATATCTAGCAAAGTAATGCCTCTGCATCTGGTGTGTGATCCACAAAGGACATTTATAGCAGTGGGGAGGGGAGAAGGGTGGCCCAGATAGAGCATGGGTGCCTTAGCAAGGTAAACAGCCCAAATCGGACACATCACTAATTCTGGGTATTCCCTGCTGCCAGGCACCGTGCAGGCTCAGGAGGGGGTAGGGCAGCATCCAGGCCCTGGGAAGAGGCAGGAGACGAGGCAGGACACGCCGCGAGCCTCAACCTACCGCCCTAGAGCTGAGGAAGGTAAATCGAAGAGCTGTTTGAAGAGCCAGAAGCAGAAGCACGTTGTTTATTCCTTAAAGCCTAAAATGTCACACAGATTGGAAACAGAAGAGATGAAACTTTGTAGAATGACAAAGTTTAGGGTTGTTTTTTTTTTTCCTTTTCTTTTATAAAATGCTTTGTTTGCTCACTGGTGGCTGGCTGGACAGCCAGCTGTTAACCTTCTCGAGCCATTTCTTTTGCCTGCTGTAGAGCTGGGTCAGATGTTAGTGGTGATCTGGCCTTAAATCTTTCTTAATCTAAATAAACATGTTTCTAGGATGCAGAACTCAGCTCTTTTTTTGTAGCAAGACCTCTTGACCACCCTGAAATAATTGCTGCTGCTGCTGGATTACCACATCTCCTCACTTCCTTCTACCTTAACTACACTGTATTTTGCAAATCACACTGCTTTTTACCAATTAGCTAGACCTAGAAGTATCGTTATGCAGCCCAGTAGGCATCTAATAGTGATTGCTGCAGAGATCTCGCAAACTCGTGCATGGTTTCTGGAGGCCAAAGCTATACATCGTAAAGTATTTTATGGTGCTAGTGAATCTACCTAGCCCAAGTTTGTGGGAGTTATTATTTCTAAGCTAAAAATTTCATGGGGGGGGTATTCTTTATTAGTCGCAAATAAAATTTAAAGTAGTCTACCCATCCTCCAGGTTAAAATGTCTGTAGGTATCGATATGGAAATAACCCAGACACAGACGGTCCTGGATCACACAGGTGACTGTGGTGTTCAGTGGATATAAACAACAAATACTACCCCCTCTTGGAGAAGCTGTTTTGGTAAATTCAAGTCTAAGCATGAAGCAAGCAAAGCATAAATTTTAGGCCTTTCCTGTCAAACACAATGTCTCGTTCCACTGGTTTGGAAAAGATCTTAGCCGTTGTTTCCCTTAGAACAATATGAAAGCCTCGGGGAAAATTAAATTGGTGAGAGATGCAGTATGTAAAATATACAGCACAGAACACTGCAGAAATCTCACTCTGGGTGTGAAGAATCACTGTTGTCATGAGTTGGCAGGATTTTTATCCCTCGTTTACACAAAATTGAATTTGGGGGATTGATCAGCATGCCTCCTAGGTGAGCCGTTTACCAGCTGCGCGATGCTGTGCCGAACTGCCGATCCCCAAACTCCAGGTGCAAACGGGTTGAGAAAATCTAATGCAGAAGGATGTGTGCCTCTGTGAAGCAAGATGTTATCAATTAGTCCGTTGCTGGAAAATATCATTCGAAGAATTTTTGGAAGAGGAAATGCCAAGTTTCTAGTTAAACTTGTTGAGTATCTCTGGCAAATTTGAATAAGAAACTTTCTCTGGAGAGACTATAAAAATAACTGTTCAAGCCAAGTAAACAATGTATTCAATGTGACAACTTTTGTCATCATGTCAACTCTGATTTTCACAGATTATGATGAATGCAAGAGCGAGAAGCTAAAATAACACTAAAGGCTTGTAAACACAGGGGGAGTCTGGGAGAGGAACTGGAGTGGGGGAATGAACTAAACCTGTGAGTTAAAGCACATTAAACCTGTAAGTCTTCTTCTGAACGTGGCTGGTAGAGCCTTCTCAGTCTGCTTACTAAACTAACTTAACACCCAGCAGGAAAAAACCTGGAACGGCCTAAGAGTTACATCACCGTGCAGCTAAGAAAGCAGTCTGAGGGCCGCAAATGTAATTTTCTCCCATGCTTCACATACTTGCCGCTGATGTCCTGCGCTGAAGTCCTGCACGTTGGCAGCGCTTGTATCCGCAACTCTATCTGGGATGGATAAGTATGAAACTCTGCTGCGGCTGGAAAATACGAGTCTCCTCTCCTTGGGAAAGATAAGACCTGTCCATAGGTATTTTAGAAATTGCTCTACAGTGTCAGAAAGGACTAATGCTACTTTTCCAAAGACATAAACTGGCCTCAGATGCATATTCTTGGGGAGCTCAAACACAGCATGCCAACCCCGCTGCGCAGCACTGCTCCTGATCCTGCTCTTGCCCTCACGTTAATGAAGGTTATCGATAAGCCACCTCGCAGGGGAGTTATCCAGGTTAGTTGGAGAGAAGCAGGTAGCAGGAGATACAGTTGCAGCTCCATGCTCACT
>JANZLP010000049.1:3794684-3813584 GCA_026930925.1 Chelictinia riocourii | reverse complement strand
AAGTCATAATACCTCTTAAAGAGTGACAAAATGTACATCAAATGGCTTTTCTTCAGCAATATTAAATCAGTGTGAGTGCACTTCCCCCCCACCCCACCCCTTTTTTTTTAAGTGAAAGAAGATGTGGGTAAGCCTTTACTTATCATCTCTTTTTAGGAAAAAAAAATGCAGTTATGACAAACTCTTTAACCCACTTGCCTGGAAAGACAACCTGCATGGCATGGCCACTGCCGTGTCACAGCACTGTTGCTGGGAATAGCAATACCTATCATATCTACCAGTTTTGTCAAAGTTCAGACCCTACAGACTACAGTTGGACATCTTTGCTATAAATAGCAATAGTGAATAGGTTACAGGCCATTGCTGTCAGAAAAAAATTGTTTGTGCTAAAGTAACAGATCCACATGTATGTGAAAATTCAAGATGAGTATTGTCTGCTTTCAAAGTACACAAACATTTTCACTGACAGATATTATTAACATTCACTCAAATAAAAAATATTTTTCCTCAAGAGTTAACCCCCCAAAAATCTAAAAGAATAACAGCAGCTGTGGAAATGTTATTAGAGATTACGGTACTAGTGTCATAAGTGTAAGATCTTTCTGCCAGGTAATAGCTTTATTAAAGAAGAAGAAATGGATTGAAATGAAATTGCCCATATTATCCACTTTCTCGTTCTAGGGAGTTTGAATTCCTACTGCAGAAAGTAATGACATTTTTGACACTTTTCTTGAGTAATATCTATATTTAGAGTGTTGAAACAGTATCTGGCAAAATCTAATAATCTAATTAGAGTTAGGATCACAGTAATTTTGGGCCCATTTTTCATTCTCCTCTTACATAATCTGTGCAATTTGGATTTGTTTTTAGATTTTTTTTAAATATAATAGTGCTTCTGTACTCTTATAATGTACTTCTTTACCATAGAAAATTGTCCATTATCTTTAATAATGAGTTGCATTCTGAAAGCTGAAGTTCTTATCAGTGTCTAGAAAATCTCTCATTTGAGCACCAATTGACAGACAAAATTTGAAGCAGATTACAAGAACTACTAAATTAAAGTTATGCTAGAAAATGATGTGAAGAGATCTCTTTGGTTAACCTAGTAGCTTCAGTCTTGGGCAGTGTTCTATTATCTACATTAAAAACCTCTATGTTTCCTCTATCTGTTTATCCAATAAAGCAGCGTTCTACTTATTACTATGGCTTGTTTTAAACTGAATCCATAAATGCAACTGATGATTATTAAGGTGAATGACAAGGTAAAAATGGGTAGTTGTTTGAAACGCTTGGACTGAAATGCAAGTATATGCTACCCATTTGTCCCGGAGATGGTAATGTATACACAAGTATTACCATACTTGTGTAATAATGATAAATCATAATTTACAAATACTTTCACTCTTTAATCTCATGACTGCTAATATAAATGTATAAGCAATTCTGAGAGGATGGAGTGAAATTCTGGCCTCTCCTTTTGTAGACAAATGTTTACTAGCAGCTGCATAGACATACCCACTGCTTTGAACTCCATGCCTCTTGGCTTCTTGCTGTAGTATGCCTTGACTTTAGTGATAGGAGTGGAGAGTTTTTCATTACAATAGTTGTTTTATAGCTTGACCATACGTTATGAATTCTTGTGAATACCCCTAAGCTGTTGGTGATCTGAGTTGATTATCATTAGAATATTCACAGAAAACACATGGGTTTAAGTCCTCTCAGGCAAGGAGGAAACGGAATTCAGTCCTGCTTCCTGAGTACATGTTCTACCTGGCAGGCAATTACTGGGAAGCTCACCTTCTCCTCCAACATTTTAAAATGAATACTTAACACTGCTTAAGTGTTACAAGAATAGGTGTAGATATATATCCTCATGAAAAGATTGCAGATACCACCCTTGCTTCGCTGGATCTAAATCCAAGGCTCAAATTTTGCTTTGGGCTCATACACAGTTACGGTAGCTTAGCTTGCAGAATCCTAAACAGTTTATTAGCTGGAGGATTTCCATGACTAGAGCAGTCCTTTATATTGACATATTTGTAAGATTCAAGAAGATGCATGATTTCAGAGGGGGTCAACCCATACAATCAATAGCAAAACAGAGAGCCACAGCTATGTGTTGGCACATAGCTCTCCCTGGAATAGTTGGGGGTCTTTTATTGTGAGCCTACAGTTTTCAAATAAAGAGAGCAATGACTTAAACACATCTTAGTATGTATATCATTAGTCTAATGTAGCATATTTTCTTGTCACTTTTACCTTCATGTTCCTTCTTTCCAGCTCATTACAGCTTGTTTCCATCACTTCAGCTCTGGTCATGATGCTGTTTCTGCAAAGACAGCAGTTCTGTATTACATTCTGTTGGTTTTAACAGATTTCTCATTGAAAGCAATATGTTCACTTGTAGCATTAGAACTCTAGTTTGTAGAATCTTTTCCTCTCCTAATATGCAGTAACTAAATTCAATAAAAGGATAGTCTGTGGTTCTCAGTTGTGGTTTCTTGATAATATTACAATGAATATAAACACCACCATTAATATAAACACCACCATACAGATCAGTTTAGGAAAAACACAAAACAAAGCTCAATTGACATGGCAGTTGAAATATTAGATGAAAATGCATTGGTTCCTCTGATGTTTTTTGACATTATTCATTCCTTACTTGAGTTTTAGATTAACTACCTTGTTCCCTATACTCTTCCCAGAGACAAACGTCAGGTTGGGGCGATGCTCATGCATGTAAGCAAGTTAAATTACTTTTATGTTTATTTAGTTATTGAAAGGACTGTTTTACTATTAAACAAGAAAGAAATATCTATATCCTACAACCAAAATCACATAAAAAAATAGATGGAGACAATGCTGGCAATACTGGCTTTTGCTGATACAGGTTAAAGTTGTTAGAAACATCTTTTCAGCACATAAAACAATGCTGTCTCTTGTCAGATCACAGGAGTAAGGACTACAGCAAGATTTGCCTTTGCCTGTTTCCTGTTCCATCAGGCCACTGTGAATCGCAGCCTAGCAATGCCTGGCAACTTTCCCCAACAGAGCAGAAGACAAGTGCCAATACCAAGCTGCAAAACCATGAGATACAGCCCTATTTGTGAAGAATTCAGTAGTGCAGCATTCAAGATCAGTGCATGAGGTTTGAGAGCTCTAACATTAATCCTAGCTTCTGTCTTGTTCTGCAGCTTTTCTTTGCTGCACTTCTGACCTAAAAAAAAAAGCCACACTGAACATATTTGGGGGAAAAGAATGTGTCTTCTTGTTTAAAGAAAATATACCTGGAAAAATCTTCAATGCTTTCACTATGGTATAGCTAGCATCTATTTGGGATAAGTCGTAGCTACACATTCAGTTATATATGTGCTCTTTATCATGCAGAATATACTTTTTTGCCTCTTAGTCCCATGTGAGACACCTACCATATCACATTGAGTACCCACATTAATTTCAAGGGAAGTTTTTAAAGACTTCTAATTTATATTTTATTTGCCTTTAAAATTTTGTTATGTTTGGATAGTTCATGCAGAAATTTAATTTTACCTGCAATATTAAAGAAAATTTTGAAATTATACACTACTCATTTCTTGTTTACACTATATGCCATGCATCTCGTCACTATCAGTAAGAGGTGGATTTCTAGAAATGAGCAGAAATACTTGTCACCTGAGTCTCGGGTGATAAGAATCAGCAAAAGCTCCTTTGCAGACCATTTAGCTGCACTAATACTAGTGCAGAATTTGATCGAAAAAGCCTTACTTAATTTTACTACCTTTATTTAAAAAAAATAATTAATGTATTTGTTGAATTCAGCCTACCTGCTGCAGCTACAAAACTTTAATTTATTTTCTGGATTAATTTCATTTCTTATATCTCAAGCAATACTTGGTGCTGAAAAGCAAGACGTAAATAAAATTGATGAAACACTGTACTAATTCTTAATTTCCTGTTTCACTTTCTTCTCCCCAGTTGTTACTGTTTACAGACTCTCTGCTGCCTAAAACAAGGTAACATTAAAAGTAATTCGCATCTGAAATTTCTAGTTTTAGCTAGAAGTTAAAGGAACTAGATAGCACAAAGAAATTGGCATCATTTTGGCTAGCATACCTGAAGGTAATATAGCTTTACTGCTAGCGCAATCTATGATAAACATTCTATAATAAATATTTATGAATAAACTTCACATCTCAGACATCAATATTTCATAGATAAATTTCTTTTACAGCTTTCTTTCAATAATACTTGAGAAAACAAATAAATAGTTGTTTTAAGTGCTGCATGATTAGAATAGACGCCCGCTCCGCCCTTCGGGTCCCGCCGTGAGGAGTCGGCGGGGGCCCCTCGCCTCAGCTCCGCGTCCCTCACTGGAGGCTGGCCCGGGCCGGGCCTGCGGTTTAGCAGGACGCAGCCTCCTGGGCTGTGAATTTTGTTTTCACCCAACCGCTCAAAGACTTCCAGCAACGCGGTTGCTTCATCTCGTGGCTTCAGGGGGTTTTCAGCCTTCTTTGGCTGGAGGCCATTAGTCGTGCCCTCCAGCAAAACAGCGTGATGGGTGCCTCCGAGAAAAGGTAAAAATTAAGAAGAAAGAGAGCCAAAGCGCAACTGGAAGGGGAAGGTGATTGTCGCGCCTCAGTGGCTAGGCCCACAGTGGGCCATGCCTTGACAGCCTGTTTTGCTGCACGACAGGTTTTGTCTTTATGTTGCAATTATCAGGCACAATACTGGGGGAGTAGGTGCCTAAAGGCACCGAAACATTGCTGTGGGTAAGCCTTGTGGTGTTCAGGCCAACCTCATGGGGTCTTTCTCTAAGGGAGCTTGGAATTCCTCTTTGCTTGCAGCAGCCTCTTCTTCAGTCACACACGTGTACACCAACCTGCTACCCCATGCTCTCTCAGGGCTTACAGGGATGTCCCAAAATTTCAGTTGGAACACACCAGATTTGTCTTGCACCTACAGTTTATCTCCCTCTTCTTCATGAAGACATGCACTGACCCCCTTGTTCCTCCCTTCTCAGCCATGCTACCCCCACCTCAAAAGTCAGCTACAGATGCCTCCCTTTTGCTGTTCCTTTTCATTTTAGTATCTTCTAAACATGCTAGAAATCCTTCAGTATCTTATAAACGCTCTAGAAAGCACCTGACAGGAAAGTCTCCCTCTCATTCTATTCTCAGAGATGAGAGAAGCAACCCTGTCATCCACAGCCTCTTAGGGTGCTTTTAATTCTTCCTCATTTCTCTGGAGAGAAAACTGAACTACTTCCATGGCTCTAAATTACCATATTTAGCTCAGGAAAAAAAATCCATTACTGGTCAGTGCAGGCAGGCAACAGCCAAAAGGGCAAATACCTCCCACTCAAACAATTCACTGATCTGTGCCCGTTTCTCGTGACTCTTCCCTTGACCTCATGGTTCCTTCACCTGTCGCGCAAGACAGGATGTGCATTTGGTCACTTCAGAGAAGTGCAGGTCCACTTTTGTAGGACTGGATGTCCAAACACAAGAGACATGCACAAACACATCGGGGCAAGGGGCTGTGTAAAAGCCCAATCCATAGCCAAGCACGCATTAGTCATGTGGTGGAAGAAAGCTGTGCTTCAGTCACATGTTTTTTTAAATAGTCTTGAAGGATTGAACAAAATCACAATAACATAGTTAAGCATTAACTTGCTGCTACTTACCCTGTAAATAGCGGCATGGCTGCCTCCCTTTGTGGTCTGACTTCGGTGGAAAGTTCAGAACAGTTTTGCTTAGTGAACACCCAGAGTTAAATTAGGGATGTTGAGATGCATAGTGAATAGTGTACAAATACTAAAATGCTAGAATGTAAAAAAAAACATATAGACTTTACTGTGCACCAGTTCACTTGGCGTAAGTGGCACATGGAGCATGAGAAATGAGACCAGGCTAACAAACCCAGGAATGACAATTACAGTATCAGCTTACCTTGACTGACTGGGGATGAATTTGGGGAGGCAGGAGACACATCTGCTGGTGGTCTCAGGAAGACCCTTGAGATGATGTATCTTGGGTAAGGTGGTATCTTCCAGGGACTCATGGACCTTTTCTGTCTTTCACCTGCTTCCTTTCAGGAAGTCTGAGACACTGCAAATGCAAGGGGTTGCTGTTCTTCCCCAGAGAAGCTGGAAAGCCTTCCCAGGCGATATGTTGGACTGACTGAGTTCTTACACTATGCCCTGGTTAAGTCTCAGCGAAGTTAGCGAGAGAGCTAAGTGCACCCAGGAACACTTTTGTGTGCAGTTTTACTCTGAAGACTTGTGCGGTTTGAAAGCCAGAGGAACTTTCCCCTTCACTTCAGCTGGGCTTGGACGAGAGCCTCAAAGAACAGAGTAACCCAACATTGTGAAATTATGAAATGTATTGGAGAACACTCATACTTTCTTAGTATCAAAAGAGAGGCCATTATGTAATACTTGGTACTGTAGGAGAACAGGAATGTCTGCTTGGTTCCATGATTACAGGGTAAGTAGTAGCAAGTTAATGCTTAACTATGCTCTTGCAATTTTGTTCAGTCCCTTAAGACTGTTAAAAATAAACCCAAACAGTGGAAAAAGTCTGGAGTGTTTTTATTACGTGACACAGAAGTACCACCCTGTGATCCAATTCACTGCCCTTCAAAATGAGGAAACGGGTGCTCTCCCAGAGGGAGCCTGACAGTCTTTAAGTAAAAGGAGAGATGCTGCGTTTCTCACCCTGCCTCGTATGCCTTCGCCCTGGTAAAGTCACTGACCATTCCTGTCCTTGCCTGTTAGGAAGTTACAAGAAGCCAGCGCTTGACTGCTAAAACTATGCTTGCCTGATGTTGGACTGGCAGGACAAAAACACTGCAGGGATGGTATGTCCTTTGCAAAACCAAAGCCGGTCTCTTACTGGCAAAAAGGTCAGGCAAAAGTGTGCACAACCACTGCTCCACCGCCACTTTGCTGCCGGTCTTTGTGCCATGCTGGTGAGAAACAAGTAAAGCTTTTGCCGCTTCCCTGCGAGGCTGGCAGAGGAGGTGTGTCTGGGCCGTACTCTGCGGGCTCTGGCTGCGGGCAGAAGTGCGCGGTGGCTTCTGTAGCGCAGGGGGGAGCTGAGCATGCTAACTTTCCCTCCTTCCAACCAGTATATTTCAAAGGTGGCATCCAGATTGCTCATCCACATTAAATTTCTTTTTGCCTTTTCTTGTGCTTTCTGCAGCAGGTCCAATTGCCTTATTTCTTCTGATACATCTTTGTCTTGATAGCGCATGGCAGTGCTCCCATTTAAATGCTGAATTATTTCAGCAACTAGGAAATTATTTTCTCTTGCTCCAGTGGCATTTTATGGCACGATAAGGCACCCTTGAAGTGAGAACAACTGGCTTTAGAGCTCATCATTTGAGCCCTTCTGGCCATGACAATAGCATAAAATATACGCTGGGCCTCATCTTAGTTCCTGGCCCAGATTTTTGTGGCAATGCCAGAGCTTGCCGATCTGCTTTTCTCCATGCATTGCAACCAACAGTTACCTCAGCAACCCTGGGTTTGCTTTCCCTGACTCTGAATTGGGCAGGCTCTTGCACAAGCCTTATGCAGTGCCAAGATGATGCCCTAACCCCCACCTCGGTCCCACCCTCGGTACTGGTTTCGCACACAGGTGCAGCGTAATGTGGGATTACAGTCTGATGCCTCCTGTGTCTTTTACTGTATTTAGTTATTTGCAACACCTGGAGAAAATTCTAGAAGTTCTGCTTTGGGTTTCAGACTTCTTCACCTGTGTGCCAGCTTGCTCCTTTCTGTCTCTAAAGGTCTGTCAGTCTTCAAAAACAAGAACTATTTTTCCTGACAAAGCCAGATTCTTGGCACATTCTTCCAGCATTCCTTTGAACAGCTAGTCAGCAAACAACAGCGCAAACACTTGCCTGCCCTCTCATTGTTTCCTGACCCTGATTTACAAGAGGTCAGCATGATAGATGTTTAAACTAACCACAGGCTCAGTTTATGCCAGGCCATTCCATCTGAGCTTTCATGTCATATTAATTACTATTATAATTTAAATACTCTTGCAATTAAAATCAAAAGCAACAATTGTATGCTTTCAGCACCTCCCACCCAAATATTGTGTATCACTCAAGGCCAGATTCTACCTCTCTTTCTTCCTGGATATCATCCTCCCTTCTAGTATTCATATTTTCAAATTACTCTTGAAAAACGTGGCAGTTCATCTAATCCAGTGGACAGCCAAGTGTAGTGATATCCAAGAGCAAAGTGCTACTTTAGATGAGTGTTACAAGCTGGCCCTTTGCAGACATTTCTAAGCTGGCTTTCACAACATAAATACGTGATGTGGGCAAGCCTGCAGTCTTAGGTTTTCTGTCTCAAAAATCAAGAAGTTACAGCCCTGTACATATCAGCTCTACTTTTAAGCTATTAGGGAGTGTGCCACAACAAATGAAAACAAGGTACTGTAGGAGCTGTAGTATCAATGCTTTTTCATATCCAGCCATGGCACTGCGCATCACAAAGTGTCCTATTTAGCAGCAGCATCTTGAGGGGATGCCCTTGTCACAGCACCAGCCAGTTGTGCTGGGGTTATCTACTCAACCCCTTGCCCAGTAGATCAAGTGCTAGATCATAGTCTGCTTGCTGCACCTTGGCCTCTTCCTAATACCACCCCCTTTTTCCCTCCCTGCATTTCTTTCACTGCCTTCCTTCATCTTTTGCTGTATTTTTAATTCTGCTTTGTTTTAATTTCACTGGAACTAGCAGCCTTCTGCTGGGCTCTCAGACTCTGAAGGATCTGCTGTACTTCCTTTCTGGTCCCACAGGATTGCTGCTGAAGCTTCTGGCAGAATTTCTTTCTTGTAGCTTTTTTTCCCCTCAGACTCTACTGAAATAGATGTTTGACTTTCCAATAAGAGATGCTGCATTACTACCAGGAGCAGGTGGTTCTCATTTCAGAAATTTCAGTCAAGAAACTGAAGCATGTGACATCTTGTGAATCACAGATTCTTGCTTTCTGTCCTGACATTTCCCTTATCTTTTTGAGTTGAAGGCTGATCTTTAAAACAGATAACTAAGTCAAACTGCATACCATGCCACTACAGCCCAGCCAAATTATATCTAGGCAAATGGCTTAGGTGGAGTCACTGCAAAATGCAGAATTTAAAATGGTCACTAGATTTTGGCCTATACAATATTTTTGTATTTGTACTATTGCTTTCCAGATGAAATACAAATTACAAAGCCTGACAACTCCTAAGTCAGTATTTAAAAGCTCCCTATGTTGATCTATCAGCATAACACCATATTTATTTTCTTTTTCAAAAAGTTTAACCTGAGATCCTATTTGCCATTTTGCAGTCTTTCTCCACTCCTGCCTGAGAACTGGAGTGCTGGCAACCCCGGCCAGCCACCAGGCACTTCAGCTTGTTCCATGCTGTAGGGAGTCAAACTGAAAATGTACCATCTTAAACCTTACAATCTGTCCAATGAGAAAAAATGCATAAGGAAAAAAAGCAAAAGATCATAGAGAAAATTATTTTTTAAACATACATTACAGAAGGTTATCTGTGGCAAGAGACGGTATCAAGTTTAAACATCTAAAATTCAAAATCTGAATGTCTTACACATTTTAAAATATATCTCTGGGCTTGGATGTCCCTGGCTAGGGTCTATCTCTTTATTTGGTGTTATCTGAATTGAGCTAGTTGAAAGGAGATTCTGCTGTCTCCAGACTGGTTCATCCTATAAGGTGGGCAGCAAGTCTCTTCTCACCCACCCCTGAGCCTAAGAGCATTCTACTGCACTTTGTAGTGTAAATGCACTTTCCCTAAGTGTTTCCCCATTTGTCCTAATCACTCTGCACTGCCTGTAAAGCACAAATTAAAAAAAAATCTCAAGAAGGCACAACCTTGATCAAGAATTACCAGAAATCCCTTTTTGCATTTGTAGAAAGGCAACAGTACCAAAAACCATGGTATTTGCAAAGAAAGTGTTGTCCTGTGTGTGCACTCTTGCTATCCTATCCCAACTTTCCACTACTCCCCAAAGTGCAAGCAATCATTCTTAATTTTCAACAAGGATCTTTCTAAAAAGAGAGAGTATCTTTAGGGACTTCGAGTTGTAGTCATTTCACAACATTAGACACGTCCCTGAAGTAGTAACGGAAGAACAAAAGAGAGATAAAAAGGAAGACTCCAAACAAAGAGAATAAATGAAAGCTGTAATTAAATAAATAAAAAGTTCTACATATTGAGTCCTCGTTAAAGATTTATTAGAATCCTTGCATGCAAAACATCCAAGGCCAAATTCTACCACTTCACTTACTTAAGTAAAAATCCCCTTGCAGAATTTGGCCCTCTGTCCCTTTTTGTTTTACCCACATAATACAAGAATTACTACCGTACCAGATCAGAACAGTCTGGTGTGTTGTTTCTAAAACTGGCCAGCATAAATAGCATTGAGAAAGCTGCAAGAAAAGCTGCTTTAAATGTTTTTGAAGCAGCCTACCCATAAGAAAAGTTTCTTCTGAAAATCCACAGTAGGGGTGGCTCCCACCCTGAAGCATCCGAATATATACTTCATCCAGATGTTAGGCTTTGCAAAGCCTTCCCACTCGAGTCGTGGTTACTCTGGCTGTCCCTGTAATGGCCTTGTCCTCTGAAACTGCTGCTAAGTCTTCAACTTCAGCGCTGCTTTGTGGCAGGGTTTTGCTTCGGTTGTGCCCTGAGTGAGAAGTATGTCCTATGAATTTCTAAATTCCCCCTTCCCTGGTTAGTTAAACTGATTAGTTATTCCCTTACTGTCTTAGCATCCAGTTGATCTTGTCTCTGCCGTTCCTTCTTTGGTGTGCTGTAGTCATGTCCCTTTTTAACCACCATTTCTGAGCAGTGTTTCTGCTCACTTTCTGCTCTGCGGGGCTGGAGTGGAAGTGGGAAGGGTGGTGGTTGACATCAGCTGTGTGCTTTCTTCTTGTGTGACCTCTCCCTGCAGCTACCTAGCCCTGTACGCCTACAAGCCTCAGAAGAACGACGAGCTGGAGCTCCGCAAAGGTGAGATGTACCGAGTCATTGAGAAGTGCCAGGACGGCTGGTTCAAGGGAACGTCTCTGAGGAGTGGGATGTCCGGCGTCTTCCCAGGCAACTACGTGACGCCTGTTTCAAGGTGAGGACCACTGGCCAAGGTGGATATGGCCAAGCTGGGGCCGAGAGGGATTCTGTGTCTGGAGGATGCTGAAAACAGCGTAGCTCTGCTGTTAAATCACATTTCCCTTCCAGAAGTTTTCTGGTGGTATTGCAAGCTTGGGTAATGAAACTTGCTGGTTGTAGCATTGGAATTATCCGTGTTCTCAGAAGACTTCGCTAGTTGTGTTAGATGGTGGCATTTACAACCTCTGACTTTACAAAGTCTGCTGAGCCCAGGTTTTACTATTCGAAAGGATCTGTTGGCTAATGATCTTTTTATTGTTATAAAACTACTGGACATGTAGCGGGGATAAACAAAACAAGGAATGCGTGTGTCTTGCTTTTCAGTAGCTCCTCATGTAGATTTTGTTTTTCTTGGAATCAAAGATCTTGGATTGTTTGGATCTGGACTAATGTTTGAACCATTAAATTTCAGAACTGTGGGAGAGTTCAGTAAATTTTCTGATTTTAGCTACGTCTATCTCAGTTGCAGAAGGTGAGAAAAGGAAAGAATAGCATGTTTGGGGAGGAATGCCTTTCGTCAGAGGTTTGGTGTTGGACAACACCAATCAAAGGTTTTTTTCTGACCTAGAGCCCACCCTGAAGTAGTCTGCAAACTAAGGAGAAAGTTCATCAGTGTGTCCCAGCCTGTTTCACCTCACGTGCTCCTTGCAGGTCCATGTTGCCATGTGTATGCCCAGATCTCCTTTAGAGCAACCGTGGGTTTGCAAACCGAACTCACTCCTTGTATGCTCTCAGTTTCTTCTCCCACTCGTACAGAATCTCCACCATCTTTTGCTCCTCTCCAGAGAAAGGCACTTCACAACTCAGACAATGTTGATCTTGGAAAATTGATCCAGATTTGTTCCAACTTCAGTTTAGGTCAAGTTTGTAATATGTGGACTGAGCAAGACCAAAAGTTAAGAGCAGATTAGAAGATGACAACTTAAGCCTGCTGACAGTCTTAATACTGCATTTCAGTAAAAAAAAACCCCATTAATTAACCCAATTAATGGGTTCTTTACTCTTCATCAACCTAAATGTATTTACCTGGTTTTATAGAGCCCCTTGGCTGCCTTCACTCCTTGCCTTTTCAGCTCTTAATTAGTAAAGAAGTTTGTGCTGAAGGGTTGGTGATCTGAATCAGCAAGACTTTATTAAATGCAGCATGTCACAGCTAGAACAAGACAGAGAGAAGTGCTAAAGGGCAAAAGTGCTTTCCACAAAACCCAAAAGCAGCTTTATGATTATATTTATGATCCTGTGAGCTAATTAAGTTCCTGTGTAAATCACCCTCAGTGAGAACAACAAGAAAAATCTGATAGCAACAAAATCTCCTATTTGCTTCACTTTCAACTGACTTTGTTCCCCTTTGACAGCAAAGCAGAGGATTAGATTCATACATGTTTTTCTGCCGCTCCCTACAAAACCCAAGAAGAAGAAGTTGCCCATAAATTTAATAACACTGAACTAGATTGATAAGCTGCCAAAGCACGTGTGAGCAGAGCATGGTGGAAAAAGGAAAGACCCTTTAGACGGACAGACAGGCACAGGGCAGCAGAGAAAATTTGCCACGTGCAACATCTAGCCAGCGCTGTGGGAGTCACAGACAGTTTCTGCACTGTCGGTGTGCATGTTTGCCTGAACGCAGCTCTCGGTAGACTATTAGGTGTGCTTTTCTGGCAAACTCAATCTAGTGCAGATGGCCAAGCCAGCTCCAGCTGAAACTTGCTGCTACCCTGCCAGCTCTTCACAGCAGATGACAGTCAAGATTTCCATCTGGTGGGATTCCCAGCTTTTCCCTACCTGGAGGCAGATGAAAAAAAAATTTAAAAAAAAAAAACACTCAGATTTATTTAGCAAAATGTAATCCAGGCAAACCTTGCACCATGAGATGAGTCAAGTCAATGACACCACAGTGTTGTTTTTCTTCCTGCGATTTCGGAGGGAGGGGAGATTGGGCAGAGGGGATGGCTATCTTTTGCACTTTTGCACCATCTTCCAGCCTGTCTTTTGGTCTCTTTCTATCAGAATTTCACTCTTTTGGCTCTTCCCCTTTCCACTCTTTTCTTAGGGTTGCTTCTTCTGTCTTTCTTGTCCTCTGAATTGGGCCAGCTTGTTCAGCACACTCCTCCTTTTTGCTCTTCTCCTCTCGGTGTTCCCACACAACAGTTTGGGGGCCCCAGAAGTTCTCCCAGTCCCACCCCCCATGGGTTGATCTTGTACCCTTTCGGTTATCCCCTCCTCCCTCGCTAACCCACTGCACTGTCTCATTTCCATTCCCTCCACCATGCTCTGGTCTGTGTCCTATCCCTTCTGTTGTCCTTTCCTGGAGAGGTCCTTGGCACATGGAGCAGCCCAGGAGAGGAGACAGCACCAAATGGTCCCTCTGTTTCATGGCATCTACTGCTGGGAAAGGAAATTACTCAGGAACCTGAGTAAGAAACTCAGAGAAGGAGCCGCTGAGTTTGTCCACTGGTGTCCTGTCCTCCCCAGTGTCCTCCTGCGCCGGTCAGAGAGTTTCTAGCTCAGAGGTCAGAGGACCAAGACCTGCTCTAGGCTGAACTCGCTCCATAGGAGAAGGAGCCTCATTCCGTCCCTCTGAGGTCTGCCCAGCCACTCAGATGAAATACGGTTGAAGTGAGCAGCAAAGAGGGGTTGATTATTGCTTGGATTTCCTTTCCAGTAAGGTCAGCTGCATTCCCTCCCCTTTGGCATTTCCTTAGCAAGTCTGAGCTAGAGCTGGTTACATCGGTAGGTAAGTGTTCAGCCAAGCCAAGCTCTGCCAAAACTGCTGCTTTTCAGTTCCCTTCAACAGCCACACACAAATTTGGTGTTATCCACCTTTTTTTCTCCCTGTGGGGCTGTATGCAGGTTTGATCCAAAGAAAAGATCTCTGAGTCTGTTTTAATTATCACTCCATTAGTGCCTGTAAAATAGCCTCTGGCACACAAAATGACATTTGGGAGATATCCATTTTTTGTGAATTTAGATTTGTGATTTTACTCGCAATTATTCAGACAGAAATGTAGCTTAAGAAAAAAAAAGTGATGCGAAAAATTATCTTTTCCATTTTTACCCTGCACTTCTTCCCATAAGATAAAGGGGTGAAAATATCCTCCAGCATGCTCATGACTGTGTCCTATAAAGATCAATATATATCTATATCTTGTTTTACTTTAACACCTGAGAGGGTGTCATGTTGGACCCTCTACGTAACCGGGGGTGCTTATCCGTGTTGTGGCTGGGTACGGGGGGTCTCTGCAGCGTGCTTACACTGTGCCTTGTCTCCATGCAGGGTGCCGGTGGGAGCCGGGCAGCCCAGGAACAGCGGAGCCGGGGGAGCTCCGACAACAAAAGGAGCTCCCGGAGCCATCCACCCCATCGGGGCCAGCCACACCAATGCCACCACTGCTGTCAGACCTGTTGTCCCTATCACTGTGCCTCAGACGCATCCCCAGCTACAGGCAGCCTCTCCGCAGCTGAATAACTGCTTGAGGTATTCCGCGCAGCAGGCAGCCAGCCAGACCCGCAACGCCATGCAGATGGGTACGTGCGTCCACCCGCCGGTGCCTCTCGCCCTGCGTCGGCAGGATTAATGTCGTACCCCTCGAGCGCAAACCTCTTGAATCTGCCCGTCCCCGGAGCTTGCTTTCTCCTTTCAGTCACAGCTCAGTCAATGTGGACTAGAGTATGTTTTATTTGCTTGTAATATTTATGGGCTTCTATTGATCCCTGGGAACCACGTTGTGTTTATCAGATTGTTCTGTTGCTACAGCTGAAATAGATTATAGTGTTTACAAATATTTATACAATTTATCTGAGTGAAAGCAAGCACCCTGCATACTGAGGAGATTAGCAGTTCTGAATCCGGTTGGCTTGCTGGTGGAAAAATACTGCCCTTATCGCAGGGCAAGTAATACATGACTTAAAATTAAGAAGCATTTCATCGGGCTTCAGGGATGAAAGGTATTTATTAGGCAGAACAGGACCCGGTGTTAGTGATAAAGCAAAAGATCTGAAAAATGCTGCCACCTTTTTGAAATGAGAATAAGAGCTTTTCACACCAGGGGGCCTCTGTTCTTTCTAGGCTCCCTTTCTGATGTACAGCACAATTTTCTAGACTACAGTTTATTCCCCTCTCCCTGACGTTAAACAGCTCTGATGTTGAATACAGTAAAAGTAAATCCTGTGGTGGAACTTTATAGCAAAATTTAAAACATTTTGTTTCTGATTTTTCATAGGGATGTGAGCCATTGTGTTTATAAAGGCAGATCAGTAAGGACTGTGGCTGCTGAAAACTGAGGTCTTAGACACAAAACAGAGCAGGCACAAATGAGAAATACACTGCGGTGTAAGTCATGGACTCATACCTTTTGAAGCCAGAAGGCACCATTATGACCGTCTAATCTCACCTCCTACACAGTCCAGACCAAAGGGACGAAAATGTAATCAAATACGTGTGAATCTGAATCTTGAGCGGTGCAGACTGCTCTGCTCAACAAACAACGGCAGGACTTCACATGGCATCCATGTCACGCTGAGGAATAATCGATTTACCTTCTTTTGGTCTAGTTCAGAAAGTGCTGCTTTCCCCTCAACTCACACCCTTCCAAAAGCCCTTCTGCTCCCACAGTGCAAAGGCAGAAACGTCCCCCCTTGGGCAAGGCTCTCAGGAAGCATTCCGGGGCTCCTGGTGCCTCCTGTGCCCATGCCAAGAGGCAGACGGGCTCCCCTGAAACTGGGGTGACACGTCATTTTGCCCCACACACCTGGCATGTCCCGCACCTTCCTTCCCCGATGCTGCTGTGCTACACCTCCAGCAGCTTATCTGATTTAAGATTGCTCCTCCAGGTCACTCCGACATCTTAAAGTGCCAAGGAGTTGGCAAGTAGAGTGATCAGGGACCACAGAGCTGCTCCAGAACCTCCTAAGCAGGGAGTTCTCCAGCCCTTCCAGAAGGTTAACGAGATAGTTGTTTTAATTAAATAAACCTTTGCCAGGGTAAATAAAGGAAATTTGTCATCATTATCAGTATTTTTCTCCATAATGGATGGCCTCACCCGTATCCTGTTGACCAGAGCCCCTCAAAAGGTCTCTTTAGTCCTGCAGGACAGGCAGTGCACGCTGACTTTTGGAAAACCTTTCAAGAGAGGCAAGCTGGCACAGTATTCCAATCACGTTTCTGTTGGCTTGCAATATACATGAGTAACAAATCAATTTTGCACAAGGCCACTAATGTAGGAATACACCCAAAGTGAAATATGAGTGGTGTAGAACAAAAATAGCCTTCAGTGAGCATTGCTAATTAATAGCATGTTTGATGCAGCACAGTCCAGATCCAGAGATCCCAGCGCAAAGACATACATCGTAACAGTAAGCAGATGAAATTACAGAATAAAATGTGAGCGCTCTACTCAGAGGAATTTCCACTCTCGTCATTTATATCAGCAACATAGGTCTGAATTATTATTTAGAGTTATCTATAAAAGGATAGATAAGTTATAAATGTTAATCTTATTTGCTTTTTAAGATGATTGATTAAACTGCATTAAGCCATCTATGGTTGTTCTTACTTAGCTTTTTTAGTAGCCTTATTTCAAATTAACTAAATTCTCTTTGAAAGTGAAATGCATGTTTAAGCCTGTTGATTGTTATGGTTAATATGAAATAACTCATTGTTGCAGGCGGTACTGCATCTCAAAGAAAGGGGTATATTCTTCACACTTGGATTGTTAAGACCTTTCTATTTTTTAAGTTTTAAGTTTTTATATTTTTAAATTTTCTTCTATATCTATGAAAAGTAACTGTTCTGTGTTTCTTTTTGAAAGCAATCTTAAGTTTTCTAAGGCAAACTATTTGTGTTGCAGGATAAGACCAGGAATTGCCTGGATGGGGGAACTGTCAAATATTCCATGCATTGCTCTGCTGATGGAGTCTGTACTCTCTTGTGTCTTTTTTTTTCTTTTTTCTTTTCTTTCATTCTGAAGACAAATGGCTGCTTCCTAGAGATACATTTATGCACTTTGTTTTCTGTGTTTTGTTGATTTGATTTTTCTGAAGGGGCTTATCTTTATTTGGTCACAGAAGTAAAAAATTTTCATGAGCATGAATGAAATTTCAAGACAGAGGTTCCTATTGGTGAAATCTCTTGAATTTTGTGTACTCTAGTAGAACAGAAAAAAAAATTATGTCTCTTCTATGTTTGTTATGTCAGCACACATTTCTACAAGACCAAAGGGCACTTAGAGCTATAATACACAGTTTCCAAATAATGTTCCTACTTCTAACTCTCTCTGTTTGAGTTGACTGTTTTCACAGTGTACACCATGGCAGAGGCTGGAGTTTGCACTTCTATACTGCTTCCATTTCTATCCAATTTTGGTTTTTTTTTAAATAGTTCTCTATATATTTTTGAGTCAGCTTGAGCCCAACCATTGTTTAAATGAAAGCCTGCTTGCCTGTCCACTGCTGTCATAAGCTTGTACAGAAAAGCTGTATCTCTTTTAATAAAGTAGAGTCTTTTCTGTAGGGGCAGAAGATTCACTTAGTAACATTTTCTGGTCTGGGTTTCATCTTTTCCCATGCATTGTTAATATGTTTTAGGTAGAAATGAAAGCCTTAGTAGGGGAAGGGTTAGTTTGTTGTCCATAATTTTCTGACCATTTTTCCTGCTGGAAATTGCCCATAAAATGAGATCTGTCACCTCATTCTCAATAATTTATTGGTATTTTAGTCACACTGAATTTCCATGGCACATAAAAGGATCCTTCTGCTGTGAATTGTCAATAAAGAGTCACCTGGTTTTGAAACTTTAATCTAAATAGATTGGGCAAAACAAAAATGGGGAGCAAGAAGGGGTTTAGGTTGCGTACCTCTCAACCTAAGAGAGAGAGAGAGAGAGAGATCTGTTTCCAAAGGACTGTTAACGTTTGTTGTACTGCCATCATTGGATAGGTGTGGAAGGTAGGTGCAATAGATAACCTTATGCACATCTTTCTACCAAAACTGAAAAGGAGCTTTGATGACTAGTTTAGACCAGATACTTCAGCATTAGTGATTAAAGGTGACTCTCACTTGGTGAAGACTACCCCAAGGAGTCACAGCAGGGCTAAAACTAAACCTTGACCTCCTGATTCGGATTCAGTGTCAACATTTCAAAGCCATCCTATCTCTAAACATGCTCACCTATTCCACCTTCCCTATTCTTTAGTGTGTAGATATATGTTTATATGTACTTTGTATACTATATATATATATACGCACACACACACTTTATATATAAGCTACTGTTGCTATTCCACTCCTGGGACTGTTCTGCCAATTTGTATCATGCTTTTCTAATGTATAGGCTCTAGGCTGGAATGGAAGAAACTGATTTTCATTCATGACCCAAACTAGTATTTGAACTTACACTTTTCAGGGGTGAAAGGCTAATTCCATAATCCCACATAAACCTTTGACTAATCCTTTTTAAGATGGAAAACAGAGCCACAAGGAAATAATTTGTTTATTTTATTAAAGGGAGCTGCCACAATCCCTTGTTCATGTAGCATTCAGGTGCTGTTATCTCTATCCTTCAGCTTGTTTTTGCAAGCAGCTGCTAGTTTTGTCACAGCCAGAAGGCCAAGATAGGCTGGGGAGGGAGCGCCCTTCTGCACTGACCTGGGGCTCTGCAGGGCTCTTGCTCTTACATGGCCTCCCTCCCCGGCTGCCCTTTCTCCCTGT
>JANZLP010000049.1:3710238-3722262 GCA_026930925.1 Chelictinia riocourii | reverse complement strand
ATATGTCATCAGTTATACTATCTATAATGTAACAAAAGTTCAAAGTACAGTAATTAATTGCAACTGTCATGCCTCTTATGTTCAGTGGCACAACAAAGCATCTTCTTCCTCTTCCTCATGTGTGATGGAGTTTCCTACAACAGTAACAGATGGGAAGACCCAAGATTAATATGATCTGTACTTAAAAATGATGCAGCTTTATTAACTATTTCATAATCTTGGTAGTGTTAGGAAATTTTTTTTTTCCATTTCAAAGAGTGATACCATATTATACAATCAAGCAACACATTAAAGAAGGCTAGGAAACTCTGGAATACAACATTACTATTAAAAATAATTGATGAAAACCAAATTTTAAATTTAACATGCTTTGAGGATTTAATGGGTTTGTTTAAATAGAGAAGTTTATGATGGGAGGTATACAGTATGCAAGTGGGCCATCACAGAAATGATCCCTATAGAATATTCAATAACTCAACATTTTTTTCTGTTCATATATCAGTGATCTTGATTTTTAAGTTCTCCTAAGACTGCCAAGACACATGTAGGTAATTTGGGGACTGCCTTACTTGATCACATGTTTTTCTAAATTTATACAATAAAAATAAAATTTTGAACTTCTCGAATTCCTCAAGTTCTTAGTTGCTAAATAAATGTTTTCATTAATTCATATGGAATACTCTTGTAACAAGATAATATTCAGTGACAGGAGTTAATAAATGGTCCCTAAATAAGAAATAATGAATAGCATACCTGGAATAAATAACAGATGGATTGTCACCACTAGCAACCTAAGAGTTCATCGATGGCTTTACCACTTTTGTGCAATAAAGTTAAGATTTTTGCATCTTTCATATATTCATCCACATATATGTGACAACGATTCATCTTCTACCCTTGCTGAACCATCTCCAGAATTCCCACCATAGTTTCTCTATTTTTCAAACTGTAATTTCAAATGTCTCTAGGTTTCACAGAAGATATGAGAATTAGCTAGTAATTGAAAAGCATCTGAATACAAAATTCTTGGGTAAAATGTTGGGCTATCTTGTTTCTGCTCTGAAACGCAGAGCTGCGCTGACGCAGTTCGCTGTAGCATTTTTATGAATCCAAAATATACGGAGCAAAAGTACTTTTCCAAAAAAATGCTAACCCTCTAGCTTCTGAGACTCTAACATCACTTATGATGTTCCTGCAAAAACTGTTAGCATGATCAGTGGATTGAAAACTCCTAAAATTGGCTGGAAATATCATATAATCCCGCTCCCAATTTAATGGAAAATGGAAGCACTCAAGAGATTGTCCGGACTGAATTCAATGAAGGTCTTTCAAAGTAAGAGAGGGAAACCTCAGCAACAGACTGCATTTCTCAAAAAGAGAGAAAGAAAATGGATTGTCATTCTCTGAATGCTCAGATGATAAAGAAATTCAGTATATTTGGAATTAGTTCCTAAAAGTATTTTGCCCTATTAGCCAATAGAACTCCATAAAACTTTTTTATTGCTGCACAGTGTGGTGCCATAACGATGTGTATTGTCTTTCAGCTTAGGATGTGTTTTTTGTCTCAGCATGAAACAGTATGGGACAGCAGTTGGCTCATTTTATCTGGGCTATCCTGCAGCTGCCTTCCGATTCTCATTTTATTGGCTATGCAGAGAAGATGCCATTTAAAACTTCAATTGCCAGAGAGGGTTGCGAAATATTCACGGAGATTTACTGCTTTCCCTTTGTGATCTACCTTCACAGCAAAGTGACCCTGGTGGTTCGGAAGCATATTGTATAAATGGCAATTTAATGAGGGCTTGGAGACTATGAGGTCTCCAAAGAACACTTAATTTTGAAAATTTCTTGTTATAGAGTATTTTATGAAAAAATCCTGCCAGGAATTCCAATGAAGATAACCTGGATCTTTAGCCAGAGACATTGGCAAAAATAGAACAAAATTATTACATTTGACTTTAAACACTGGTAAACCACAGATCCATGAAGTCCAATCTTGCAGTTTAACTGAACTGATGAAGAGAGGCACTGAAAGGGAAAAAAAATTCTCTATCTGTAAGATGTAAACAGGCCTGCATATTTTTCAAGTTGTTGGCAAGACACTTAATCACAATATTCATGATTCACAGTAAGAATAATAGTTCAGAACATATCAAGTATGTTGATAGCTTTCCTGTTTTGAAGAATACCTGCATAATGCATAACAGATGCATTACATATGTTAATACATAGATCCTCTTAATGCAAATTCTGCTGATCATCTACTGCGGTCTCAGCAAGAGTTAAACTGCTCATTCATTTTATCACTTGGTAACTTTGAAACATAAAAATGACCATATGTTCATAAATAAAGACTCTGACTGAAGTGAATTCAACTCTCAGTGGAACACAATGTTTGTGTGCTTTGCACAACACAGATATTTACACGATATTTTACAGTTTGTTCATTTAATGTAAAAAAGCTTTCAAATTTGAAACCTACACTTCTAACTTTTTGCATAACATTCAACTATCAATTACGGTATATCGGAAAAACTAAAAAATTTAGAAGTTAACTACTAGCAGATATTTTTAGCACGGTTCCTTGACTCGGTGAACTACCTAAGTTGATATCAAGCAACACTAAGGATGTGGCATACCTAAATAATTGCCATTTTCCCAGTGGAGGCATGAAAACCAGGTATGCTGGACGCAGTTCAGTCTTACCATAAGGAAGTTAAAATATTTAGCTCAAATGCAGAGGTCTGCAGTTGGTCAGGTGAACTCCATTCCCAAGTGACTTCTTAAGGAAGAAGTCTAATAGCCTCTCAGGTATTAGGCTTCCTTTCTTAGAAGAGATAACTAGAGTTATATCAACCTTCCTCTACGTGTAAAATTATTCACATTACTGAATCCTTCCTGGTTTTCTGTCATCATCCTCAAAATAGACTGAAAAATAAACATGTCTTTGTTCAAGAACTGCAAGGTCTGAGCATCTTGGTTTCAGGGAGGAATAAAGCACGGCATATACAATTGCTCACATACTGAGAAACTGAGATGTTTATGTTACAATTATCTTCAACTGCAATTACGATGAAGAATAAACTGTAATTATTAGCACAGTAAAACAACTAAACAAGAGAATTAACATCAGAGAATCCAAATATGTAAGCATACAGCCTGAATAACAATCTTCAGCTTTTTTCAACCTCACCTATTAGTTTTCTTCTTTCAAAACAAGAATGTCCCCTTAAGCAACAACATAGCTTAGATTGGAAAATTGCCCTACAAAACGTCCAACTTCAAAATAGTAATAATCCTCTCCTCCCTGGCAAACATCTAAGCTTACCAGGTGTGTATACATTTAGAAGTTTGTTTGGCTGGAAGCACTCTTCAAGTCTAGACTTCTGTTTCCAACTATCCCCAATTTTTCCATTTAGGACATCTCAGCAATTAGGTCTTGCTGAGATTGACCTGAAACTAGGAATTCATGTTCCCAATGGACAGAATCGGACCATCAAAAAGGTAGGACTAGACCATCCACACAAACAAATGCAAATCCCCATTTTAAGTATTAAAAATGATAATAAAAGCACCTCCTGGATTTTACATCCAACAGATACTATAAAAAATGCATAAACCATCCCCCAAATGCTCTGCTATCCATTGACTTCATTACATAAGTTTTGCCGTAACAGGCTTTCCAAGCCCATTTGTGATTGGCTGCTTTTCATGGCTTGGAAACCAAATTATACCTATATGACTAAGTTTAGCCTTAGATGGTATTCCACTTATTCCCTGAAGCACCGTACGGTGGATTCTTCATTTTAAAAGTGGTTTACTACATGTTATTTTAATCTGCTATGGTACATACATGACTAATTCTCATGACCTTTTGGAACGATACCCCATTACATGACTGAACTCTTCATAAAAAAGTCCTGTATATTGTTTTTGCAAGGTTTATGAAAGAGATTAAGTTAAGTTCCAAATCACCCATTAATTTAAGTTATGCTAATTATTGTTATCCAATTTAAATAAATAATGGATTGATAAAATGCCAGTATAAAACAGGTGTCCTGAAAGCAGCAGAACTAATAGCCCAAATTCCTAAGGGTGATTTTATGTTCTACTCTCTCAGTGGCTGTAATACCCAAAGTCCTGCCTACATCCTTACACCTTTTTAACTATACAGTTAGTGTCCCTCCATACTTCCTAAATATTCTTACGGTGAGTACCCGCATAGATCTTTCACGCGCAGTAGCCTGAGCCACTTCCAAATCATTCCTCTCATCCTACCGCAGTACTGCCAAGCTCCCAAGAGTTTCAGAAGAGTACTTTATTCAGACGTAATGATTTACTGACAACAAATATACACCGGCTGGCCAACAACTGGTAGAAGCAGAGGTCTTCTGCTTTTGCTGCAGTAAGTACACTAACCGAGTAATCCCCCTGGAAGCATCCAACCCTCTACTGAAGTTTGAAAAAGCAGAGTTGGTTCCTACGTTATTAGGGAGAGACTAACAGACTGATCATGCAAACTTCATTTTCCCTGGAAATCTAGTTAATGAAAAAGTTAATTCTTAGAATGCAATTGCAAATAAGTAAATTTAAAAGTTATTATGATGCAAAGTCACAAAAAATATAGGATTAGGGAACAGGTATTTTTTAAAGTGTACACAAGACAGTCACTTCAGACTACTACTATCTTTATTTCCCCTCCTCACACCTAGTAATAAAGTTGCAAATATATTTTTCCATTGTGTGCTGAAACCATCTCTCTCCTGTCTCCCATAAAAAAATAAAGCTTGCTGACATGTTTTTTCCACATGTAAGAGTAAAAGCCTTTACAGATGGCTGCCCACAACCTGTCTCACAAGGTAGCTGAAAATCCAAGAATTATTGGGTTTGCTTTGCAGTGGCATACAATTTTGGATGAATAAACTACTGTTGTACTTTTAAACGTGAAAGAGTGGTACAACAACTTCATAGGCAGCTTTTTCACAACATGCCAAAAGGCAGGGCATGTTAGCTACTCAAGCATCAATGTTCACATGCTACCAAACCCAGTGCAGTAAAAGCAGCCAATTATTCCAGTCTAGCAGAAATTTTCTAATTTTACATAAAATAATTCAGATTACCAAATCTAGTATGTGGACAGCTATATCACAAAACCGCCACTTCAGACCATCAGTAAAATGCAACCTGTTTAGGGGTTTCATAAAGACAATACTTGTGTTTGTAGAAGAAAACAGTTCTGTGGGTGATCATTTTTATAATTTAACTCTCATCTTGAGATGGCTGTACATTGTGAAATTCAAGTTCAGAAAACCCAAAAGTACTGCAGTCAATATTGCCATGTACAAATCTCTAAAAAGGCTTTCCCTAGACAAAGATAACAAGATATCAGCTGTTAGTGTATGTTCTTAAACTTAAACCTAAACCAAATGAAAAGTCTATGGCCAGTTTCAATTGGTTCTAAACCTCATTCACCTTTGGATCTCTATTTATGAAAAGAATTTAATCCCTTCTTGTAGAGTCAAGAGAAATGTCGAGAGGCCACTGTGATTCACGGTCAGCTCAAGATCACCTAAATGAACTGATCTTTAAATGTGCCTTGACATTAAGACCTCAGAAAGTGCCCATATCCAACATCTTCCTTGGCCACGTTAATCTTATTGAATTATTATTGTTTGAATAATATGTAAATTAGACCTAGTCAAAGGGAAAGAAATGCTGCTCCATCAACACTCTACAAGTTACTGTAACTGCAAGTGCCATAGAACTTCTGTGCAAAGTACAGGTGAAAGCAAAGAATTTAAGCCACTAAAAACAACTATTTGGAGGGAAGCCATTTAAAAGTCATTTATTTTTCCCAGAACGCAATGGGTAAAGACAGTCTGATGTCTAAGTTAAACAAGAAGTAAACAAACCAGCTGGTTCAAAGCACTAGAAACTGTTTTTAATGCAAAGTCATATTTTGTTTTCATGTCTGGTTTAAGTCAGTATTTCCCACCATAACTATGTAAAAATAGCACTTTGCTAAACTGTGAAGGCTTGAACAACTCCTGAGGAAACAGTTCGGCCCCATCAGGATTCTAACCACTTGCAAAATACCGTCCCATGCATAAAACAACCAAAGGAAGTTGGAAGAGGGAGAGGGAGACAACAGCGCTGGAAATAAAAGATTAAACAAACTGGATATAGAAATTGTAAATGCTTCCTGCAGAAAGCAGCTTTACTACATGAAACAACTGAGTGTCTCCAACCCTCTGCTTAACTTTCCTTTGGAGTCCTCTATTAACTTCCTACGGTCTAGCAAGAGATTTCTTGACCTGAAAAGGCTAGACATTTGTTATTACGGCAGATAACGTGGGAAGCCAACAGTGTAACCGATTATTTTGTAGAAGTTTTTGCTTTAGTTCCTTCTGAACTTTGAGTCCAACCAAACCATTTTTCAGAATCGGACATTATTAAGGGATAAAGCAAACCAGCATGCTAATATCTAGGAAAAATAATTTAAAAGGCATAAAGTGCAGGTACCTGAAAAAAACTGACATTCTTCATGACAAAAATTAAAATTCCCAGGTTTATTCTAAAAGACAGATTCCGGAAGTACAGCTAGCTTGCATGCCTTTAAAAGCAAGGCTCATATAATCCCATATACTTCTCCATGAAGATAACTGAATGAACAACTACATACTTACCCTGATTTAAAAAAAAAAAATTCTCTCCCTCTCAGAAAACCTATTCTATGTGTATGAACCCTGCTCTGTATTGGGTTGATGCAGTTAAATGTGAAGTGAATGGATGCTGAAAGCAAATGCTGCCCAGGAAGTCCTTTACCTGACTGGTTTGTTCTCAGGGCCGATGTCTCTGAAGCCCATCTCTTCCAGTCTGCAGCGTCTGTACGACTCATAGTGTCGTGCATGAGTCTGCTCTCTTAAGTCTTCCATATTTGTGCAAATAAGCATCTTGCGAAGCTTTACAAAGTCACAGTGGTTCTCATCTTCCACTAAGCAGTTAGGAGAGGAAGATTTTATTATTATGCCCAAGTAACAAAATTGTCAAAATATATTTTAAAAAGCATTGAAATTCATTTATTTTGTTTACTAATTATACTTTCAGGAAAAAGTATCTCATTGTTTATTACACCTCTTATACTTCCTTATAATTTCTAATCTGCACACTGAAGCACTAGTTGTAAATACTGGTGAACGTGTTCCAACACGTCCTGATTTCCTGTTCAAGTTGAACAATGATAAATTTCTCTCTTTTCTTCCCCTCTTATTTACTGACAGTCATTAAACTTTGAAATTTGGTAGTGCTAGAAGCACTGCCACCATACTAACCTACCCAAGTATTACATACACCATCTCATGGCTTGATTCCAGGGATGCATCAGTGCTGATGAAACTACCAGTTAGTGCACATCTCAAGTATTAATTGCTAACTCCTTAAACTTTTGATCCAAAATACAATCAGTATGGCATCAGTGGATAATACCAGCCCCTTTTAGTACTGGTGAATTTTATACTTCAAGAACAACAACAAAAATCTTGTAAAAGTACCTTTGAGAATTCATTTACCTTGTATAGTGCCCCAAGGGTACTGACGAGCTCTCACCATTTTGTTTCCAATTTTCACTTCTTCCATGCTTCCTACTACGGCAAATGGCAAATGGCCCTGTAAGAGTCACACCAATACAGTCTTATCTCTCAGCGTTCTCGTGTCAGAACTGAAAAGCAAACACTTCAGAAATAAATTAGGGGGAAAAACCACCACTTCAGGAAAAGCCAGCAGGCAGTTTCAAACCAAAAACCACTTTGAAGAGATCAGTAGCTAGTCAAACTACTGATAGAAAAGTCAATAACAAAACCGGGAGGAGGCGTTGATAGACCAGATGGGTGTGCTGCCAATTCAGAAGAACCTCAACAGGCTGGAGAAATGGGCCAACAGGAATCTCACGAAATTCAAACGAGAGCAATGCCAAGTCCTGCACGTCAGGAGGAATAACCCTATGCTCCAGCACATGCTGACTGTCTGGAAAGGCACTCTGCAGAAAAAGACGTGGGGTTCCTGGTGGACAACAGGTTGGACCTGATGCAGCAGGTTTGCTCCAGCAGCAAAGGCAGCCAACTACATCCCGAGCTGCATCAGGAAGAGTGTCAGCAGTAAATAGGAAGCCGCTCCAGGAGACATCCCTCTGATTCACATCCAGCCACAGTTCACATCCCCAGTAACAGCCCCGAGATGGTCACAGGTCTGAACCCAAGGCACGGTTACTGCTGCGCCCTCGGCCAGATTGCCAGAAATACAGGCTGGCTACTGACTGTCTGCGTGCTGACCCACAACACCTGGCCAAATAAAAAAAAATACCATGAACTGGAAAATAAATCACTAGCAGAGCATGAAAGGGGTAAGTAGCAGACCACCACCTTTCCCCCCAGCAGAAGGACCTGTTAGTGAACGACAGCCTGCATATTCCCACTCCCGGGCACAAGTGACAGCGGTTGGGACTGCAGAGCCATACACTCCGGCATACCGGCTCCTCCTCCCTCCTTTCAAACCCCGGTACGCGCAAACATACGTTCATGTGCATCTACAAAGAGATGAACATGAACAACAAATACAGACAGAGTGCTCAAAGCAAAGACGTCTCGCTTCACAAGCTTAGCTGAAGCCGGCAGACACTCCTGGGAGGATCTGAAAGGACAATAGTAAAAAAGCCAAATTATATCTGACTTTTTAATCCCCAGAGAAAATTTGTCCTAATTTCAGATGACAATACTAAATAAAAGGAAAAAGCAGATGGAAAACTTGCTATCATTAAGACCAGAGAACACTGGAGAAATGAGGCACTGGAATATCTTCCTCTATCAGATGTAAGGTGGTATCTGCTGAGGAAAAGAGCAAAGCCAATCTGTTCGTCTACTTTAGTAAATATATATTAATTATCCAGAAATTAGAAAAAATATTTCTGAGTGAGAACCTCTTGTCTGTTGCTGAGCCAGAAAACAAAAAGCCTCCTAAAACAAGTGGTATCAACAGCATAGGGACAGGAAGATTTTCAAGCAGGGAAGAAAAAACCCCAAACATATGAGCTTTTTAAGGAGAGGGAAAAATAAACAAACTTGCTACATACAAACCTATAAACCTCAAGATAATGGGGAAAGAACAGGCATGAATCGGCATTAGAGAGTGGGAGTGACGCTTTAGTACTGAAATATCAATGTTTTTGACATTTACTTACATTCATGATGGTATTGATTTCAGAAACGGTTTCCTCATCAGTTGGAAACTGGTATATCTGGATGCCATTACTAACTAATTCACTCATGATTTTGTTCTTGAACTTCTGTAGTTCAGTTTTAGATATGCTGTCTGCTTTGCCTATAATTGGTATAATGTTCACCTATTAATGATACAAATTATATGAAATGTGTAAGACTTCAATTTTGAGGTGACAACTTTTATAAATTATATTGTTTGGTGATAAGCTCTTTAAAACTTCCCCCACAGCCTAAACTCTTCCATTAATTGATATCAAAGCTTCACAAAACATGAAAAATACATTCACTGGCATCATTTAAGAAAAAAACAACAGATTATTTAATATAGTCCCTCAAAATTAATTGATTCTGAGAAAAGAACAAGAAAGGAGGATTCACGCAGTGAAGTACTCAAAGGAACAGCAATGCCTACCCATTAATTAAATGACATTAAGTATTTATATCTCTGCTAAAAATAAATTGTTTTAGTTTATAACACTGGGGGACATGGATCAGGTGTTAAATGCAAGTTGACAGTCTGAGTACACCAAACCCAGCCTACCCCCGAGCCTCGTCCTCGGGTTCCTTTCAGCAGAACTCAAAATCCAGTTCTACGAAGGTAAATTGCCCTATTTCCTGAAACAGTTATGACAGTAACTTTGTGTTTTTAAGAAAAATTTGGCATCTACTACTTTCCTATCACTGCTCCCAAAACACACATTTTTCAGAACTACGTACAAAGATTTAATGTCAATGTCCAAATACTTTAGCAGAACAATGCAAACAATTCTTCCAGATTTCAGAAGACTTGAGAGTGTTACAGAGTTCTTTGATCACAGATGCAAAAAGGAAGGAAGGAGAAAAAAAAAAAGAAGCCCTGCACATATTCTTTTTATTCTTCTGAATATTCTGTCTGAATGGAAATGCCTAGCATGGAATCTCAAGAACAGATTCCAAATGCATGTTTTTGAAATAAGCCTTTTCTCTCTCTTAAGTAAAATGTCCAAATGAAAAAAGCATACCAACTCCAAAGCATGATTTCTAGGATTACCTGATGATAGTCCTTAACTGCGTAGCATATGCAACCTAAGCACATATGGGGCAAGATATCTAAAATCAAATAAAATGCTAGAATAATTTTTTTTCATATAACTGAGTTAATTTAGGATTGTATAAACAACCTATTACAGCTAGGAGTAATCTGCAGCTTCGATCAAATTAGCTGAAGGACATTGATTAGGTTTTCTATCGTAATAGCTTTAAAAATGGATGGAACTCAGAGTCCTCAGAATTAAATTAACCTTTACTCTGTCTTTTCAACATGAAAGTTTTTCAAACCCTTGTTAATTAGGAGAGAATTTCTTAGACAATGAATAGCAGAGAAAGACTACTGAGGAGACCAGTACAAAAGAAAAACAAAATTTCCGGAAACTGTGATTACAGCTATCAACATTGATGTTAAATCACAACCGTTGTATTAAAATTTAAAAGCAATTACTACTCTGGCTTTAGCTGAGCAACAACACCGAAAAGTTATCTTTGCTTAATCTGTTAAACAAAATTAGGATCTGCTTGCAGCATCTAAGGCTTACTTGAAAACTAGTATCTCAGTACTTTCATCCAAGAAAACCACTAATTGAGAGCAGACATTTGTACTAACAAGGGACTTAAACTGTATTCATCTGGACCACATATAGATGTGCCCCAACTCCCACTGCTCCCTCCTGTGCCTACTACTCACTCAGAAACCAACTGACTCCCAGCCTCTTCCCCAGCTACAACTCTCAACAACTACAACACTGAATTCTGCTCCAAAACTGAATTTTGCTACAAAGCCATACGCCATTAATACAGCATCACTTTAACCCCACATAAAAAGCCTACACTTGCAATAAAACCAACAGTCCTCTCCTGCCCCTTGCCTGCAGCTGCTCATTGCCAGGTAAAACTCCAATCTGTGCAGCCGTCCAAGGAGACAGATTACTTTGCAGCTTGATCAGTCCCTAAGCAAGCAAAGGCCTTCAGCTTTCAGTTTAAATCAGTCCCCTCATCCAGGGAACTGGCTGCCCAAAACACTGAAGCATGCACAATGGGAAGAAGCAGCTGAGACTACCTCTTTCCATAGCAATGCAGAATGACCATATAAAGTCACCAGGATAAACTTTACCCATGTATGTTACTTCTCTGTTTGCTTGCATCAAATTCAGCCCTCTGATCATCCTTCTGCCTGAAATGCAAAGTGTGTCGTCATCCCCCCAATTAGAAAACATTCTATTATTCTAAATTAAGATTTTCATGTAACACCTTACACGAATGTCAAAACATCTGCTGCCCCTTTATGCTATAGAGAAGAAAAAAAATACATATACTTGAAATTATTATTGGCTGATATCTTGCAGGCTGACTTAAGTGTATCTCTATGAATCAATACAAAAATTTCCAAAGGTTCTTTCTGAAGAAAAAAAAACAACAAACAAACTCAAAGCCCACAAGGTGCACTCATGTTTTTTCCTGACTTAACAGTAATCTGTAGGTAATTCTGCAAGAATGACTTAAAAATGCAGATCTATTAGTTGGACAATCACCAGTTCCCAGCAAGACAGCATACAGAAGAAGATTCCCTTAAATCTGTGACTGAAACCTGGCTGGCTGTCGTGATTCAGTCCTAAGCAAAACTTTGAACGATGAGCCCGGATGGGGAAAAGGCAGAAAGAGGGAGGAGAAGGCTTCTGCAAGGCGTGCAGCGTCCGAGCAGCCCCGCGCCCTCGGCAAG
>JANZLP010000049.1:3277531-3288745 GCA_026930925.1 Chelictinia riocourii | reverse complement strand
ACACAGAGCAGCTTATATTTCTCTCTGGAACCATCAGAAGGAAAATCTGCTCAGACGGGGCTCTCTGAGGCTGGGCTGGCACAAACACTTAGTGTAGAAAATCAGCAACCCGTCACTGAAGATTACCTAAATTGTAGGAGAAGAGGAATAATATTGCTCCCTGTAGCTCTGCGGAGTTTTATACATGAAAAGTGTGTGTGTGTTCGTAAATGAAGTCAGGTGTAACTGGATAAAACTCCTGCAGTATGTATACACTACGCATGCCGTTGACTTTTACTAGAAGCCCTGGCAGAACAGGAGCTGAGGAGCCGGCACTGGGTGCGACGGTGGGTGAGGAAAGTGGCGAGGGTGCACGTGGCATCGGCCTGCTTTGTGCCAGGAGAAACCACCACCCTGTTTGCACATTTTACTTTAAATTCAGAAGCAACGCAGACTATCAGTACCAGTTATTACGCTGCAATGTAGATTTGCTAAAAATAATTCAGCTAGGACTGACGTTTATGAATGAGCAAGGAGAATACCCTCCAGGAACTTCAACTTGGCAATTTAATTTTAAATTTAATTTAACGTAAGTGTTAAATGTCTGTGCTGTTGAATGCATGTTTCTGACTTGCTGAAAATGTTTTCTAAGTTGTGAAAACTGTAGCAACTCTTTATCTATACGATTGGAATATGATTGATACTTTATGTGAGGAAAACTTTTTTTGTCAGCCAACACATGCTTTCTTCCCTCATTTCTGTGCAGTCTGTCTTAATGTTGGTAATTTGGTCAAAAATGCTAAGCAATTTCAAAAAAAGTTTTAAAAAAGAGGCATTTATACTTAGTGCAAGAGTTAGCTCTGCATTTTCATAGTTAGCATTTCAGAGTGCTTCTACCTTAACTTAATTTCACTCTTACTAGTTGTTATAGAAGTCACATGTTTCTTTGCATATTTTGAAATGGAAAGTATCAACATGTGAAGAAAAAAATGTAAGGTTACCAAAGTGACTGAAAAAGAAATATGACAAATGTTATCAGCAAGTTGCAAAGTAAGTGTGCTCTGTCCTCTTTAAAATAATGTTGCTTATGTTAAAAGGGTCACAACAAGTTCTAGGTAATAATATTCTAGGTAAAATACTATCAGCTTTTTAATACTGCAGTAGCTTTTCTTGTGTTTTCAAAGCAACTTATTCTATTAAGCTACTGTATTTAAATTTTCTTCTGTAATAGGTTGAAAGGGATTATTGATTCTACAGCCTAGCTTCTGTGGAGATTTTTGTTCTGGATTATTTTGTGTAAAGTGTTGGTTAAAAAGCAAGCTGATTTTTTACTGTCTGTTGGAATGGTATTATAAAGTTTATTTCACAATGTGATTTTTATCAGTGATAAACCTTTAAGTATAAACCTAACTTCTCCAGGGGGATGAGACACTTCTGTGGAGTTCGAATTATACCTTTAGCAGGTAGTTGACAAGTTTACTAGTATCTTGAATTTTTTCCTGAAGTAAATGTAACTGGTCTGATAGGTTTTCATATGGCCTGAGTTGAGTATCAGTGCAAACACTTCTCAAACTTAATGTGTTGAAGGCTTGGGTTTTTTTAGCAGTTGTGTTACAAGCTGATCACTGGACAGCTTGATTTACATGAGTTAAAACTGCAGCGTACAAAGGAGGTTTAGGGAACAGACCTTTTCTTCTGCAGATAAAAAGACTTGTTTTCAAAGTAATTGGGGTTCTTACAAAGAAAAAAACATGCTGCTTTCTCTCTTGATCTTTCTGTTTTTCTAAACAAGCAGTGCTGTGGCTTGTTGCAAATCAGTTTCGTCTGAGGAATGACATGCTCTTTTTAGTTTTGTTTGAAGCACCTCTTGAAAGAAAAGGAAGTGCAGATTTGATATTTTGGTATCTCAAAACTTACTTGGCCATATAAATGCAGCATGGAAGTTATCCATTGTCTTAATAGAAGAATATGCTAATCCTGCTAAGTATAGGAGAAAGAGAAAGAGGAAGAATGAATTAATAACTTCCAAACTGTGATCTGGGAAGAAGAGCCTGTGTTATGTTTTATTTACTCTCCGAGCTTCAAAGGTCTACTTAATGTCAAGCAACTGAAAACAAAAGTAGTTTTCCATCCATTTGTTCCAGATGCTGCATAGATAGTAAGGCAAGATATGGGTAGTCACCTAACTAACTTGTTATTTGTTCACTGGGGGAATTTTGTACAAAAAGGTAAGCTAGGTAAGCACTGCATGAAACAGGATTTTTTAGAAAAATTTTTTTTTATTACATGGGTGGAGAAATTACTTATTTTTGTCTGTTTCTGAGCTTCCTTTTGGGAAGTGGCACTGTGCCAAGTGTTCTGCTCCTAAAGCAAAACAGCTGTTGGCTGTTCCTAGGAGGTAATTTTTTGTGTGTGGTTCCAGCCAGGTGGTGTTATAGTGTGCTTTTTAAAGAGCATAAATATTTCTCTAACTATCCACCTGATTAGTGCAGAGGAACAAACTAGAATTAAAACTTTTTTTTGTAAAATAGGCATGTTTGTTTTGGATAGGTTCTTCAATGTGTTATGGAGATGGACAGGTGTTGGGAAGCTGATGCCTTGAAGCTGGAGAACTAATGAGCAGCTGTGTGGGAGGGAGGAAAAAAGATACAACACATCTTGAGAACGTATCTCTATGTTCTGATGAATGATGACTTGCTATTAGGAATAAGGAATATAAGTCTACGACTGAATCTGATAGTCAAATTTGATATATTGGTTGTTGTGTCTGTTTTGGGTTTTTTGTGTTTTGTTGGGTTTTTTTAATTAAAATTGAAAACCATACACTGAAGAGACTTTGTAGAATGTTGTGGACAGTAATATGAATATCATCTTCTAAGTAGAGCCATGTTTGCATTTTTTTTCTTTTTTAGTTAACCATTGTATGTCTTTGTTAGGATGATACAGAATAAACTTTAGGAAAAAAACCCATCTATTTTATCACAAATTCCTTAAGACTCATTTTTGTCTTAAGGAATTATTCCTTAATAATTCCTTAAGACAAAAATGTTAGTGGTAAAGGGAATAAATACAAGGATAAGAGGGAATCAAACAAGGCATAGAGGGATTTTTTCCCATCTTGTTAAATTTTAGGCCCAAAATATGGCTGTTGAAGTTGGTAGTTTAGAAAGAAAACATTAGGCTACCTGAATTTTAAGGATTGACTAGGTGGAGCACATACTCAATTTCCAGTTGTAGCGAGAAGGAAGTTTTAATGAGCGTGTGTCTAAACATTTATGTAAGCTTAAATTACAATAAAAGTGGGGGGAAAAGCCCTTGACTGTTGGTGCTTCTGGCATCCCAGTCCTACTGGTTGATACATGGGAATCAAACAGACAGAAGGTGTGATGGGTCTCAAAAAGGAGGGGTGGCAATACATTAAGGTTTTCGTGGTAGGAGCAGGCACGCAGGTTGGAATTGTGGAAACTACGTTTGTGAAGGTTGGGTCTCTTGTGGAGGTTGGTGCTTCTGCCAAGGTATTGTCTTCGTCTTGCACGCACTGGGATGTTACTACTGGGCAGATTGGTTAGAGAGCTTGGTGAGGTCAGTGTCTGTATAGCAGCCTATCCAGAGGATGTTTATGTCCAACATGTATTTGTTTATAGCTTGTTATTTTAAAAGCCCATTGCGCCTGCTTCTATTTTCAGCAGTAATTAGGAAAGCAAATCCAAAGGGGGGCTGACAACATTTAAATATTGACTTCATTTACTGGAGTCCAAGCTGAAAATTTAACACTTTAATTCTGTGGTCACAGTTAAATAACCTCCGGTGTTTTGATCCTGCGAATACTGGGTGGTGTTCTGGATGGTGAGGTGTTTGGTGAGCCTGAAATTAGAGGAGACTAGTTGAGAAATCGGCAAAGGAGTAACGGAGAATCTTTGCTAACACCTTCTTAGCAAGCCTCAATGCATTTCTCTTGGCATTTTTGATGGATCCTGAAAATACAATTGAAGACTTCTGGTGGAGGGAAGATGAGACTCAGACTTTTAACAGGGACCTTGCCCTGGCTAGGGTTTTCATCTTCCCTGAAATCTATGGGTCATTAAGACTTAGTACAGCACAGAAGACTGAAAAGGCATTGTAGAGTTGAGTGCTCACACAAGAAATAATGCATGTCTTCCTGTCTTTCTGTGCAGGTCAGGCACAACTTGAATTTTTAACTGGGAAAACCTCTCATCAGTGTCTTTGAAAAGCGATGGCTACGTTCAGTTTAAGCAAGTTCCTTTTCTGAAGGTGGACGATCATTCCTCCTTCATTCTTAATTAATCTTTTGGCTGAATGAAAATACATTGTCATTGTATTTCCAGAAGCCTGTCGTAAGGAAAATTCATTACAGAGAAAAATGAAAAGTTAATCCTGTAAGAATGAGTAATGTTAGAACCTGCGATCATGGTGCTTTATTTTAGAATAGTTTTATCAGCAGGACCTGTAGACCTGGAGAGGTGCTACTGCTCAGCACGTAGTTTTGTATAACATAAGTAAGGGTTAAATTTCTATCAATAGCTCCTGTTTAAATCAGTTACCTCTGTTATGCACCTTGTGAAATGAAGCTTGTGGTAGTACAGTGTCTTGGAGTTTCACTCTTCTGCTGTTCAACTGGTGTTGAATCCATGTACAGTCAGTTTGCATTTGGAAGGTTATCTGTGCCATGAAAATAACTAGTTACCTTAATCTTTCATTCAAACATAAACTCTGTACAGCTTTTCTAGCACTCAACTCATTCATCAGAGGTCAAGGAGAAAATGAAGTTTTATACCTTTGCCATCACTGACTTGGAGCAATTAGTCTGGTGGCCATGAATATGAAAGCTCCTATTTCTTGTCCTGTGAGCGCAGAAAACATTGTTCTTGTCAGTGTCTGGATTATCCTGTTGGTGGCTGAACACATCTGCACATTCTTGTGACGTATATTGAATAAAGGGGAAATAATGAAAAAAATATTTGGAATATTTCATCACATGCTGCTATCTTTTTCTCCTCGACTGCTGGTTGAAGTTCAGTTTGTGGTTATAGCACAGCTGGGAACGCATCTGAATACTTAGACTGCTTAGATTTGCTTTTATTTTGGCTGTATTTTTTTGACTTGTCTTTTCCAAAACTAAACCTAAAAAGAAAAAAGAAAGAGGGAGAGGGGACCATAGTGGGTTCTGAGCTCCTCGCTCTGTTTGTTAACCCAAAGAGATATTCCAAAGCTCAACCCCAAAAGATGCCAAGTCTATTACCCTCGTGTCAGAATTGAAAATTAGCATAAGTGTAAGCTCCTTCTTCTACTTCTTTATTGATGCTCTCATGATTTAGGTTGAATATTTACATGGTGCATGTTCTCAGTAGCTGGAGAATATTTACCAGAAGTGATTGTGGTTTTTTTCTGGTGAATGACAGCAAAGTAATTGATAGCCTTAGACAGTCCAGGTCAAACTGAATCACAGTGTGTGCCTGTCTCTGTTGTATGTACATGCCTGTATATATGCATGAGCTTATCCAAACATCTGTAATAGGAGGAGAAGATAAAAGAGTTTCTTATCTTGGACATTGTATAGACCAAATTAATTTTGTAGAATACAGGATATTTACTGTCCCAGTCTCACTGCAGATAGTGTTATATGAAAATTGATCAAGTTGTATGAGAATTATACTATGCATATGCTTTCATAATTAGCTGAGAAATGGTTTAACAAAAAAACCCGATCCACAAGTTTTCCCGCATTGCATGCCCCAATTACAATTTTAACAGCACTTGAACTAGTGACTTATACATTATGAAATCCAATATGAAATGAAGTTGGAGAGAAATGCTTTTTCCTGGCCATGGGTTTTTGTATTTTTTTTAAGGATGTGGTTTAATGATCAGCTTAGGCCAATCTCCCACCCTTCCATGCAGCACAGCTGCATTTTCCTGCTGTTTCTCTTGTGTTGGCGCAAACAAACCATGCGGCTGGCAAGCTCATGAGGCTGAATATTTTTCAAACATGCAAGGTTAGATCCACATCTCATCGGCAAATTGCTGCTCTCGCTTATGGCTGCACTTTGTTGACACAAGGTAGAGAACAGTAACGCATGGCAGGGTACCACAAGAGGAGTGGGAATGCCTTTTGCAGTCTGGTTTTAGATTAATGGATGTCAATTTTTCCCTCGCTTGCATGTTTTCATTATTCCCTTCTTTGAGCGGACTGTCTCCACGATGCGATGGAGCGAGTGGTTTGGCAATGGGTGCTCTTAGAATTGTAGGGTGCTCGTTGTAACAGCAAAAAGGTACCCTTTTATTTTAGTGGCTGTGGTGTTAGGGTGCTGCCCGTGCTCGGCATCAGCAGAGTGCCTCCAAGGAGGCACTGGGTGACTAAATCATCCTGTACTTTCCCTCTGGAGTTTTGTCTTTGGATTCCTCTTCCTTCCCCTACCTCATGCCATCACCAGCACCTTTACCTCTCGGATGGTGGCTAAGTGGCTTCATGCTCAGCCACTTACCAAGTCAGCTGTCATCAGAAAATACCTTGAGACTGGAGCTAATGTTTCTTCCCTTTTCAAAAGGCAAAATGCATGTATGATACTGTGCTGCTACTGGCTCTGAATAAGAAGAAATTAGGATGTTGGTGTTTGGACCTTGTTAAACAACTGCCAGGCAAGACCACCAAACTAACAGCAGCTCTTAAATAGTATGACAATAGAAGCAAATATTAT
The DNA here is from genome assembly GCA_026930925.1 of Chelictinia riocourii. NCBI lineage: Eukaryota > Metazoa > Chordata > Aves > Accipitriformes > Accipitridae > Chelictinia > Chelictinia riocourii. Next base: position 3,282,050 of record JANZLP010000049.1, on the reverse strand, counting down.
TCAATAAATCTTTGCCTTTTTTTTTTTCTCCCTCCTACAGGAATATTTTTACCCGAAATACTTGGGTGAGTTGCAGTTTTTACTTTCACATTGTAGCAGTGCTGGTATGTGGTGCCTAACACTGGAGCTTGTCACAGCTGAAGTCTCTGCTAAGGAAAGCGATGGAAATCTGATTGCGATAAACATGCATTGCTAACTTTTAAGATAGACTGTACGTTCCTTATGTGGTTTTGAGGTGTGTTTTTTGCTTATGTATAGATTTACATACAGAGATTCTCTATGTGTTTTCTGCATGTTGAAATGTTGATGTTGCATTTATATCTGTAGCTTGCAGCATTAGTAAATAATTTGAAGTCTTCTACCTTTTTCCCCTTTTAATTAACTTGGCTATTAACTAATCCCTTTATTTAAAAAAAAGTGCCTTTACTGATTGAACTACTGGCTTATTCTATTGACTGTATCATAGTCATAGCATTATATTGTTTTCTATTTGTGTTTAATGTGTAGTACTTAAGATCACAAATGCCAACAGTTTGAGAAAACTCCATGTGCTTTTTAGATTTTTTTTTTTTAAAAAGAGATTTAGTAGGTCAAATTTGAGTAGCTACTAACATGCTTTTAGAATCATAGTAGCATCTGGTTAAGTGATCATCCTTCTCAGATGCCTTATAACTCTACATCAGAGCTAAAAAATTTTAATGAACTTAAGAATTTTAAGGCGTCTGGGAGATTATAATATTGCATAGATTTTGCACCCACCCTCCAAAGCCTTGCTTAATGAATCAGCAGGCCAGGTATCATTTTACATGCTTTGAACCGCTGCCATGTCATCATTATAATAATAACAACAATTTCATTTTCTGTTCTTCAGCTTGTATTCAGAAATATGGGTCGCCGTATACAAGAAGTCCAGATTTCCTTACATGCGTTCATAGTAAGCATTTTTGTTTTGTATATTGTAGTTAAATGTTCTCTCATTCCACCTGAAGGAGTGAGACCAGCTCAGCTATTTCAATTTTTTATAGTATTTTAGTACTGGTCTTCCTATTCGCTAGGGTTGAGACTCCATATCACTTATCCTATCAGAGCAGCAAAACAAGACCTTTTCCCTTTTATAACCTATTGCCATCTCACTGTCGCGTTTCAGTGCTTTGGTATTTTATGATGCAAGACATTTCTTTCCCACCAGTTTCCCAAGGTCTGAATAATCTGGGAAGTAAGAGGGACGAGAAATAGGATTTGCCATAAGGTTGTACGCTATGCTTGGCCTTTCATTTTCTTTTCTCTTGAATGTTAACTTTGGCTCATCCCTCTTAAGGAACCTTAAAAAAAGCTTGAAAGTCAAACCCAGGCTTGTGTCGGACTTCTTTACATTAAGGAAATCAATTTCATGCATCGCATAACTTTGCTTTAAATATTGCAACCTTTAAAAATTCACATCAATTTGGAAATCAAACTGATATCTGTGTAGAGGTGGAAGGAGTATTTGTTCATCCCTAACACTAGAGATCAGAGTTTAACGAACTCTTCTAATACCTTTCCAGTTCCCTCTTGAAGCTTAGCAGTGCTAAAGGTATAAAGCTGCATAAATATTCTAAATAAGTTCTGGAAGCAGATCAGTTTATATGGGGAGAAAAATGCATGTATGTCTATTTATTTTCATTTTTACCCCTGTGGTTCAGTCTCTTACTGTGACCAAATTTGATGAGTCGTGTGTTCTTACCTGTGCTACCAAGGCAGGATCAGGATTTAGTTGACCTTTCACATTTATAAACTATATTACAGCAATCTTTTTTGAAGAGTGAATTCCAAGGTTAAGTGGTATGTGAAGACTTGCCCTCATATAATGCAGCAGTATCACTTACGGCTGTTAGAGTCCTCTGAGCTGGGAATTCTCAGACCTGTGATACCCGTGTTGGCTGCGGTATGCCAGAGAGTTCAGAGTGGGATGTGAGGCTGAATCCTTCCTTTTGCTCATGTGTGTGGCACAGCAGAGAGGCAAGAGTTTCTGCTGAAAATGGTGGTATTAACTGGGAATACTTGTTCCAAACAGCTAATCAGTACTTTAGAAATGCAAGTCTAAAGGGTAGTGATGAAAAAATCTGAAAAAGTAAAAGCTGAATAATTGATTTTAGGGATTTTTGCCCATTGCAGATGCAGTGGTTTGGAAATAAAATGATAATATTTTCCCCCATTAAAATATTAAAGTATTTTTAAATGGCTGAGTTTTGGCTAGCCATTGTCAATTCACAGGAGAAGTAATGGAGAAGGAGCCTGAAACGCGCTTGGAAGAATGACAGGCTTTGTGCTTGGCCAGTTCCAGTGTGCTTCTTAATTTTTCACAGATGCTGCCAAAAGGCTATGCAGCTCTGTGGGGCTGTGCCTGCAAGATGCATTTAAATTTTGTTTCTTAACAGTCTTTCTCCTCTCAAAACAAGGTAGTGGAAGGCTCTTTTAATCTGGTATACAAAGACATTGCACAGCCTGAGGGCTGGAGGGTGATTAACTAGACCAGTTTATACTGTAAGGTACAAATTTTAACTGTGACAGTAACTGGACGGCTTAGCAGAGTGTTTGAGGATTCTCCGTTTCCTAAGATTTTTGGGTCAGGGTTACAGGTAGGATTCAGCTCCTGATTCAGAGAGGTAGATGCAGGTGTTTCCAGTGTGGGCGCCTACATGAGCAGTATTCCCATCCCAGGCAGTGGAGGGTTAATCTGCAGTCAGTGGTTCTACAGGGATTCCACTGACCAAACTGTGTCTGCTCTGGGGAGAGCTGAATCACACTACGGACTCCGTTTATTGTACTGACTAGATCTTCACTGACTGCAATGAGAATTTAAGATAATTGCTTTGCAGATAGATACTTAGCTTACACACAAATACCTGTACTTTGGTCATGTTCTGATGACTGGTGGCAAACTAAGCCCTTAGATGTAGCCCTGTAGACTCACCTGGGTGCAGATGGTTCACGTACAAGCCAAGAGGCTCTCATTCTCCCCATGTGGTTCAGGTGACACTGTTGTACCCAGATGGCCCCAAGGACCATTGGCATGAGCAGTTGGACATGTTGCTCCTCATTGCCCTGCTCCCAGGGAAGCCATCACAGGTACAGAGCAGCATCTTAACATCCCCCATCGGGCCATGTCAGGCTACGCAGTGCCTTAGTCTCCGTTCCTGAGCAATAACTGATTTTTTTTTGCCTGCCTCTGCAGCCGCCTTGTTCTCCAGCCTCCTTCTGCGCCCTCCACCCAATCTGATGGCAAAGCAGACGCAGCAGGACCGCCAGCGTGCCATCAACTTCCTCTACAGCTTCCTGCTTGCCGGGGATGAGGAGTGACTCCATGTTTCTGACTGTAGCACTGAGAGCAACGTTCATATTGTGCATATCATTTTCAAAGTACCTTGGTATTTTCTTTATATTAATGTTCCTCACTCCTTAGAACCTGATCTTTCATGTTAGTTCTTGGGGCCACCAGTCCATAGGGACTGGACAAACTGGACAGCAGCATAATACCAGGTAGTTCTTGATGGTTTAAACTCTGGTTGATGCTTGTTAGCAAGCAAGTGGAGATGTTTAACTAATGGCAGCAAAGACATTTTCACATAACTTTGATCCAAATTAAACACTGCTCTGTAGAGGAAGCCAGATAGAAATCAAAGTAGAAAGAAGTCAGTCACTGTGACAGTTTAACTTGCTCTCCAGTAAATATTTAAAAGCACAACTGGTGAAAAATCATGAAGGAAATGAGATTTCAGTGTAATATTTGACAAGTCATACAAATTATCGAATACCAGTAAAGCAGATGTTTGTTATGTTTGTGTGATAACTTATCTTGTTCCAACTGCAATTACACTCAGGTGTAAGCAGGTCCCTTATTTGCACGTCATCTTCTATCTTTTCATCCTTGAGTACAAACTTGAAAATCTTAGCTCGTGCTGTGATATTACCTTATAATATAAAATCTTATCTACTTTCTCTTTAATTGCACCAGCTTATCTCTTTAACCTGTCAACTTTGACAAGCAATTTCTGTCTGAGTTTATATCTCCACTATGCTTCTTATGCTGGGACTAAAGCGTATCAGCTAGACCTGATGGGAATCCAACAGTTACTTTATCATTACTTGTTTTCCAAAACTAATTAGAAATAAATTATAAAAATTAGAAAACAAATTTTACTGTACAAAAGGATGTACTTCTAAAAATCTAGGGCATGTTTCCTTGACTTAAACTAAAAGCAGAATATAGTAAGTTAACACTGAGCTAAGCTTTGAGCTGTATTCATGTCATGACTAGTTCATTTCTTGTTTTCTCTCTTCATATGGCTCTGAAATTACTCATGCCAACAAAGATTCAGTGCCCTTCATAGATTTAAGATAAGTCGATTTCAGACTTAGTCATTACATCATGGCACAACTGTTACTTTTATTTGTTTAAATTTCCCTGTAACCTAAGTCTTGATCAAAATGGGGTACAATTCAGTGATTAAACTCAAAGTTTACTTGAAATACCTGTCTG
>JANZLP010000049.1:2937434-2947837 GCA_026930925.1 Chelictinia riocourii | reverse complement strand
CTGGCAGGATGCTGCACTCAGTTCAGTGGCTGTGTGCGGTGATGGGGGGCAAGACCATGGCACTGCTGTGTCCCAGCCGTCCTGAGGGGCACCCAGCCAGGTAGTGGTTAAACGCTGGGCAGCACCCAACCCCTGCCCACTCCTTGCACCTATCCAGTGTTTTCCAGGTGCACCTGAAGGCTGCAGGATACATCCCCCCACCCAAAACCCTGAAGAAGTGGGTATGTAGCAGTAATGCTGTGGCACGGCCGGAGCACCCCAGGGCCAAGCCACCCTTTGGCCTCCTTCTTCCTCCTCACAGAAACACACAAGCAAACAAAGAGGGGAGATTGCATGCCCATCACGCTGTGCCATAAGGGGACAGTAGCTTTCCAAGCTGCTTTGCCATATTCCCATGGATTCACAGAGCCTCCCTCCACCAAAAGTCTGCCCCCATTACTGAGAGAAGGTTACCTGGCTGTCCCAGTGAGATAGTAACTGTTAGCCAAAAAACAACCTGTATGGAATCAGTGATGGCTTTGCCTCTGCAGGTGTGTGCCCAGCTGTGCCGGAGACCATGCTACTGCCCCTGGGTGCCACCCCGCTGCCCCCGCGGGTCCCCCCTGGTCCTGGATGGCTGTGGCTGCTGCAAGATCTGCGCCCGGCGCCTGGGAGAGCCCTGCGACTTCCTCCACGTCTGTGACCAGAGCCAGGGCCTCATCTGCGACTACAGCACGGCGCCCGCGGGGACGGGAGCCACCTGCAACTGTGAGCACAGGGGTGACTGCTCCCCCAGGGATGGCCCCATGCCCCCAGCCCAGCACACACCCCAGCTCCAGCCAGGGCCCCGGCCAGCGCCCAACATCCCACAGCACTCTCAGGGAAGTGGTTAAGGTTCCAAAAGCAGATTTTGTGAGGCTGATGTACGCAGTTTGGCCGTGGGGCTGTACTGCAGCTCCAGCCAGCTCTTGTGCCATTTACCGACTGGGGATTCAGGGGTTTTTGAGCGGGCATGGACACAGGGGTCCCAGAGATGTTGCAGTTAGCCTGCCTGGGCTGGAGCCTGGGAGTCCTGCAGAGAAATCTCAGTGAAAAATTTTCAAGCCTGAAAACCCTGAAAGGCAGGGTTAGAGCCAAAGGGCAGTGGGTTTCTCAACAACAGGTGAGCTGCTGCTTTGAAAAATCAGAGAGATGAGAGGAGGTAGGGAAGGGAAAGAGGTTGGGCAATGCACATGCTACTGCAAACCCATGTCTGCACCATGCACCCCTCAGTCACTTCTGTTGCCCCCCTGTTCAATCCCTTCATGCCAGCCCCAGTTTCCCCCAGCAGTCCCCTCTGCTGTCCACATCTCTCTGTCAATGTCTCTAACGGGCTCCCCATCGCTTGCAGTCGAAGAAAGCGAGGAGGGCTGCGAGGTGAATGGCCGGGTCTATCGAGATGGGGAGGTTTTCCAGCCCAGCTGCAAACTCCAGTGCCGCTGCCTGGATGGGGGCTTCACCTGCGTCCCGCTCTGCTAGGAGGACGTCCGGCTGCCCACCCCGGACTGCCCCTACCCACGGCGCATTGAGGTCCCAGGAAAGTGCTGCCCTGAGTGGATCTGCGAAGCCCGGGACCAACACCTCCTCCGGGATGCTGGGGCAGGTAAGATGCAGGATGTGCCAGTGAGGGGATGCCCACGCAGATCTCTAGGGATGGTCCCTTCACCCCAGACCGTGAACATCAACAGGAGACACCTCACTGCACATTTCTCTGCCACGCAGGGCTATCCCCGCAGCACCTGCCGGGCACACTGTACGGCGCCTGGCTCCAACCACCCTAGCCCTGCACGCTCCCGCCACACCATGCCTCACGAAGCTTGTAAAGCACTTTGCATGCTTTTTTAACAGGCCACTAACGACAACTCTCTCGAGAAGTTCTAAATTAAAGTATTTTTTTCCATTTTACGCTCGGCAGCATGCCATTAAAGCAAAATAAGGAGGTAGCGGCAATGTTGATGATTTGAAAAGAACATTCGTGTTTTCTCTTGTGCAGCACCAAAAGCACACGCTTTTGCGGAGATGATAAGATGCTGGTAGACCCTTTGGTGCTGAAGAAGAAGCTCAATAGGATGGCGACAGAGCAAGGGGCCTTTGCTGTTCTCAGCAGCCTGCTGCTGTACGTCACCGAGCTCGCGGCCGGCGACCCACAGCTCAGCAACAAGAGGACAAAATGGGCAGAAGGTAAAGAAAACAAGGTGAGTTATAACCAGCCACGTCCAGATCCAAACAGGGGCCAGCATCCCACCAGATTTCAGCTCTTGCGGTCCAGATTTCTAAACAACAATCGTGAGCCGTACACCAAGAAAAGAAGAGAAGTCGGCAAACTGGTCATTAAAGAGAAGCTGTGGATGAGCAGGGCTGGCAGCAAGGTGGAGAGAAGCAGAGACAGGAAAGGAGATGGAAAAGCAGCGGAGGAGGATGCAGATGCAGGACCCAGCGACAGGGCCAGGTGGGGCTGCGCCAGTGGGAAAAACACGGTGAAGAACATCCTGAAGAAATTTTTAGCTGCCGAAGAAAAAGAGGCCAAGGAGAAGTCTCTCAGCTGGAAAAAGAAGGGGCCGAACAGCGGTTTGCCGAAAATAGTCAACAGGAGTTCGGTCCTGTCCAAACTGAAGGAGCAGTTTGAGCAAAACGCTCTCTGCTCAGCGGCAGAGGTGAAAGCATCGCTCTTGCGCAAAGGTGAGAAAAAGACTAAAAACTTCCCGAGCAGAAAAACTATTCGTAAGCCAGAGGTCAGAGTCCTGCGCACGGCAGCAATGACAGCCGCAGATATAAACAGTCCAGAATCCCAATATTTAGTGTGCTCCGTGGTCCCGGTGCCCAGACTCAGCATCGCTACCAAAATTAACCATCCTTGGAGCTGGTCGAAAAATAACACCGCAAAGCAGCGTTTTGGTCATGATACACCACTGAAGGAACAGGGGGGTTCCGACGGAGAGCCCGGTGAGAACAAAACACCCGCAAACGCAGCACAGGACAGGGAGGACAAAGAAGAGTTACTGCTGGCACCTGAGGCCATGCTTGATGCAAAGGGCCGTGCTGAGGCTAAAATAGATTCCACAAAGCAAAAACCCAACTTTACTCCTCATCTAGATAGCTCTTCCACTGCCCATAAAAACAAAGCTCTTGCAGACTGCATTCCTCCCTTGTCTGAATATAGTCTGGGCTGCGACAGGAGTAACATGCCAGCTGGGCCTGATACATCTCCACTGTTGGGGATTACCAACGCTGTGCGACACGTCAAGGAAGACAGCCCACCTTCTAACTCGCCTTACTCTGGCACAGCTGAAGGATCCCATGAACAAAGTCCTCGGGATACTAAAAGAGGTGAGATTCCTGAAATAACTATGTACGTATACAGTTCAGAGGACGCTGACACAGAGCTCACAGAGCCAGAAAAGGATCCTTTCTTTGCAGGCCAAAAATGTTTTCCAGAGCAGAAAACACTGGGAAACATTCTGCCATTTCACTCGCCGGGAGTCCAAGCATCTCGTGAAGTTGAACCTCTGGTGGAGGATCGACAGCTACCTCTCCTAACACCAGCTTCTGGTAAAAGACCACCAATAGTCCAAAAAGAGGCACCAGGTTTAAGAGGCAGGAGTTCTGAAGAAGCCAAAGAAGGAGCGAAATATCACAGCGAAGAGAAAATATCCTCTACTTCTAGCAAATATGATAGTGGTGTCCCAGCGAAAAAGGAAAAGGAGAATACAGCACCCAACAGCCAAATGCAAAATGAATCCAAAACCAAGCAGCCACAGCCTCCTCAAATGTCCAGCCCACAAAATAACTTTGGTAATTCCGGTGGGGACATACCAAATCCAGATGCAAATCAAACCAAACTCATCCTCTCCTCAAACGAGAGCCAGGAGAAGCAGCCCGGTGCTGCAGAAGAAGAGCACATCTCTTCCCATTTGGAAGAGACACAAAGCCCTTTGCCAGGTGACTTTGTGAAGCACCGTTCCTATATCGCAGAAGAAGATTTTGGGAAGGACAAATTATCTTCATCAAATGAAATGATGAATCATGCAAACAATCGAGCCCTGCACAGGGGTACCTTGACTGACCTGGAGACCTGTCACAAGCCATCCAAATCTTTCATTGAGCGCGAAGAGGCCGCTGCAGATGAGATGCCCTGGCCTGACTCTGAGGCAGGGCCGTCACCCTCCTCAACCCCTTTACGGACACCAGTGAGTGGGATTGCAGGACAAAGAATCCATCGCACTCTTGGAAATCGTCCAGCCCTTCGACCTATTGATCTGGTGAGACAGGGAGCTGGTGGCGTGGGAGATGAGCATGCCAGCGATGGCCGTGAGAAGCATCCGCCACCCTCTTTGGATGAGTCGACAAACTGTGGGAATGATATGACAGTGGAGAAGAAAACTGCATGGGATTTTAAGAACCAAGTGCTGCCCCCAAATCATGCAACAGAAAATGAAAACTCTACAGCTGAAGAGACAAATACATGTCAGAGATTTGAGAACTGTCTTTCACTTTCAACCAAGAAGCCAGGAAAACAGGAAAATAAAACCACGCTAGCACGAAAGCCCCTATTAGCCTTGAAGAAGAACCGAACACCAGCTTCAGACGATACCACGAAGAAAGGAAGTGATATGCTGGGAGAGAACCTGTTTCCTTCATCCAGTGAATTGGTCTCAGACCAAAGGAAGCATGCAAAAGGTAAAAATAAGGTCTCCAAACATACAAAGGATAAGGTCTTGTCGTCAGGTGACGACATGAAGCATGAGAGTGATAGGACGGAGACAGATGAGAGAGAAGAGAGAAATGCCTTGCATAAATCTGAGGAGGAACAATTATCCACACCAAGTGAGACAGGGGATCATGACAATAACTCTGCAAATGAGAATAATGCTCATAGGCCTCAAACATCCCAGTCACCTTCATCAGAGCACGATACCAACATTCAAGGAGTGAAAAATACTGGGCAGAATTTGAAGCGTCGAACACCTTCAAGAGATTTTGTGAAACATGAACATGATATGGCAGTAGATGAGAACGTCTGCTGCAATAATGGGAAACATCACCTGTCCTCATCAAATGAACCAATGAAACGTGCAAATGATAGTGCAGGGCTAAAAAACATCAAGTCAAGCTTCAAGAATTATTCAATGCCACCAAGAAATACATCAAGGCAGGATAATAAGACCACTGATGAGGAGAATACCCCTCATAATTTGAAAAATGAACCAGCGCAGCCTAAAAAGAGTTGCGAAGGAGAGAGGAATACGTCGTGTGATCCTAAAAATCAAATACCATGTTCAAATTCACTGCTGAAGCAAGACAAGAAATCGTCCCCTCAAGAGTCACAGAAAGAGGTGTCACCAGGTGACTTTGTGAAGCCTGAAACTAAGGCATCCGAAAAAAAGACTAAACATGCCTCTGAGAAGATCCAGTCACCTTCTTCAAACAAAGTGCTGAAGCCTCAGGAAAGAAGCTCTTCGGGAGAGAGGAAGCAAAAGACACCAGCAGCGGAGGACACCGGGTCACCTGAGACAAAGGCTGGAAAAGAGGATAACGAGCACCAGCGTTCTGGAAAGTACCAGCTACCTCCTTCCAGAAAATCAGCAAAGCGTGAGGAAAACACTCCAGGAGAAGACAAGCAGCAAAGAAGGCTTGAAGATTTTACAATGCCTGATACGAATGCCGCAAAAGAAAAGAACAAATTTCCAAGTTCCAAGAAATATCGATCAGTATCGTCAGAAACATTGGTTAAACCACAAGAAAAAAATACTCCAGAACAAAAGCAACAAACGTCAGCTCCTGCAGGTTTTAAGAAGCCTGGTACTAGTGCTGTAAAAGAAAAAGGTAGAGATCCAAATTCTGAGAAGTCACCCTCTTCAAAGAAAGTGGTGAAGTCCCAAGAAGAAAATGCTTCAGGAGACAGAAAACAAAAGACACCAGCAGCGGGGGACACTGGGTCACCTGAAGCAAAGGCTGGAAAAGAGGGTGATAAATCATCAAAGCCTCAGAAAAATACTCCAGAAGAAGGAAAACAACAAACTGTATCTGAAAGTTTTACAAAGCCTGATATAAGGGCTGTAAAAGATAAAAGCAAAGACCCAGGTTCCGGGATGTGCCAGTCCCCATCTTCAAATTCGCTGGTGAAGCCTCAAGAAAAGAACAGCACAGCCAAAAAGAAGCAATCGCCACCGCCACCTGATGAAAAAGCAACGTATAAAGCTGGTGGTCGGGAAAAGAAGAGCAGACCTGAGAGAAAAGAGAAATACCAGCTACGCTCTTCAGCTCAATCAGAGAAGCGCAGCAATGATGGCTCAGGAAGGGAAGGCCCCGCGGGCGACGTCAAGAGCTATCAATCTCCATTGCCAAGTGATGGCATAAATTGTAAAAGCAATGCTGTTCCAAAAGAGACCGGTTTGTCTAATAGAGAGAAGGTGGAATTCAGCCAGTGCAGTACCAGGCTACAATGTCAGCTGTTTCTTGAGCACACTTTGCATATCGGTGATGGCTTGAACCAATTTACAGAATGTTTTAATATATTAACGTTACCAGGTTTGTATACTGGTTTAACCTGTAACGTGTTCTTCCGTTGTAGATGTTCTGGCTCTGGCAGCTGCCATTAGAGAATTGGCTGCTTCCACGCGCAAGGCTCGTACCGCTTTATGGTGTGCATTACAGATGACTCTGCCAAAAAACTCTTCAAGCGGTCCAGTAAAACAAGAAGTTGTTGAAAGGGCATTGCAAGAGCTTTGTCCTCCCAACAGAAGCACACAAGAAAAAAGCAGCATGGAGCATGAAAACAAAGGAATCGGAAAAGAAAAACCCGAGGAACCCATGAGGATTCTGGAATAATAGCAAATAATAATAATAATAACACAACAAAAAGGAGGCGGAAGGCTGAGGATGGGGAGGGAAGGGCGAAGTGCCCTGAATAGTCCCATGGAAAGTGTTTTTGATAGGTTATAAAAGAGCGAAAGGGTTAACGTAACTGATCAGTGCTGCAATTCTATTACTGTGATTCTAGTGTTGAGAGACACATCTTGTAATAGTGTTAATGCAATTTTAATATTGCTGGTATTGCAATGTCTGCTACATAAGAATTTTATTATTAAGAGGAACTAAACAATAGCTGAGCATTTCCTTGTGTGCTTATCCAAAGCTATGTATCAGCTGTGAGTCAAGCCATGACCTGAGAAACCCGAGTGTGGTAGAACTTAATTCTCCTTTCTTTGTTAATGATACAATTTAGCACACTTCAAAAGAAATCCATTTGAAAGGTATTTCATAAATTGTTCAGGGTTTTTTTGCACCATTATATAGTTCTTTTAAGTGCCAAAGTGATCACTCACTGAGTAGTTTGCATCCCATCACTCTGTACAGAGCGATCCCCGCTCCTGTATTGTTCTTGTGGCAAGGAGTCAGGTTGTTCAGGTTATCGCTAACAGTTTGACAAGAGTAATAATTGGTTAATGTTGGTTGCGTGAGATGCTTCAGCAGTTGTGCTGCCAATTCAGTTTCTAGCTAAACCAAGGTAAACAAACTGAGCTTTTCTATAGCATAGTCCATTTAAAATTTTCCATTAAAGAAAAAAAGAGGATTTTGTAGATTTGCAGTAAGTGCTGCATTGAAGTACACATTAGCAGGTGATATAAAGTTGTCACTCAGGATTAGAAATTAGATTTATTGATTCCTCAGTGGGTTAAAAACCAGTAAACTATATAACATAGTATGCACTTAATTAAAAAATTATTGTTTGTTATTAATGTAAGTTCATGGTACTATAATTTTCAGAAACATTCCATATTTATTTTAATGTGTTTATTGAATGTTTATTTAAAATTCTATTTTAGTAATACAAAGTTGGATATTTTGCCAAATCTTCCGAATAAGCAGATTTAACAATTTACTCAGGAAATATGTATATTATTATATAAATATACACATGGTATATAGGGATTTGGGGGGGGGGAAGGGATGTTTGCGAAATATTTACACAAAGCTAACTATATACTAGGTTACCAAAGCTGTTTAACTGATTAATTTTTTGCATGGAAGATTTAATATATTTAATTGCTGTTAACTAGTCTCCATTCTGTGGCCTAGACAATCAGAAGTGTTATGTATCGGTGTGAATGTTCAGGGTGAGAATTAGAAAAGAACGAGTAATTCAAGTTTTGTTCTTAGGGCACTCTAAAATATTTTAATGCTTTAACAGCTGTCTTACTGTTACACGATCTCTTAACGTACTAATAACAAACTAAGATTCCTAGGTATCAGTATATTAATGAATGGCTTTGGCAAGCAGTTCTTATTTTAAAAGTGAATTAAGTTGGGGATATAAGCAAAGTTTGAAAGACAAAAATGAAGATTTTTATGTTCCATAGTGTTCGATGTTGAATTTGACATTTTGTGGATAAATATATAATTGTTTCCATATATATATGTACTTGCAAAATGTTCCAAATGCAGTTCTGTAGTTTTGGATCTGTGGATGTTTCTAGAGCAGATGTAGTCTCGATAGTGCCATCGTTAACTGTAATGAGGCGGTAGCTACATAACTTCGTCGAAAAAAGTTGCACAAGCCTCATTGTAATCCACTGAATAAAGTTTAAAACCAAGAGCTGATAGAAATCAGAATCTTAGTATAGCAAGATTTATTTTTTTTTTCCCTAAAGAAAGTGAATTCAACTTAAAAGAATATTTTCAGCCTTAGCCTCAGAAACAGGTAGTGGAGAGAGTTACTGTAGTGTGAGTGTTTTATCTGTGTGCATGTGCAATTTATTTGCACAAACTAATTTAAGAAGGTTAAATTTGTGTTTGTGAAACTAATTAACTATACTCCATGGTTTTAAAAGTGGAGTCTGCAGTATTTCAGTTAATGAATAGTTTTGGGGTTTAGTTATGATTACCGTGTTGACAAGAAATCAGAATTTGAAAGTCTTGATCAGCTTTTCTGTTTACAGAACAATTGTAGTCCTGCAGGATTGTTTTGTAGTGGTGAATGTATAGGGCGTAGTAGGTCCTTCTTGTATTGCTCGTGTGTTAATTAATATTGTGAAGGAATGTGGTCTTAATCGGTTCATAATATAGTTAATGTGCCTTTAACAGTCTCATTTTTCAAAAATGGTAAATAGCTGTCTGCTCACTTCTGTTTTCAATGGCAGTTTAAAAATGCATTTAAAAAGGGTTGCGGTGTGGCTGCACTTGATTATAGTTATCAATTAGCATACGCTGTTAATGTTGTTCTTGCATACTGTCAGACGGCCCTATTTGTAAATGTACATGTATTAAAGATGTCGGAAACAATTTAAATATGTAAACTTATAGATTTCTGAATCTGACTTTCCACAAACAGGAAATATCCACAGCTTTTCTCCAAGATGTTTCAAATTAGTGTTCCAAATTCAACCAGTTGAAGAAGGGTAGTTTGCATAAACTTATCCAAACAGTTTATTGAACCAGAAATCTGGGCTTTCTATTTTTGCTTTTTATTTCCTAGAAGCAATCCTATTTTAGGATTAAAGGGGGAAAAGAAAACAAAGTTTACATTGAAAACATATACACATTCAAATAAATTAAAGTATTTACAAACAATCTGGATACAGTAAAAGACTCCAAGATTTCTAGCAGGCTTAATTAATATGACTATTGCAACAAAGAGTCAATTTACCCCCTCAAGCATTGCATAATGTTCCCAAGTCACTTAATCAGAGCCATACAAAGCTTATGGAGAAGATCAGACAGTTTTAATGATCTTCATTACCTCTGAAAAGCTGATCTAAGTAAGACAGATATCTGTATAGATCAAATGATACCACCAGTTTCCAAACTTACTTCTGGTGAGTGAGACCCTGAAATTGTTCTTTGCATTGCACAAAAAAATTGTCTTTTAAGGCATAAACTCATTTGTAATTTCAATTCTAGTCCAAGCTCAATTCCACTTCAGAAAGTGAGAGTACAAAAAGGTCACATGGCTTCCTCAATAAATTAATTCCATATCTGCATTCAGAATCATGGTCATAACTTTTTAAGCTAGTCACAAGCATATACTCAATTATTTTTTAATCTTGTTTACACTTTAAAGAGAATATAGCTGAGAGCAATAAAGTGACTTAATCCATTTTATTTTCTTTCTTGTGTACCGTTTAGGAAATTCAGCTGAATTATAAAACAAAGCAACTAATGATTAAATACCTCCACTTTGGATGACTAACTTGAAACATGTCTTAAAGCCCTGATTGTCAAAGTCAGAAAATCAACATTTTTACCAAATATAAGTGCCTTTACAAAAGTTTGTTGATAACACAAATATTGAAATGCTAAATAATTCCTAACCATTTAAGTTACTAGAAATTTACTAACTAAAAAATTCTGCAGAAGTGTGAAGTGTCTTGTATAAACTATACAAC
>JANZLP010000049.1:2450687-2461954 GCA_026930925.1 Chelictinia riocourii | reverse complement strand
AGAGCAAATGTGAAAATAAACCAGCTGGATGGCACTGATTTCTCCATGTAGTCACTCATAGACCCCTGCTCAGGCTTTTCTCTGCCTCCAGTGCACATCCTCATGGGAGCTGTGACCTGATGTTGTAGCCAATGTGCCTCAGGCAAGATAATTTTTAACTAATTTTTGTGTTTCTGTTTTTTGTGAACTTGCACAGACATACTTTGAAAAAAACAAAGCGATCGTCGCTTGGCTTTGATGTCAGCTGACAACAGAAACTGAGCTTTATTCTGAAGTCCTTCTTTGTAGTAAATGCACTTCGATCCTAATTTGCGGGAGCGTGCCAGCACTAGCTCTGATCCTGGTTCCAGCTGTGCGGCAGCAAGGTCTGCCCAAGGCGGGATACATTGGCCCCAAAAGAAAGGGATAAACTTCACCTTGAGCAAAACCTTCAGAGCCCTCTCGGTGCTTTTGAGACCACCAGCCTCTCTAAACCTTTTATTTTCCGGAATCCTGTGACTGGAAGCTTGGTGAGGAGACAGGAGCTCACCGGGCGAGGGGAAGGTGTCAGAATCTTTAGTGAAGAGCCAGAGTAAGCTGCCAAACCCTGCCCTCCTGTGCTGCAGGAGTCGCTAAGTTTTTAAATAGCGCAGGTGCACAATGAGCACAGTGCCCCTTTCTAGTGCCCTGCCTGTGATTTTGCTCTGCTGCCTGTCGGCAGTTCGCAGGATGCTCCGAGACCCTGCCGTGAGCTCTTGGCTCTACCCTACACCAGGGTTAGGGTGGTTGTTTTTTTTTTTTTTTCCCATGCCCATGCCACCCCATTTGCAAACTGTGGTTTTGAGAGCAGCTGGATGCCCCAAGCTGGCAGGTTTTTTGCCCAGAGCTGCAGAACCAAGCAGACACGTACAGTTGCGCCCTTTTATTTCACCTCTAACGCACAAGAGGGAGAGTATAAAGACAATTATTTTTTCAGATGAACAAAGCCACCCTAAGGCAGGCTTTTGATATGCTGCAGACACTGTGTTCCCTGGGCTGTGTTTTCCTGCCTTCGCTCGTGGCACAAGGCAAGAGGAGCCGACCGGGACACAGCGCTTGTGCCGCGAGCGCCAAGCGGCTCTGCGCACTCGCTCGGCATCGGGCTCTATCCTGCAAGCTCCTGGGCGGTGCTCTCAGCCCCGCTTTTCTGCTGGCCCCTGCAGCAGTCTTTGCTTTTCGGGGAGGGCTCTCCGGGGTCACCGCTGGGCACGTAGCCCTCCCCAGGGCTGGCTGGAGCCCCCTCCTTGCCACCGGCCGAGGCATCCCTGGGGAAGGGAAGGTACCTCGGCAGGGTCAGCGGCTGGGCAAGGATGCAGGGGGAATTCGGCACCCTGGTGCTTGCCATTGCCTACCTTGGCTCGGCTTCGCTGTTATCACAGATCTTGAGCAGCATCTGTGCCTGTTCCTCCTTGGGCTCCCGGGGCTCCTGCAGCCTGCAGCGGAATGGGCATGAGCCACAGCTGTGTCCTCCCTGGCCCCAAAAGCCTCCCCGTGCCCCCTCACCTGGGCTCCAGCCGCTCCTTCACCTTGGCGATGGAGCGGACGTAGGGCACGATCTGCTTGGTGATGGTGGTCAGGCAGCTGTTCTCCTGCCGCAGCTGCAGCAGGTCGTGGAGCTGGGCTGGGAGGGGGCGAGAGGAGCGGGCTGGGGCCACGGCTGTCCCCCTGCCGCAGGCATAGGGAGTTTGGGACCGGGGTTGCTGGTACCTTCGTAGATCTCCTGCTCATTTGCCACCCGCTGGTATGTCTCCTCCCAGACCTGGAAGGGGGAGAGGGAGCTGGTCAGCGTGCCGTGGCATGGAGGGACCCTGCTTCACCGGGGCGCACCGACCGTACCTCCTCGAAGACGCTGCGCATCATCTCCACGGCGGAGTAGTGAGCTGCAATCTGCACGTCCATCTGCAAGGACTTCTGCAGGATCTCGCTCATGATCTCTGTCTTGATGAGCGAGTGGTGCTTGGTGAGGTCACGGTGCAGCTCCTGCACTTGGTCCTTCAGGCCTTGGATCTCCGTCTGCAGCATCTGTGGGGGGCCAGGGGGTAACCGCCGTGTGAGCGGCACCCTCCTGTCCCATCCCGACCCATCCCAGACCCGTCCCGACCCACGCTCCCTACCCGGTAGGTGTTCTCGTAGTTGCGGCAGTGCTCTGCAAAGGGGGTTTCGCGCCCCTCGGCCAGCAGGACCTTGGTGCTGATGTACCGGTGCATCGTCGGCTTCCGCACGATGGGGCCAGTGGACATTTTATCACCAGTGGGGGGGCAGCTGGGCACCATGAGGGTCTTGGAGCATTGGCCGCCGGGGAGCCTGCACGGAGAGGGTGACAACAGCGTACCGCAGGCGAGCAGTGGTGGGGCGAGGTGCCAGGGGCCACGCCGCCGGCTCAGCCCTGCCACCCCTTGCCCCCAGGGTGCCTGGGGACGCACCGGCCCCGCAAGTCCCTTCCCTCGCCCGAGCACACGGGATCGGTCAGAGGTGCCTTATACTGCCCCGAAAGTCAGGTTTCCGTGGGCTGCTCTCCTGATGCCCACGGCTTCAGGACCATCTGCGGCAGCCGGCAGGGATCCTCGCGCAGGAATATTTTATATCAGTGTTGGTTTATTCGGGGGGTGGGAGGTGCGTACGGCTTTTTTTTTTTTCCCGGAGGGCTTTTGCGGTACGGACTTAACCGGACAAAATTGTCCTTGTGCTCGTGGCTCTTTTCTGTTGTTTTTTTTAATTTTATTTTTAATGGAGAAAATGGTGCAGGGTGGGTTGGTTCTTTTGTTTGGGTTGGGTTTTTTTGTTGTTGTTGGTTTTTTCCTTCTGGTTTGGGAGTATTTTGGAATTTTTACACTTTAAAACAGAAAAACCTTCTCGTATTTTTGCAGAAATGACAGCAGGCTTCCACCGTGTCTGTCGGGTTGGTTGGCATTGGATATATAACTTTGGTTTTTTAGTCCTTTCCCTGTTATTTCCCTTTCCTATCATTTTTTAACTCGCTTCCAGACACCTCCCATCCCTTGGACTTTTTCCTCCCGACACTTGAGTCTCGCTGGTCTCAAACTCCTCTGCGGCCCCAACCGTGGGTAACCCTGACCTGTAAATCCACCTTGGAGAGTTCTCCCTCATCCATCCGGCTGTCTCCCCGGAGCACATATATGTATGTATATAGGAACCTCTTAATTGGGCACTAATTAATTGGAGGCTGCTCCCACCCCGCTGCTGGTGGGGACCCCGACAGGCGAAGCGAGTGGGTTTAGCGCCGGGTGACCCCACGCTGTCACTCGGTGCCCCGTGGCCGTCATTCCTGGGGGAGTCACGGCGCGGGGAGGCGGAGCAGGGAAGGGGTTGGGGACACTTGTCACCGCGGCCGTGCCCCCGTGGGGCCGCCGGCTGAGCGGGATCGATGCCGTATCAAGTGAATTTTCTGTCTTGTCGGAGCTTTTCTCAGCTGTCTTCCAAGTATTATTTTTATTGTTTTAAAAAAAAAAAAAAAGTTAAAAATGTGAAATGTAATTTTTACAGCAGCAATATGAAATATATTTTATAAGAAATAAAAAGAAAAGTTGCCTGGTAGCTCGCTGGCTCTGCCTTGTCCTTGTAGCCCGTGTTGCGGGGCTGCCTCCCGGTCCTCCGGGGCCCCCCCGGGACCCCGGCTCCCCCGGGACGGACACCCCAAGGCGGTTCTTCCCCCGCCGGCAGCTTTGGGAGCCCCTTGGCACAACCGTTTCTGGCACCACTAGATAGCAGTGTCTGCCCGGCGCTGGGAGCCGCAGCGGCACTGCCGCTCCCTCCCTCGGCAGCAAATGTTGCTCGTCCTTTTTTTTTTGGTTGGGATTTTGGTTTTTTTCCCCCCCAAATCCATCAATTTTTTAACCTGAAAGGCGGGGGTGGTCCTGCCGCGCCGCCGTTGCCGCAGGCTCCCGGCGGTGCAGGGCTGGCAATTTCTCAAGTACAGAACACATTCCTAATACTTTGTCCTACAAAGAGAAGCCCAGGCATCAGCTCTTTTAACATCTTCAGGTCAAGTCAGGAGTAATTTAAATATCTAAGTATGTAATCAATTTAAACTCAAAAATTCTGCTTTATGTTGTAATGATACATTTACATATACTTTCATTAAGTATATTAGAAGGAAGCTTCTTTTCCGTATCTTCAACAGCTACATCCATTTAGTATATTAAATATGTCCTGAAAGCGTTCCTGGGCACTGGAGCTTGATCGTCTGTCCCTAAGGGCAAACTGTCAGACATTACTTAGCAAACTGACACCAAACAAATACCAGGAGCAGCTTGGTAGTTAACACAGCCGAAGCATCACCCCCCAAAGCAGCTGATGCAGCCATGCAGTTCTTGAAAATAGGAGTTTAATCACACAGACATGCTGTCAGTAGTTCCGAGCCCATTTACTTTACTAGTACAGACATGGCTAATAAGTCAAAAATAAAATTTAGTTCTCAAACTTAAAAAAAAAAATATTCACCCTAATATTTCCTTCATTGGTCCATTTCTGTATGATTATTCCACTGCCTTAAGTGCAACATAGGTGAAGAAGAAACTTTCAACATAAATTATTGTTGAAATATACATATAAAAGCTTGCAATACTCTGAAAACCTGGAGCAGTTAAGCTTATAGAACAATTTTCTATGCAATGTGCATGACTTGGGGGTGGGCAAAACCAGAGAAAGAAAACCTACTGAACTCAGACTACCTACCACAAAATAGCTGAGTAGTCATGAAGTGAAGTAAGAGACCTAAAGAAAAGCAATTTCTGCTGTCCCAGACATTTATACTAGACCTAGTTAAATTCTTGCACATCACAGGAAAATGAAGGCATTACGTTCAGAAGCTACCGATGGCCAAAACTACAAAACTAGGCATAAAACTAAAAATAGAAGTAAACTCAAAGTTCTTAGCCATTTTACTATGTTATTCAATATTCAATAATTTCAAAGGGTCACTTAAATATTATATGAAAACAAACTACTTATAAAGGCAGTAAAAGCAACAGCCATTCCTAAGAGACACCAATGGCCTCGTCACACCTTACGCTAAACTCCGTGACTACCCCTGACTCAGTGGGAGTACACATACAACATTCCTCACATGTCAGATCCCTCCAGTGTGGGCCTCAAATTAGGATGTGTTAGGGTTAGTTTAAAAATTACACTGATTTTCCAGTCAGACAACTCGTCCCATATCACCGATAGGACCTGTCACAACTCAGAAGCAAACCGCCATTCAGCCCACCTCTGAAGACCACGTAGATTCTTTCAGCAAGCCAAAACATTTGGGAAGGAAGTAAAGCAAGGAAAATGTTTCCATATTCCACCTTCCTTCTACGCCAAGAACAAAGTGTGGCAGCTTTTATCATTTTATTGGAACACAGTATACTTAACCTTGTCAGTGCACTTGAATGTACAATGCAACACAAATGATTTATTGACACTTGTGCCAAGTAACACTCCTAGAAATGCAAGAGAGAGAGATATTCATGAGCAGTAGATTACATTGTACAACGTTTATTCATTTTTCATTAGGAAGGACATTCCAGGCATAAAAGCAACACAAAGATTACTCCCAATACAGTCAAGTGCCTGCCTGAGTTCAGAGACGCTGCATAAAGGGCTAACGGGAATTCAACACGTGCCTTTGAACATCAACAAGAAATCCCTCGGCTTCTCCTTCCCTCTACACGGGCCCGGCCTGACAATTCATCTCTTATATTTATCATGAACCACTCTAAGACAGCTCGACAAGGATATCATTAGTTCAAAAAAAGTGGGGTTTTTTTAAGTTTCACAGTGTAAACGAATCTTTATCATGATGTGGTTAAAGAAGTCCCGTATGAAATTACCTATCAAGTTAGGAAGTACAAGCCAGAGCTCTAAACAGCATTCTACTGAATTACTACCGGGTTTTAAAGGTCTGATGGCCCTGGAGTATTGTGGTAACACTAAGTAAATGAACTTAATGTCACAACTTGGAATTTGTACCCCTAAAAAAAGGCTCTATAAAATTTACTTTAAGCATGGATATAAAATCAAGACAATCTCTTCTGTTAGTTTAACTGGATCTGGTTTTATCATGAATTGATAAATTCACCACAAAAGTACAAAACCATATCTAACTTAACTATCTGCTAGCACAAAACATTTTTTAAGCATGTTAGAGAACAGAAAATAAATGCACTTTACTAACCTAATCCAACAGCTTCAAAACCCCAAAACATTCACAGTCCAAGTGTAAAATTTTAGCAGGGAAAAGGAAAGCCTATGGTTTTCAGTGAGGTAACAGTGCAAAGCAAAAAGTAGCATGCATTATTCAACATGCCCACAAAGAAACTCATTTGTACGAAGCAGAGAAAGATGCTTTTAGGAAAACAGCACTAAGTCAGGGCGCGCGCCACAGAAATCAAAACACACCGACCGAGTGTCTGGTAACGCGAACCTACAAAGCCAAACACGCTGATCCAGCAATTCTTTTCATGTTCAGGTATTGCACATGAGAGAGAATTTACAGAATGACACCAGGGTAACTGAAAAAAGCACTCTGACGCTGCTGCCAGAACAGTGAACTACATTCACTTCTTTTTTCCAGTTCTATTACTTAAACCCATTAAGGATATGTCCAAGAAACCATAAATAAACCTCAGCATTATCTGCTTCTATTTATAGTATAAAGCTCAATGTACCGAGACCTAGTTTCATTGGCACATCAATGAAGAAGTATTACTTCGCTTTTACTCTTTCAAGCAGGGTCAGCAATACAGAAAGCAAAGACCAGCAAAAGACTAAATCATCTTTACGTAACTCTAAATAGAGCCAGTTAACGGGATTATACCTTAATGCACGTATGAGTTCAAATACTCCTGCAGCTTATTTTTCCAATTTAAAAATCAAACTGAAACTAGCTTGAGATTCACCTTCATGCTACTCTGCTAATTTTTTATCTAAATTTAATTTAAATAAAAATATATTATCTGAAAAGACAAGGGGGTTAGTATTCAACAGGTGACAGTAAAAGGACGACGGGAAGATGATAGCAGTAGCTCCTGGAAAAGTAACTGACCTTGGAAGATTCCAAGTCTCAACATTTCCTGACTCTCCTCTTGAATTAGTAATTGGGCTTAATTAGTAGCAACAATCTTCAGCTCAAAATTATATTCTCTCTCCAAGTAATGTAAACACAGACACTACTAACGTAAGTTAATATGCATTAAGTATGGCTGAAAACTCAGCTAAAACCTGCCCTGGCCAGGCTGTAAGTACACTTTATTGAACAATATTCTCTCCTACTTTTTTGCTAAATGCTTTGAGTGTCAGAAATGGAGAGTGTCATAACCACAGTTCTGACAGCAGTGAACTCTCACCGTCGGCTACAGCCTTGTTCGCCCAGGTTGTAACTCAAGTTCTTTCACACAGAAATACTTTACACTCACAGTAAACAGATTTATTGAAACAACAGCCTGGTGTTTCATAAAGCATTACTATTTGATCTCAATAAAGCCATTAGCACCATTGTTGAAATTGCACACTGAACACACAGCTGCTCCATCACTTTGGAGTTTTAGGGTAACAGATACTGACAAGCTATTATCACTCAAAATCCGCATAAAGAACTAATGGTGCAGAGTGTGAAAAAACTTTCGCATGTAGAATATTTTGCTCACATCTAATTGGATACGTTAGACCAGCTCTGCACTAAGAAAAGCTCTCCGTTACTAATTTTTCATTCAGTGGAGAGGAACAAGTTCAGTATCTCAGGAAGCTGTAATTCACTAAAGTGAAAAAAAGGAACTCCTTTTCCTTTCTAGTATCTTAAGCAAACTGTCTTCTTTATTTATCATACACTATTTACCAAACCATGAGATCATATCATCTCATCTTTGTCTTTATTTGTCAAATATACCAAGTACCTGTTCTTTTACCATTCCATCGGTAAAAGTGCAGTCATCTCCCTCCACAAACAATGGCGCAGTGTGCAAATTTTTACCTAACTTCTCCAAATCGAATCAAATCAACTGTCCTTTTAAAGGTAGATCTGATCTATAAATCATGAAAAGGAGAATCCCTCTAAAGAAATAATAATAATTTTAAATTCCACATTTCATGTAATTGCTAGCCAGTAAAAGAGATTAAGAATTTAAATAGGCCGCTTTGCAAAAAAGTCTTATGAATTTACATTTATTTCTTTGTGGAGATAAACAGTGACATTCTCAGCCACTTAAAGGATTTAGTAAGGTGTTAAATATTAGGCAAACTCACTAAGACCTATATAGAACACTTAAGATTTATGTTTTGTTCACAGCACTGTATCAGCCCTCCATGTGAACGAACCTAGCTCAGAATAAAGAGTAAACACAACTTTAGAAGCTATTGGGTTTATGTGCTTCATACGAATATAGAATGGCACAGATAAAAATAACTCAAACATAATTATCAGATAAATTCCCTATCAAGTTTTATGATCTGAAAGAGGACTACTTCAATATTAGGTATCATAAACAGAAAATAAAATTCTTTCGTGGACATATAAGCCATATGGACATATGCCATTAAACCACTAATTTAACGGAATACCACAATGCAGCACTTCAGTAGCAACCACAAAATAAAAAGAAAAAAACCAAACCAAAACCCACCCAAACCAGAACAACTCTCTCCCAGAAACTCCTATGACTAATTAACGCAATTCCTATGGGAGATGTCACTGTCATGGGATCTGTTGCCTTATACTGTTGCTACAGAATATTTACTACTGCATCTCTTTTAGCAAACACATTTTAAATCCTTGCATGGAAATTTTTCACCAGAAGCAACACTTGAAAATAAAACTCTCCCAATACAATCACCTACAAATCACACAGTGTTGGACTTAAGTATATGTAGAAGGAGAAGAAAGGGAAGATGATAAATATTCTTTGACTTTGATGAGATTAATAATTAAAATAACCTAAATAAGATGTATGATTAGAAGCAAAGGTGAGTATATCATAACTACAGAAAATGGTGTTAGGTCCAGCGAATTTTCTGACCAAGCCATACCTATAGCATTTGGTGGATCCTTGTTTTCTGATCCTTCTTTCCATCTCCTGCAAGGGCCTGATGCATGCAGGCAGAAGAGGAAATGGCTTCATAGCTACGGGCTGCATAAAGTTTTGTGACGTTGCTTGAAGTTGGAAAGAAGAAATGCAGAAATATGGTGATGGAATCATACAAAGTTCTGCAATTCACACTGGTTA
The DNA here is from genome assembly GCA_026930925.1 of Chelictinia riocourii. Lineage (NCBI taxonomy): Eukaryota > Metazoa > Chordata > Aves > Accipitriformes > Accipitridae > Chelictinia > Chelictinia riocourii. The sequence goes on along the minus strand of JANZLP010000049.1, from coordinate 2,452,712 downwards.
GAACGAACATTGACACATCAGCGCATATTCTAGTCACTGTAAAATACCAAACATTCCTGTATATGTATTGAAATTTATCTCAGCCTTCTTCCAGCTCAGGCCTCCTTGAGCCCTGTACTTAGAATGAAAGGTTTCTGAAGCTATCCTAATACAGTTATTTTCCAATCATGTCACATCAGTTTGCACAGGGACATTCTAGTATAGAACTCTGTAGACAGTCCAATTCTTTCTGATTTCTAGGCTAGAGCATCACCTTAAGTATAGAATATATGGAATTCAGAGTGAAACATTCAACTTCATGGATGACAAGGCCAGTGATCTGTGTTCCTCCTAACAAAAGTTACATAAATCTTTGTTTCAAATACATAAAAAACAACCCAAGTTATTCAAGCAAGATTAAGATCTTTCATAAGTGGTCACTTTAAACTCCAAATATTGTTGACATACTGGCCCATTTGGTATAGCTATTTGTGATGCTTTTGCTTTCTCGTTAAGAGAAAAAAATCTTGTTTAGTTTCCCTGTTTATTTCCATGAAAAGTAGTGATAAAAGCAATACAGATAGAAGTCTCCTATCCCTTTAACACATGCTATCTTCAATCAATTTCACGGAATACTGGGATTACGGTGAAAAGGCAGATCTGTGAAATACATTAATTACCAGACAGCTGGAAAAATGCTTTTGCCTCTTTTCCTTCCTCCCACTATACCAGGCCTGACACATTTTGCTCCTTGCTGCCAGTGGGACAGTGTGCCTCTTGCATGTCTCCCCAGTACCAGGCAAGAACTGCTACATGGAAATCCTTTCAAGAGTGTCCCACTTGCAGTAAAAAGGCCAATAAGAAACAAACCATACTGCAGATAGAAGTGATAAGAGAAGCTAGAAGGGAAAGTACCACATAAGACAATATATTTGACAGCCTTAGCACTTGAATTAATTATAAATCAAGTTTATATCTAAGCAGCTCCAGACCAACAGCTAAAATCAAGGATTGTGGAGAAAATTTACAGCTTCCTTAGGTGCTAACAAAAGCTGCAAAACTACAGGACCAATTTTATTTCCTGCAACGCAACTGAACTCCACTAAGATCTGCATGCAGTGCCAGTCAAACTCAGTATCTGTAAAGATACTTTTAAAGACAGATACTTGTAAAGAGAAACCTGTACAGATACTTCAGAATGCAGGGGTTTTTTACTCTCTAGTTGCCAGGAAATACTTCAATCTCCAGTAATTCATCAAGAAGCATTCTGAAGAGATCAAAGTTTTTATGTCAGAACATTAACTGGAATTTTAAAAAATTTTATTTTTACAGATGCTAAAGAAACAGAAGGATGGAGGGAGGCAAGCAGCAGATTGTTTTCATTCATTCAAAAATAAGTAATAAAACCACAGATACACCATACTATTTGTTTTCTTTTATATGAAGATACTAAATGATTAAGAACAAAAAACAAAACAAACAAAAAAAAAAAAATCAAGCAAAAATACCTGTCTACCTTTTCAAAAGCACAAGTTACTGCACATAGACACAACATGCATTGGCAAGATGGACAAAATGAGATGCAACGAAAGGTCATTCCTAAGTAGTGTTCTTTGAGGAGCTTCAGGTATTCAAAAGGGGACATATTGTAAAAATAAGCTTTAAATTCAGAGCAGCAAGTTACCATCAGCCTTCATGTGGACACGATGAGAACTGGCCAGTAATCCTTCTACAAGGATTTTAACAAACAATGAACCTAATATTCAATTTATTTGCCTATCTTATGTTCACTCTCAGAAGTGCTGCTCTTCAAGCAAGAACTGAACAAATCTCTATTTTTGTACTATACCTACCCCACCTGCAACATGGTGGCCGTCTTGCCAGACTCTCAGGTCAAAAACCATGCTATGACTACACCTAAATGAAAAAAGCAAGGGGAAGAGTCAAATTCCTGACCTGGATTCCAGAACAAAGACAGTTAGAAGATACAGGCTTTCATATGCTCTTTACGCTTAGCACAAGGGCTGTCAAAATGTCTCACCTATG
>JANZLP010000049.1:2388215-2398757 GCA_026930925.1 Chelictinia riocourii | reverse complement strand
ATGAGAGCCATCAGGCTTTTATCATCAGGGAGCTCTCCCTGGGGCTGGCTAGTTTGTGGAGAAGGCTTTAAGTTGGGGATGAGAGGACATGGGGTGCTGTGGCTAAGGGATCTCAAAGTCTAGGGGGGGTGGGGTGCCTACGGCAAGGGTATGCCTGCAAGCAGGAGAGTGCCAAGACAGGGGAAGCTCTCACTCTTTTCTTGGGAAATCTGCAGGAGTGGGTGCCTGTCTGGAGTGCCTGGGACTGGTCCTGTTTGTGCACTGTTCTGCTCAGACTGGTAAATCCTTCTTGTCCCTTTTTGTTCCATGTTTGTTCATCTTGTTAACTTGGCTGGCTGACTGGCAAGAAAAAATTACTGGTGGAGACTGTCCTTGACCACTTGCTAATCATTGTTCTTTGGAGTTAAAAAAACAGAGGTTTGGATTTTTAAGCCAGCTGTGTAAGTTTATATCTTCAGTTTTAAAGCTTGACTATTGCATGGGGTTTTTTTCTGTAACAGTAGTGCAACTGGTGGCCGTAATACAGCTGTGTGCTGGCACCAGTTATTCTTTCTCCCTAAACTCTCAAATCCTGCATGGTAAAGCAGCGCTTTTTCATCATGGCAACCGAGAGGAGCATATTGACAGGATGAAAATCCAGCTTATTTAAGTTTATAGTGGCTGTAATGCTTCCTGGTCTTCAATTTTGCCAGCGTCTTGGTGGTTTGGGGAGGGGTTTTGTGGTGCTCTTTTTTCGTTTGGTTGTTTGTTTTTGTGTGTGTGTTTGGTTTGTTTGTTTGGGGTTGGTTTGCTTGTTTGTCGGTAATGGAAGGCCACAGTTGCAGTCCTGGTGCATCCCAGCGAGGGTGCGCTGAGCTGCCTCTTCCCCGCTGGGCACCAGGCGGCGGCAGAGCCGCTCCTGCCCGCTCCCGCCCGGGCTCGCTCCGCGCCTCGGCGGCGGAACGGGGGGAATCCTGTGCGTGCCGGGGCTCCTGCACATCCCTCAGCATACCGCGAAAGCGCATTTGCGGGCCAACGAAGCTGAAGAGGTATCTTTTCCTTAAAATTGTGAATTGCTGCACGCCAGCAGAAAAATGAAGGCGTGGAAGTTCGCACTACTGGAAAAGGGTAAACATATCCCTTATTTTTAAAAAGGGAAAAAAGGAAGACCTGGGGAACTACAAGCCAGTCAGTCTCACCTCTGTGCCTGGCAAGCTCATGGAGGGAACCCTCCTGGAAACCATGCTAGGGCACATGGAAAATAAGGAGGTGATTAGCGACAGCCAACATGGCTTCAATAAGGGCAAATTGTGCCTGACAAATTTGGTGGCCTTCTACAACGCAGTTACAGTGTTGGTGGATAAGGGAAGAGCAATGGATGTCATCTACCTGGACTTGTGCACAGAACTTGACACCTTCTTGAACAACATCTTCATCTCTAAATTGGAGAGCCATAGATTTGATGGATGGACCACTTGGTGGATAAGGAATTGGCTGGATGGTGACACTCAAAGGGTTGTGGTCAATGGCTTGATGTCTGAGTGGAGACCAGTGATGTGTGGCATTCCTCCGGGATCAGTACTGGGACCGGTGCTGTTCAGCATCTTTGCTGGGGACATGAACAGTGGGACTGAGTGCACCCTCAGCACGTTTGCAGATGACACCAAGCCGAGCGGTGCAGTTGGTAGGCTGGAGGGAAGGGATGCCATCCAGAGGGACCTTGACAGGCTTGAGGAGTGGGCCCGAGCGAACCTCATGGAGTTCAACACGGCCAAGTGCAAGGTCCTGCACATGGGTCGGGGCAATCCCAAGCACAAATACAGGCTGGGCGATGAGTGGATTGAGAGCAGCCCTGCGGGGAAGGACTTGGGGGTACTGATGGATGAAGAACTGAGCATGAGCTGTCAATGTGTGCTCACAGCACAGAAAGCCAATTGTGTTCCGGGCTGCATCCAAAGAAGCGTGGCCAGCAGGTCGAGGGAGGGGATTCTGCTCCTCTGCTCTCGTGAGACCCCATCTGCAGTACTGAGTCCAGATTTGGGGCCCCCAGCCTAAGAAGGACATGGACCTGCTCAAGCAGGTCCAGAGGAGGACCACAAATCCCTGGAGCACCTCTCCTATGAGGAAAGGCCGAGAGAGTTGGAGTTGTTCAGCCTGGAAAAGAGAAGTCTCTAGGGAGACCTTGTAGTGGCTTTCCAGTACTTAAAGGGGGCCTACAGGAGAGATGGAGAGGAACTATTTACACTATTTACAAAGGTACGTAGTGATAGGACAAGGGATAACGGCTTTAAACTGAAAGGGTAGATTTAGATCAGATATTAGGAGAAAAATTTTTACTGTGAGGGTGGTGAGGCCCTGGCACAGGTTGCCCAGGGAGGCTGTGGATACCCCATCCCTGGCAGTGTCCAAGGCCACGTTGGACGGGGCTCGGAGCAACCTGGTCTGGTGGAAGGTGTCCCTGCCCATGGCAGGGGGTTGGAACTCGATGATCTTTAAGATCCCTTCCAACCCAAACTATTCTACGGTTCCACACAGCAGAAAAGCTGTATATAAAGGCATTTCTATTTTGTTACTTAAAGATGCCTCTACTATAGCTCATAGTTTGAAGCAGTAAAATATACAGAATAACGTCATTAGATGCAATTAAGAAAAGTTACTTTGCTTTATTTCAGCTTGAAAGATCATGAAGATTTAGAAAACAACATTGAACTTTGTTTCACTGCAGTGCAGCTGACATGAACACCTTTTATATAGAAAGTTAATCTTTGCCAACAGTTGTATAAATTGCGTATGGCTGCAGTAATGGTAAGGGGAAAAGAGAGCTGAAGTGAAAACAAAAAAAAATTTGCAGGACAGATATAAAGAGGCATAACCACAGAGTGTCAATTTAGAAATTTAGTAAGAGAAGGACAGAAGCAGTGATGTCTGAGAGGCTACACCATCTCTTTGTGAAGAGATATGAACTACAATATGACTAGCACACTGAACGTATATTTTATTCGACCCACATGACTGAACTGTTCCAATGCCTGGAAGATAAAGGCAACACTCAATGCAGGTAAAGCAGCAGACAAATATTTGAAAATGCTAACCAGGAAACTGACTTCAGCTGACAGCACCCAGGTCATTGTTATGTTTCCATAGAGCCTTGGAGACCTGCCCTATTTTGCATTGCCTAAGGACAGTGACTGCAACAACATTAAGGGAAAAGGGAATGGGGGGACCTTCACAATCAGGACAAGAACCCTGGTATTTAACTTATGCCAATGTGTCCTACAACATATAGTACAGGGAAAGAAAAGAAATGGTGCAGAACTCTTAGAAACCATCCTATTAGAAGTCTCCATTAGTATATCACATAGCAACTGCTTGTTATCCCAAGATCTTGTCATACCACTGGTAAGAGCTCCCAGCTACCTCAACACCAACTCCAGCCTGCATCGGCCAGGGTTCTCAGGACCATCCAGAGATCAGCCTGCTCTGGGAAGGACCTGCAGCTGAACAAGTCCAGGACACAACTTGCAGAACAAAAATTCATAGTTCTAAGACCAAGATCACTGCATAGCTTCTGTATAGACTTTAACTAAACACAAGCCTGAGCTTACTTTGATATAAGCATAAGATCCTCTCTGACTCTCCTGCAGAAGTATCCCTACCTTGTCACCCTCATCAAAAAGCAGCTTGGAAAGAGGCAAGCACATCCACACCCAAGGCATAGCTGGTGTGTATAGAGCTTGGGTGAACAACTACGGAGTGATACCAATGATGTGTACCTGCTACTCATGTACAGCAGTCGGTTTCAGGCCCAGCATTCAAACTATTAATTTTCATTTTCACTGCTGCAGTTGCACAAAAATAGTTGAGCCACGGAGATAAAAAAAACAAAAAGAAAACACACAACACACACAGGCATCAGCTTGCCAGATCTTAAGGGCCATACTGAAATGATGAACACAACTTTACTTACAGCAGCTTTTTTCAAAGGGATCTTTCCTTGGAAGAAAGGATTCAAAGTTAAGAAACTGAAGGAATGCAAGAGAGCAAGAAGCAACAGGTGAAAATATACAAGGCAGCCTGGAACAGCTAGGCAATTACCTAGACATAGCCTACTGGCATGCATACATACAATACAGAAAGTCGGGTGCTCTAGGAATAGCAACACTTCTTCACATGGCATATAATAATGTTTCATTTAGCTTTCAGACTGCTGAGTTACTCTCACCAGCAGTGCAGGAGGGCGATGACAGTCCACAACTTAAAAACGCAAGTGCTTTATTTTCAGCATGCTCTCTTCTTACGTACTAGTGTAGCTACTCTCAAACCTGTTTCTTTCATATTTGATGCTTAAGCCTACTTTGAAGGAGAGGTTAGCAACAATGTTATGCAGAAGAGACCACAGTATGCTCTGTGCACAATGAATGCACTATTTGTACAGGCTCCAGATGGGAGCACACGCACACACACAAATCTTAAAGTGAGTCCAACAGTTAGATCAGCACTGACAGATCGCTACACCCAAACTGATCTTGCCTGCTTCCAAACAGACCTCAGCACAGTTCACCTGAGCTTTGCATATTCACAGACACTACTGCTTTTCTTATACCTTATTACGAGTATTCTCCTCCCTCCCTCAGGGCCACTTTCTAAGGATCCATATACACACAGCTGCTTTCAGTACTCACCTCTCCATTCCCTCCTCATCCCACATAATACCCTATTGTAAACAGGAAGAAAAACAAATCCACTTTAAGTATGAACAAAGAAAAACAGCAGAGGTGAAAGACTTCAGTCTGTATTATGTGGTGATAGCTCTTGGCATGCACAAAACTAAGTATATTTACTTTTGTTTGGTCAGAGCATGAAAGTTTCCTCACTTACAGTACTTCCTGCATGGGAGGAAAAAGGTACATGTATTTGGAATTCCCAATTATCTCCCCCCATCTCTTTTAAATTTCTTCTACACCCAAAAACAGAAATTTGCAGTTTTGTGGTATTGGTGGTCCCCGACTCTTGTATTGTATAACCCTGTACTTACTGGCATTCTGCCAGTTTATTAAAACTGAACATTATCCTGAGCATTTGTTAGGGGTTCGGTGAAACAGGATTTGCGCTGACACACCTCAACCTACACTGGGATCCACTCTAATGCACAATTTGCTCTTTCGGACAGTATGGGTGGGGGAAAACATGCTGGCCGACAAGCAAGATCAACTCCCTTTCCCCAAAGTACACCAAGTTTGGCACGTTTGAATCTTACCACGCACACCTACAAAAACTTGGGACTATTCTGACCATTCGCCGGTGTATTTAAATTGGACAATTCCACAAAAGGCAGCTTGACTGAAACAACATTACGAGGGGAAAAAGAAAAAGAAAAAAAAAAAACAAACCTCGAGGTTTTATCTGCCCTGATAACTACACACCTCAGCATACTATAAATCACAGTGCTTTGAACTTAGGTCAACCCGTTCTGGTTCAGCGAAGGTCAGCCCCGCAACCAGCTCCCCGGCAAGAGGGGCTGCAGGGAACCCACGGACCACCGCTGCCTCCCCGTTTTACCGAGGAAATCGCTTGCGGCGGCCCCCAAGGCTCCCCCCCGGCCCCCCTGCCAGAGCCATGGGACCCCCAAACTCCCGACCGAGCCCCTCAGGCAAGCCCGGGGTCACGGCTTCCCCTCAGGGGCTGCGAGCTGCGGGGTGAGGGCGGGAGCGAGAAGCCCCTGAGAGAGTTTCCTCAGAGGCGGCCCCGCGGTTGGCGGGAACCCGCCGCGGGCGAGGGGAGGCGGCCCCACCGGGACGGGCCCCACCGGCGGTTACTCACGTATCGGCTCACGAGTGTCCGGAGGAGGCTGCAATCCATGGCGGGCGGCCGCCGCTGCCCGGGTACTCAGGACCGTGCCGCCGGGTACTCGCCGGTGCCGCCGGGCTCTCTGATTCGCCTCACTTTCCACATGCAGAGAGCCGCGCTCGCCCACACCAGACCGCTGCTACCCCGGTCCGGCTCTCACCGCCGTCCCCTGAGAAGCTGAAAAATCCTTGACTTTAGACTAAACATTACTTAGCAACAACTGAAAACATCAGTGTGTTATCAACATTCTTCTCATACCTAACTCAAAAACATAGCACTGTACCAGCTACTAGGAAGACAATTATCCCAGCTGAAACCAGGACACCCCAGAAAACCAAAGATGCTGTAGAAAGTTCTTTGTGCTGCCGCTGCTCATTGTTCCCTGTAGTGTTATTTGTGATCACACCCACACTGAGCAAATCCACTAGGGGAGAGGGAGAACATTAGGATGAATCTTCCCTCCCGACATGGTTCAGATGCCTGGCTTTCACCACTCATCTCACTAGCCCCAGCTCCACCTGGCTTGAACAGCCAGCTAGGAGTCTCCGATTCCAGCAGCTCTTAGACGCTGGTGCAAGCCATGGTGATGGTGGTGCTACTGGTGGTTAAGGGGTCAATGTTTGATCAATTTTTTTCTGTTACTGTTCATGTAAGATGCTCTGCACTGTCCAAGTCCTTCTCTTTATAAACCAACAGTTTCTATATTTTCTTACCTCTTCTGCTTCCTTAAGGATGCCCAGAACAGAGGTGTCTAACATGAATATAACTCACCTTCCACATCCCCACAAAAGCACTTTAGTGGAATTGTGGGTCAATGGGCTGTTGCTGTGATTGTGTGAGATAATTCAGCTGGTATGTGAAGCTGGTAAGAAAGAAGACACTTCTACCATAATCTCATACCAGTCTCATGAAGAGGAATCCAAACCTGACAGCCCATGACTACCCCCAAGAACATGTGGGCCTTAGCTGTTGTAACTCAAGTTGTCCCCAGGTTGTCTGAACCAGAAGGTGTTCACCCTAACATATTTCTAGGAGGGATTCCAGTTCTGCAAGGAATAAGATCAAATAAACAAGCACATTTTCTTTTTTGCTATCTACATGCAGGATTTTCAATTATCTTGAGCTCTCAGTACTGTGCAACGAACTAACACACTACATCAGCCTGATCAAGGCTGTTTTAACTACCTTCTAGTGCGACAACCCTGTTTCTTAAGGCTGCGAAACTATGCCTTCTGCAATTACAGAATCACAAGTTCATCTTGTGAAATCAGTACTGGAGAGAAAATTGAGCTAATATAAATCATACTAGACAATAACCTAAACCTATCCTGGATGTTCTAGTGTTGCATCACTTCAGTGCTCTCATGCTAACATGCATCATTTCTAAACAAGGGTTTTACTAAATAAAGGAACAATGTCATAAAGGAAAAACATCCTCTTACTCTGTTTAGTATAGCCATTTGAACAGGACTAGCCATTAAATGACTCTTAAGTAGTCAAATGCCTGATCTGAACCTGCCATTGTAGCTTCCACTTAGTTCCAGAAAAGAACTAATGTTGCTAGCAACTCCTCTATAAAAGGGTACCTACTAAACACTGGAAGACTTGGGCACCAGCCATACTGTTTACTTGACATTGTTTCCCCACAAACAGGCAATTAAGAACTTTCTGAGTTCTTCTTTATATGGATGACTGAAGAGAACATACTTAGTGAAGACAGGACAAAAACCAAAGTGCTAAAAAGCCCTTCCAAAGGATGTCCTGCTCTTTTTGATGCATAACTTCTCAGGAAAACTTTCTAGTATAACTTCCCATTTAATTTAGAATACATCATCCTCCTGACCCAACACAGCCAAATGGAGTACTTGATTGCTGTGCCATGTATGACCTTGCACAGCATTTCAGATGTGGTGCTTCCCACAGCCTGCTCTCTTCTGCCTGCTCCCCAGGTAGAAGCTGATACCCTTATCATACACAACTCTTACAGTACCACTTAGATTTTCTCTTGAGGATGGCAGCTTACAGCGGGGGGGTGGGGGAAGATTTTCTATCTTGTGAAGATTCTGCCACTTTATCCCAAACCATTGAAAATTTACTCTTGAAAACCCAAATAGAAAGATTAAACCCTGTTCCCCCACATTTCAGAAATCCTCGATGACAAGTAAGCCCAATACCCTCCATTTCTAATAACAGCAGTGCCTATTGCTCAGCTTACAAAACCAGATTGCCTTCTTGCAAGCACAGCATGCTGATGTTGCAAGAACATCACCAGATTGCATAAACATTTATGGGCAGATTTGTTCATAATCTGAGTAATTCATGTAGTAACTTTTCAATCAGACACTGTATCTCTGGACATTCAATTTCTTCACTTTTAACTGATTGCTCAGCACATGCATGCACTGTGCCATGATGTAATACAGTGAGCAATCACAGGACTGCAAGACTGTTTCTAGACAGATTTGTTTACAATCTAAGAAACCCAAATAGTAACTTTCATAATAGGAGTCCTATCTCCAGTGCTGATTGTGTATGTTGCTGTGAGACCAAAAAGAAAAAAATAAAAAAAATACAAGACCATACCTTTGTACAATGATTGCAATAGCAGATGAATAAACATGAAACCTGATACTTCACATCTGGTATTTCATCACTCAAAATACCTTATTCACATTCAAATATATTTAATACTGTGGAAACTTTATAAGGTAGTGATGACTTTATAGAGGCAGTAACTTGCATGGAACTTTTAAAATTAAAAGCAATAGTAAAAATAATTTGTAACATGTTACTGTATTCTTCATAAAGCTAGTTGCCTTGCAGTTTCCTAACAGAAACCTAGAAAGACATCTAATAATAGCAGTTAGCTACAGAATCACACAAGTCTACAGAATAGGATTTCTTTTGCCGATGTACTAGTTCAAAGTTCAATTTTAATATTCAGTTTATACAAGGTGCTTTGGAAATGAAGGCTTATTACTCATCATGCAAAAATTCCATCATCTGAGCAGAAATTTTTATGGAAGTATCATTTTCCCTTTACTGTCATGGTAATGCAGGTCAAGAGATTTTATGTGTAACCTAATAAACACATACAACAGTTTTGAAAGGCTGCTATGCACCTTCTCACGTTAATTAGTATGTATTGTTTAATTTATTAGTAGTGACATAGCCATAATTTCTCATTGATACACTGCAAACTCAATTTTGCAAAGCACCAAGTATATCTGGCCCTGATTCAAGAAGGCATTTAAATAAAAATGCCTTCTTCAATAAAAAAAACTCACACCATTTAATGCTAGCCCTGCTCTTGAATGGAATGCCCAGACCACCACCAGATCACTCTGCAGAGCAGTTGTTGCTCAGTAAATTCAGGAATTGTTACTAGAAGTAGGAGAACCCATAAGAAAAAGTGCAGCTGAAACTTTATAGTTCACCACAGGTAAGGAAGATTTGGAGCTTTCCCAGCATGTCTTTGTTTCAGGAATTTTAGCTTTCCAGGTTCGCTCTTCTTACAGTCCATTGAGCATTCACTACTGCTGGACCAGGCCAGAAGGCTTCTTGTACTTGGACACTGTCACTCTGCTCATGAACCTCTGTGGATGTGCTGGGTGACCACCTTTGCCTTTTGTTTCAGTCCTGTCCTGGGCATGTGGCATCTGACTGACAACTCTTCATGGAAGTGCAATCTCAAGCAGCTCCTGTCCCAGATCACTGCAGATTTTTCACATGGACACTCTATTGGTTTTATATCAACTTTCTCAGAGCCTCAATATCATGATAAATTTGGATTCATCGTTATTTAGGGAAACATTATAAGAGAGGCAAACATACACAGGTTTCTCAGACATTCAAAATGGAATGTTTTCACTTCACAAATATAAAAAAATTATACACATATACATATGTATACATATATACATATGTACACATGCAAACAGATCCATGCAGAGTGACCTTTGCTCAATTTCTTTGCTATCACTGACCATCCTTTGGGATTAAAACAACCTTTGAAAGGCATGAAGATTATGCCTCTTACCTGCTTTTCACAGCCTCTACTAGCTACTGAAAGATTCTCCATTTTTTCCATTCGGTTACACGTCCTGACTTCAACCTGGTGTATGCTTTCCTTCTACAGTTATTGTGGGTCTTGAATTTAGACCTGTATGCTTGTTTTCATGCCCAGTGGGCATCACCTTGACAAGGACACACTTATTTAAATGGAAAACCACCAAATTTTGACACTTCTTAACTGTTACTTCTTCTTCAGATGCAAGATTTCCACTTATTGCCTGCTGTGGATTTTAGTTCATAATGGAAACAAGTGAAAACAGAAAAGGCAATCAAGCCTCATAGCTAAAACTGAGTTTGACAAGGAGAGTCCTCAATATCAAACAGAATTTATAAACTGTAGACAAACTTCCCTTGATTATCATAACAGCCTAAGGAGAACTTAATTAAAATCACTGGAGACATCTCTAAGGGAAATTATACCCCTATATACAGTATTTTAATTGGAGGCTAACAGAATCACAGCAAAAGCCAGGGCTTCTTCATTCTGCTGTTATATTCTTCAACTAATGGATGAATAGCAGATGGTGTTTCAGAATTACCAGGTTATTCCAGAAGGCTTGTTTGTTGTCCATGCACTTCATCCCACTGGCTCTGTATCTTTTCAACTGGTGAAACACAAAGGAAAAACAAAGGCCAAGTCAC
>JANZLP010000049.1:1660846-1672837 GCA_026930925.1 Chelictinia riocourii | reverse complement strand
CGGGAAATGCAGGGGAAAAGCAGAGGATCTCATGCAGAGCAGGGCTGCCGACTTTCTCGCACCCACTCAGGGGGGCGTTTCTGCGCTGCACCCCGTGCTGTTTAACCATGTAGTAAATTAACTCACGGAAAAACAGGGCCGAGAGGCTAACAGCGACACCGCCCGGTCCATTCCGACCCCTCAGACAGCCCTTCCTAGACACCTCCAGCTGAATCTGTCTTCCCAATTAAATACTGGAGCAGTTGACCAACCCCCCCTTTATTTTTTAAAGGTCTGGCAATATCCAAGGACTGAAACCGCGGAAGCGGTCATGCTATGGGCCACCACACTGAAAAAGATTTTAAACCTCCATTTGGAGCAAAGTGCAAATTAAACGTAGTATATAAGCAGCAGGGGAACGTGAAACTGTTTGCATCTGTCTCCCCAAATTCAACCCCACGTCTTCCTCGCCCAAACAACTTAAAAAGTTGCTCTGCTACCTCCGCTGCCACTCCCGGCCCGCGGCGCCGGTGCCGTAGGTCTGCCAAGACCGGCGGCCCTTGGGCTCCGGATGGTGGAGCAGGCGGGAGAATTGCCAAAGGAGTGCCGCGAGGGACAGGCAGATCGGGAGCACGGAGGTAAGAACGGAGTACGTAACACAAGGGCGTACTTCACGGGTGACAGGCAATTCTTTAATGCTATTCTCCTACGCCGACTCCTGCTCCCGCAGAAGCAATTCCAGTATGGTTGGGTTTTTCCCCATCACCTGTCTAAAAATGGATCTTCTGAAACCTGAAGTTTTAGATGACAACACTATTCTTTCCCAACAAAGCAGCCATGTGCTTAATCAATTAAAAAAAAAAATGTTTCTTGCTACAATTAAGAGCAAATAAAAGCTGCTGACTTCTGATGTATGCAATGATACTCACAGCACTATGTATATTTCTTAAATATACATAGAAAAGAAAAAATAGGCAAAAAAGCAAAAAAAAAATCATATCCGTTTTATATCTGCACACACATTTTGTATCTTGCACGCTACCGTGCAAGTGCAAATGTTTCCCCAACCATTTCTTGTCACATTATCCTTGGAAATAATCAACAGATCACAGTCGAAACGTTTAAACGGCAATCGTCTCATTTAATTTTGTTTGGAACAACAGTATATCTTCAGAATTTTGAACATATTCATTCCTTGTTATCCAATTAAACACACTACTGTAATGACTGTAGGGCTACAAATTAGATTAGTATTAATAAAAAATTATGTAATAGTAGCTAATTTTTTCACCTTGGAGATCTACAGTTCAAGACAGAAAAATTAAAATTAAGGTTTTTGGTGTTACTTCAAAAGTTTCTACAGTCTAATACAAGGGCTCTCTTCCCATTTTAAATTACAAGGGCTATATTCCCATTTTAAGTTACATACGAATACCAAGTACCTGGATTTTTTCAAGGTGATAACAGTACGCAAACACGTATTAGGAAAATCCGTGAACTAAGTTTGCAATTGCATTTTGAGGCTTCCCGACTGTCAGCATAAAGTGCTTTTGCTTGGAAGCAAAACAGGCAGAGCGCACTGCGGGCAGTCGTAACAGTGATTAACACCGCCCAGTTAAACACCTTTAGTGGACAAGGAGTAAGTTACAACGTCCACTCCTCTAGTTCCTGACAACAGCAAAACCAGCCAAGTTCTTCAGGATCATTATACTGTGTTCCAAGGATCCCCGAATGCAATCGGTATTCAACTGCGCCATCGGAACAAACGCAACAGCATTTTCTCCGTCCTCGTGTAAATGGAACACGTGCTGGTGGACTCCCCTGCTTTGCGCAGTGTTTTACTTACAATACAGAGGAACTCCACATGGCAACCTTGATTTGGATTAAATGAAGTAGGACCCCAGAGGCACGTTACAGGTTTTCAATAATCTAGGTATTGATCTGAGAAACTAAAAATGGCTTTAAGCGACACACAGATCTGAGAACAATTTCTCCTGAAATTACGAGATGGGATTAAAATTGGTAATTAAGACTAAAAACAGCTAGTGGCAGTAAAAGAAAAGAAATTTTTATAGGTCTAGGTTACTTTTCCATAGTGGAAGTCTTTGCTGAACAGAACAAGACAAAAATACAGTCCTCCAGAATTACGACTACTTCTTCATTCCTCCTCTACTTACCCGCTTCCTGGAATTTCTCGAAAAGCACTGATTAACTCTCGCGTGCGGTTCAGACACCTCCCACTCACTGGTCAAGGTTTTGTGCAATTTTAAACCACGACAAGCAGTCACTTTTGGGGTTTTTTGTTATGTTTTGTGGTTTTTCACTACTGGAAGATTTATAGTCTTTAACCACGGTCCTGGGCATCCAATACTTAAAACACTCGGCACTGATTTAAGCCAGACACAGGTTATTATTTCTTCCAGGACCAGCTTGCTACTTGCAAAGGCCTGGGAACATACACCTCTCTGTTTTACAAACTACCTAGTTTGTGGTTTAGCCATTTCAGTACTTTCTAACTTACTTGAATTTAGTGTTTGACGTGTTTTGGCACTTGTGCAATATGCTTCAATGACTTTAAGAATTTGAGCATCTTCTTCTAAAGCAGCTGTACCTAGAATCAATGGGAAAAATAGAATTTTAAACATGGTTACGTTGCTTAATACAGAAAAGCCTCTTTAAATCACTGCGTTTCATTTGAGTCCAAAGTTCAGCCTAATCAACCCTTTAAAGTTCTCTTAATCATTCCATTTCATAAAAAAAAAAAATCAAACTTGAATGAGCAAAAGTAACAGTTTAAGACAAAATAGTATCTTGAAATGCTTAGAAAAAACCCCAAGTCTGAGTAATTACCCACACATTCAAGAAATTTTCTGAGCTTCTGAAGTGGCACAGAACACGTTCTGAAGCGTGATCACTCTTGCTCTAAACCAAACAGCCATTAAACTGAAGAAAACTGTACATTCAGTTATGATATATGTTTTATTTCATTATTTAATGAAAGAAATCAAGGAACAGAATATTAATTCACAGAAATCTGGAAACTGTGGGGTTTTATGTATGTATCAGATTTACCCCTCTCAACAGCACACTACTGAAAATTAAACTCAGAATTAACAGCGTAATCAACACGTCAGTACAGTTTCAGCCCAGTGTGCAGCAGGAGAGATGTCACTATCACGTAAGTGTAGCTGTGAAGAGCGGAGTAATTCAACTTCTCAGACTTTAAAGTAGAAACACAATTACTGAAAAAAACCCCTAACCATTAAAGCTTAACGTGGCAAAATTTTCCTAAAGGTAGAGCTCCACAGCGGATCTCCTCTTTGGGGAAATTCAGTAAAAATGCTGTCAAATCGTTCGCTTGCAACAGAGTGAAATTCCAATCAAACTGAAACCTGGAGGTCCTCTACTATTAGCTTCGATGGAACCAGGAGTCGATATGCAGTGCAAGACGATTTGTTGATTTAAAAGCATTTTTCCTGTTTTCCTCCTTGAAAAAACTCGGCTTGAAGATGTTCTGCTGCGTGAGTCTGAACTGCCTTCCACACCAAACCGCAGCAGCATTCTCTGCCAGCCGATCACCGTTAGCCCTTGCGATTTGGCATCACCGGAACAAGGCCAACTGTCCAAACCTTCGTCAGGATGAGCTGACGAGCCAACTGCTGAAGAAATTATCTTCACCCGATACAGTTTCCCTACAGTTTGGGAGACGCAGGTACTCCAAAGTACAGGTTTCAAGGCAGGAAAAAATTCACTTTGGATTTCGGTGTGGTCAGAATGCAGCACCGTATTGCTACAGCAGCAAGACAATTATTTCACTTCTGAAATGAGCAGCGTGAGGGCACTCGGTTGAAACACCGTTCTTATTTGGTTTGTCTGTTAGAACGCTAATTTGACAGAGCAGTTCTCAAAACAGCCCGTAACCCCTGGGATTCAGGAGAAGATAAGTAATAAAACTCAAACCCGTCTATCAAAAAGCTTTAAGTTCAACAGAAGCTCCTCAGTGGAAAACTTTTACAGCTCCACAAGGGGCAAAAGGATGAAGGAGCACTAACGTGTGACAGGAGCTTCTAATTACCGACGTAAGGAGGGAGAAAAAAAAGATGAATGCCAAGAATCAGTAAATATTTCTGTAAGTGACACTCTTTGACTTAAAGCCACCAAAAAATCCCTTTAATTCAAAGTCATATCTCCTACATACCAAATACTGAAAGGTGTGAATTTAATCAGTAGCACAATGTATTTGCAAGCTAAAAACCCCCTTCTTCCCCCCCAAAAGAACCATCTCCTCTCACTAAGTGTTTAATAATCCCTAAATCCCCAAGCTGACAGCTGTATCACCACTGTCAGCACAACTGCTGGACCTCCGTCCTCCGACATCTGAAGTGCTACTGTATTGCAGTACCTCAGTTTTTCCTAAACAGGTACCTTCCCGTAAGGATAAACCATCCTGAACCAAGCATCCACCTGCACACCCACGGACACAGGGTCACTATTTACTACCTGACCTTCTGCCGTATGACACTCCCAGCGCACTCGGAAGGGCCTCCACCTGAGACAAACCAACGGTGCCCCGAGGAAAAGCTTTTCCTCCCTAACTCTACATAAACCAGTGGGAGACGTTGTTCACAACATCACGCTTCAGGCACCCAACACTCAAGGCACAGCCTCTGTCTTAAAAAGCCCACGAGCAAAGGACAGACACAACAAAAGTTGCAGTGAAATATGGCCTTCGGCTTAAATACCCCGTCTTTTATTGATAGAAATACTTGGATTATGCATTCACACAAATCTCTAAGGGAGAACCAGAGTGACGCTGACATCTAAGTGAATATTGTGTTTGCTTGATAGCATTAACGTTCCCTCCACCCCAAATTATCCCAACATCCGGATTGTGACCCTTCTGTTTTTCTATACGTTCACCAGTCCCTCTCAGGTCAGTGCTGCGCTTCAGACTTCAGCCGCCTAAAGCCCTGCAATTAATTCAGACAGACACTGGCAAACGACCTTATTTCTAGGAGATGAGAGCGGACTCTGGATCTTGGAAAGAGGGATCGCAGAAGCAGCTAGACTGTGAACCAGCGGCCGTGCCCAGCTTTCCAACACGCAGCCGAAGCTCCTACCAGGATCAATTTAAGCTACCGAGTGCTCTGCAAGAGTGGGGTAGTAACTTCAAATTGTTCTTCACAGCATTAAGACAGGTTTTACCTTGCTGAACTGTACGTGGCTCTACAGTCCAGCTCACCTCCCTCCGCAGCAAACAAATACAAAGAGGCACTTCACACGCATCCCTCCGCTGTAGCCAACAGTAAAGCTCTAGAAAGCAGCTAATGCCGTCGTGACATAAGCACCTAAAGACGAATAAAACAAACCATCCGCTGGAGGTACCTCCTCCCGCTCCCCTGGCAGGAGAGAGGAAGGCAGATGACTCGCTTACGCTGCACGCCCAATTTTCACAGAATTTAAACGGATGTTAATTCCAGCCTTTGTATTATGCAGACATTTGTTCAAGTCTCTCTTACTTTTTCTCAGTGCAAACTCTTCATCTGATGGCTTCCGTTCTGGCTTGCGTTTGGGAAGCAGCTTTTTCATGGTTTTAGGGCTTTTACTGAGATCCTGTGCGGGGAAAATAAAAATAAAAAAAAAAGTAGAGCTTCTCTACGATATTTCAAAAGTTTAACTTCTAAAGATGCGTACAGGAGTTACTAACTAAAAATCTTTTAACAGCACCGAAATTCGATTTACTAATATTTTTTGGCACATCTGATTTGCCTGAACTGGCTGACTTCCTCTCTACCCTTCCTCCAACTATTCACAAAGTATTTCATCCTCTATTAACAGAAATATACAGAAAAGCTGCTGCAAGAGCATGCAGGCTGGTTGGGAGCTAGAGCGAAGGGAAGAGGCAGGCATACATTAACACAGGTTTGTTTTCCTTAACTTTTGAAGAGACAACCCATTTCACGTGTCTACTTAGAAGCAGGTAAAAAAGGACCTAACAAGGAAGCCTGGCAGGCAGTAGACTCTGCAAAGCCAGAATTTGTAAATGTTTAGGTCTGTTCTTACGAAGCTCTACAGCAAAAATAAATACAGCAACAAATACAGCATTTCTGCTCCAAACGTGGTCATGCTAATTTACAGGAACAACGCTAGGTTACAGGAACAAAAGGAATGTACTGGTCTACCCCTTACCTTAAGGATACAAGACATCCTCTATAAAAATATAGAACAAGAAAGTAAAAAGGTGAATGAGCAAGACAGACCAACGAAGATGAAGATAGGTTTTGCACATCATTGTATGCTAAACACTGTAAAGATGACTGAAATTTTACCACATTGGAGAATTTAGCACCCTAGGCATGAAAGCATGAAAGGAATTTAATGTAAATTACAAATGAGCATGTAGTACAGCCAAACAGAAGAACCTCCTGTAGCAACTAACCTAAACACTAACCTTCCAATTGCTGATCACCTGTCACTTTTTCCCTGTTGTGTAGGGGATTTACAAAAGAAAAGAAAAAAAAAAGTCACACACACACACAGCCACCACAAAAAACCACAGCCAGGCCACACTGGGGCACAGGGTTTAGGCTCAACTTTCTAAGAAACTGCAATTTACATGTCTGCCATCATCATATGGGGTAACACAGCAGAAGATGTTTTTGAGAAGGGGAAGGAAATAATTGAAATCCTTCTGAAAGCTGGTTTTGCCATAAAGGAGAGTAAGGTCAAGGAACCTGCACAGTAGATCCAGTTTTTAGGAATAAAATGTCAAGATGGACATCGTCAGATCCCCGTGGATGTGGTCAACAAAATAGCAGCTATGTCTCCACCAACTAATAAAGAGGAAACACAAGCCTTCTTAGGTGTTGTGGGTTTTTGGAGAATGCATATTCCAAATTACAGTCTGATTGTAAGCCCTCTCAAATGACCCGGAAGAAGAATGATTTTAAATGGGGCCCTGAGCAACAACAAGCCTTTGAACAAATTAAACAGGAGATTGCTCATGCAGTAGCCCTTGGGCCAGTCCATGCAGGACAAGATGTTAAAAATGTGCTCTATACTGCAGCTGGGGAGAATGGCCCTGCCTGGAGCCTCTGGCAGAAAGCACCTGGGGAGACCCGAGGCCGAATCCTGGGGTTTTGGAGTCAGGGATACAGAGGATCTGAGGTCCACTATACTCCAACTGAAAAAGAGATATTGGCAGCATATGAAGGAGTTTGAGCTGCCTCAGAAGTGGTTGGTACTGAAACACAGCTCCTCTTAGCACCCCGACTGCCAGTGCTGGGCTGGATGTTCAAAGGGAAGGTCTCCTCTACACATCATGCAACTGATGCCACATGGAGTAAGTGGGCCGCACTGATCACACAACGAGCTCGCATGGGAAACCCCGATCGCCCAGGAATTCTGGAAGTGATCACGGACTGGCCAGAAGACAAAGATTTTGGAATGTCGCCAGAGGAGGAGGTGACACGTGCTAAAGAGGCTCCACTGTATAATGAACTGTCAGAAAATGAGAGGCCATATGCCCTGTTCACTGATGGGTCCTGTCGCATTGTGGGAAAGCATCGGAGGTGGAAGGCTGCTGTATGGAGTCCTACACGACAAGTTGCAGAAACTGCTGAAGGAGAAGGTGAATCGAGTCAATTTGCAGAAGTGAAAGCCATCCAGCTGGCTTTAGACATTGCTGAAAGAGAGAAGTGGGCAGTGCTCTGTCTCTATACTGACTCATGGATGGTGGCAAATGCCCTATGGGGGTGGCTACAACAATGGAATAAGAGCAACTGGCAGCGCAGAGGTAAACCCATCTGGGCTGCTGCACTGTGGAAAGATATTGCTGTTCAGCTAGAGAAGCTAGTGGTGAAAGTACGTCACATAGATGCTCACATACCCAAGAGTTGGGCCACGGAAGAACAACAAAACAACCAGCAGGCAGATCAGCCCGCCAAGATTGAAGTGTCTCAGGTGGATCTAGACTGGCAACATGGGGTGAACTATTTATAGCTCGGTGGGCCCATGATACCTCAGGTCATTAGGGAAGAGATGCAACATATAGATGGGCTCGTGATCAAGGGGTGGACTTGACCAGTCTGATCCAGGAGTGGCTGATTTATCTCACTTGTGCAGATAGTGATGAGCCAAATGCTGAAAGAGTTTGTATTGGTTATTTCAGTTGGTGCTTACGCAAGCGGCCTCAGCACTCAAGACAACAGGAATCCCTAAAGCAAGATCTCCTCGGAGGTCCTTTCTTGAAGGACGGGGGATTTTTTAAGCTCTCATAGTGCAAACATTGTAGCATACAGTACATCCTTGAAATTTAACTTAGCATCTGTATCACAACCACAGGAGCTTGGGTCTCTGTGCAATCCACTACAAATAGAAGTAGTGCTCTTTCTGGAGCACTCACCTCCTCCTCACACTCTTGTGTCCACTGCGTACATTTTGGCAGTAGCTGTTTGAGAGGATGGCAAATGCATGTTTGTTACGATTGTCCCAGCTGAGGAATAGCCTTTCCTCAAGGAGTAAGCAGAGTGGAGTCTTCCAGAGCCAGTCTCTGTGAGGCACAGGAAGAGAAATAGGACCTGCTAATGAATGCTTGGTGACATTCAGCTGCAAAGCCTCAAAATGCAGAGAAAGCAGCACTCCAAATTATGACATAATAACACATTTTATGTCATACTTACACCTCAGCTCCCACCTGAACACCTCGATGTGCTTTCTAGAACTGCTGAAGTAACACTATTCCCATTTTACAGCTGAAGATATTGCTACTGGGGATGAGCAACCATCCTGAAGAATGTCCCTGAAGGACTTTCCCCACCCTGTGTGCCTGTAGCAGGCCCTGAGCGATGACTCTATCTCTGAACTGTGTTTCAGCCCTGCCACGGTTCCTCACCTCTGAAGAGATACATGCAGCAGGTGAGCAGGGCCCCGGATAAGAAACAGCCGAGTGACCCCGCCATGCCAAGCCAGCACGACCAGCCAAACTTGTACTGGATGCCAAGAAACACGTTGTGGAAGACTAGAGAGGAGCGCTCCACGTAGACATCAACAGCATACCACACCGAGCCGGTAATGCCTGGGAGACCTGCAGGACAGGAGGGAGGTGCTACACAGAGCTCCCAGATGGACCATGAGATCACCAATATAAAATCTGGAGTTTAGCCTTTTGTCTGCTGTGTCAGACTTTAGGATGGACAGGTTTTGATGCCTGTTTTGTCTCATCCCAGTAACTTTGGTGGATTCACCCTGGTTCCTACTGATATCAGCCAGAGCACTGTCAGACAGAGGCTGTACCTCGCAGCTTGGCCCTCGCAGACACCATCAGCACTGGTTGGCAACACTCAGGTTTCTGCAGTAGAACGCAGAAAGCTCCTCCCTTCTCAACTTGTTTATCAACTTGTAAAGTTGCTTCAAGAATTTAATTTTCTAATCTGTTTTGACTTTCAGAACTTTGTTTTTCAGACAAACTTTGGGAGGTGAATGGAGGATGTGTATAAGAACCTCTCAAAGTATTTTACATGTGCTCCCAGTGGCTGGGGTGAGTTATGTGTTAAATCTGCTTATGCTGAAGCAGAGGTAGATGTTCACTATTAGCAAAAAGTCAAATGAAATTACTTGGTACCTAGTTGGCTGTCTATTTGTTTTTATATCTAAAATTCTCCCACTAGCTGTAACAGCAAAGCACCTCAGTCAGTTGGGTATTTATCACCTAGGAGGGACAGATGTGTTATTATCCTTTTATTAGAGATCGGCTGCAGAGATTTCAGGCTAAGTGACTTGCCCAAGGTCACACAATCTGTGGCAGAGCCAGGAATCAAATGAGGATGCCAGGACTTTCTAGTCCTTCAGCAATTAGGTCTCTTTGCCTTATTAACAACACTGACTTCTTCACAGTGAAACAGCAGTAAATGGAAGTCAGTCAACTCAGAGCCAAGTCACCTGGTCAATACATGAAATGAAAGCAGATAAACTCAACTATGTGCTGTTAGGGGCAGGCAGTGAACAGAGGAAGCTATATTGCACAAATAAAGCAAATAGAGATCCTTCCCCCATGTATACCCTCTAGAAAATCACCAACTCCTCTCCTCCAAAATAAGAGAAGGCTTTAAAGCTCCCCCCCTTTGCTAAAGGGTGTCCTGCAGGATGGGGACGCAGCAGGGGAATACCTGCAATGAGCAATGTAACTCCAGACACCAGGCAGATGCGCAGCTTGATGAGCGGCTCATCAGGAAGGAATTTCACACAGTCCAGTCCCAGGACAAGGAAGAGAAATCCAAATCCTGCCAGGATATCTGCTGTGATCATCATGGCTCGGGTCAGCACCAGCTTCACTGCAGGACAAAAGCAGATCATTCTAGTGCACAAGGAATGAAAGTGTGGGTGGGTAATGGGGTCAGATCCCACAGGAACATTTTTTCTGGGGTGAAGCTTTGTCCAGCTTCCCCTGGGAGTAATACCTACTGAGAAAAGAAACATGGCTCTAATAGCTATGTGCACCAGATTATCTGTCACTGAGTAGAACAGATGCTCTTTTTGTCTGCACTCAGGTGTCCTCACTACTTTTAGAAACATCTTTGACTCTTACATACCAGGGTGCTCAGCGAAGATGGAGTCATACTCATCGCAAGTTTGGATCCCGTCAAAAACGTTTGTGACACATTCCCACCACAGGCCACGGCATTTTGTACTCACCTGTGGGTTGAGAAAAGAAAGAAGACCATAAGTTTATATATCCACCAACACATCAGATGGTCGGCTAGGCCCTTCAACAGAAATCCTGGCTCAGTTAGGTCGATGGCAAACTGAAGTTGTTTAACTTGAAGAAAAAAAGCAGCAGGATACAGAAAAAAGGCAATGTTTCCTGTGTCCCTACTAATGGTTTTAAAGTACAGCAAAAGAAATTCAGACTGGACATTAGGAAAAAAACCCCTTCCTATTGGTAAGGATAAAAAGTCTGAAGGAAATTTCTGGGAGGAGCTGGGGGGTGGCTGACGGGAGAGATCTAAGAGCAGGTTTGATCACTCCTTGCCAAATGCTTGTCTAGGCTGAGCTGGGCAGGGCTATGGACCAGACGACCTGAGATTTGGCTGTCCATGCTCCCCTTACACCACCCTCCTGCCAAGAAGGAGCAGCTCAGAGGAGAGCGTTACTGGTGGGGCAGGCGTTGCACCAGGAGCCAAGCGCCGACAATGGGAGGTGGCCACAGTGTGGTCGAGGAGTGCTTTGATGCAGAGCAGAGGTGTGGATGTGAGCCCCCCCTCTTTCTTATTAAATGGTCTTTACCTCAGCCCCTGAGTTTTCACGCCCCATGAGCAAGCAGCTGCATGGGTGCTTAGCTGCTGGCCTGGGTCAGCCCACAGCAACCCACACAGCTCGTAGATGAGTGACATGTTTTGGTTTGGGTTTTTTTGTTGTTTGCTTCCTCCTAAACTTGAAAGCCACAAGAGGATAGTTAAAACTTCAATTCCAGAAAAATAGCCCACCAAAAAAATTCTACTGCATCTTTCCTAGAACCACCTAGGCACTATTAAGGGACACTTGAGAGAGCACATGAATTATGGATGGCTACCAAGTGACTTTCTCTGAACAACAATCTTATTTCTTTCCTTACTGCTGCCATTAGGTGACAAAAATCCTATTGTGTTTACGTTAATTATATTGTACACTTACTATCTTATAACTTATCTTTACAAGGTCCCCCAACCTCTTCAAAGGCATTAATTTATTTTTTCTGCATCTTCCTGGGGAAGGGATGATCTCAGCAAAGCAGAGAGCTGTGAATCATTTCCAGCTGCCCGTCATTCGTTTTTCAAGCCAGAGAGCATGCCATGTAAGTTCAACCAAAGACTTCAGTTTGGTATCTTTCACAGTCAGCCAAGGACTTGCTACAAAAAAGGACTCCCTGAAAGTTCCTGCTTCAAAAGATTCAAGCACTAGTTTTAAGTATGTGAAATTCTGAAATCTTAGAAATGCTTTTCCAGCAGTGATGTCCAACACTGAGATTAACAGCAC
>JANZLP010000049.1:1426896-1439791 GCA_026930925.1 Chelictinia riocourii | reverse complement strand
CAAAAAAAAAGAAAAAAAGAAAAAAAGAAAGGCAGCTTACATACTTGTTTAATGTTGCCCTTGCCAACAACTTACAGAGATTTAGTTGTTGAAAAGTTATTCCCCTCAAGGCTTCAGAGATTAATTTTAAAAATCAAGCTGTTACAATATCACATATAATACAAAACTTGGTAGCTCTTGACTTCCACTTTGGATTTTCAATGGGATGAAGAAAAAACCTTTGTCTATCTAATGCAATTTTTGTTGTTACAACCCTGGCTGAAAAGGCCATCAGGACCAATTTGTTTACTGCAACTGGGGTGAGAATATAGTTGTAGTAACTGGGGTCTGTGTGGAATGTTTTATCTTTTTTTCCATATCTCTGAAATATACAGAATGTTAGAGCTGATATGATATGTAGCTTTGGGTTGGCATTTGTTTTTGGTTTTTTCCGCTTGAGCTGAAACTATTAACCATTGTATGTTCCATACTTCTGAACAGGCAATGGTTCAATAACTCAAAAATTATAAGAATCATCAGCCCAGCCAGGAAAGTTCAATATTACTTTTTTTAAATTATTATGTTGACTATATTCTTATCTGAGTTGCCTGGAGGCAACATTTGGTCTTACACATGTGCTACTACTATTTCTCTTACAACTCATCGGAGTTCATTTTGTTGAATTTGGGAAGACTTGTCCTTGTGATCCAACCAGATCATGTTATACTTTACATAGTATCTTTTAAGTGGTTGCTGTAACCTGTCTGGTATGATACCAGTTCTGTGGGATCTGGGCAGCTGGCATACCGGTTGGTGATTCTCTGAACTGGGGCCTATGAGGACCATGGGAAGGACCCACACTGGAGACATTCATGAAGGGCTGTCTCCCATGGGAGGGACCCACTGGCGGAGCAGGGGACGAGTGAGGAGGAGGAGGAGGAGGAAACCTCCTCTCCCTGAGGAGGAAGGAGCAGCAGAGACAAGGTATGACGGACTGACCCCAGCCCCCATTCCCTGTTCCCCTGCACCACACCAGGAGAGGAGGTGGAGAGAAGCAGGAGTGGGGTTGAGGCGGGAAGGCGGGAGGTGTGGGGGGGAAGGTGTTCTCAGGTTTGGTTTTACTTCCTAATACCCTTGTTTTGATTCAATTTGTAGTAAATTAAATTGATTTTGTTTCTTCCCCAAGTTGAGCCTGTCTTTTGCCTGTGACTTTAAGTGGGGAGTGATCCCTCCCTGTCCTTATCTTGACCCACAAGCTTTTCTTTATGTTTTCTCCTCATCCCACAACAGAAATTTTGAGCATTAAAAGTAAATAAAGATCAATACTCATCCATTAGACAAGAAGTCCAAAGTCTAAAAAAATCCTACTGAATATAAAAAAAAGGAGAAAAAACCAAGGAGAAAAAACCAAGGAGAAAAAAAACAAGGAGAAAAAAAAAAAGGTCTTACTGAAAAAATTTGCTTCAAGTAGTTTTTAAACTACCTTTGAGTGGCTTTAGCCTTATTTTCAGTAAAATCTGGAGGATTATTTTATATTGTATCTTAAATGTAAAGTTATAAATGCACCTTGAACTGGAAGTACATTTAAGAAAAACTTTTCAAAAATGGGAAATTCACTGAAACCAACCATTTTCCCATAAACAGGCTTGGCTTTGACAGAAAAAATGTCAGCATAAGATATACCCATCAACTCCATTCTGAAATGGGAGGACTCGTAATGATAGGGTATTCCTAATTTGGCCTTCTCAAAACATGTCCATGGTGCCTAACCACCCAGGGACTCCCAGACATCCTTTTTCAGCAGCATGGTCAGTTCATACATGTTGCTCACAGTCAGGATTTACAGCTGCTGCCCCACTCTGCCCTCCTGGTCGGGCTGCTCATCAGGAAAGCTCAGACTCCTCTGCAAAGATGGGAGTATTTGTGCTGGGGATGGGTCGATATAGTTAGATTAATTCCCACTTTGTCTTCATTTGCTCCCACCACACCACAGACAGAAATATCTAGCCTGTACACAGCCTCTGCCCAACCCCATTAACATTTGGTTACAATAGGCACCAAAGGAGAGAATAACAGCTCCTCATTTACTTTAAAGTGTTTCCTGGTTTGTTTTTAAAATGCACCATCTGTGCTTCCACCATGACATGTTAATGAAACACAGCTCTTGGGTTTTTTTAAAACACAAAAGTGATTTTAAATGCACTCGTAGCTGGGAAGCTGAACTCGACAGTCGCAGCTGCGAGTGTACGTGTGCTCGCGGGAAGCTGGAGTAGTGCAAGGTGACGGTGTATCCAACTGCCGCTCTTCCGCCGGGGACAGCTCATCTCTATGGCTGCCAGGAGCTTTGTGGAGAAGGTTGTGCAAAACACACCAGCAACATCCAGCCTCTCTTACAATTAAGATGTAATGAGGCCGAGGAGATTTTAGTATCTATAGATTTCAAGTAATGGTTGGATTCAAACAGCTGGAATTGAGACACACTCCCACAGATGGTTCTTATGTTTGTTTTAACCAGCAGACTTTGGGATAAACATTTCTTGAGGATACCAAGGCTCTAATAAAGTTGCATTTCCCCTCAACTCTATTTTTATTTGCATTTCTACATGAGGTACCTTGGCATCTGCAAGACAAGACAGAAAGGCTTGCAAAGTGGATCAAAGCATAGGATTAGGGCAAAAGTTGACTCTTCAGATAAACATACAAAACCTGCAACTAAACTGTGCTTTGGAGAGGAATTTGAAATTTTATTAAATCTGTTTGGTGCTCTCTGCCAGTGTGTACTCTAGACAGAAACCCAAGATGTTTATCCTGCTTAAGCAAGCAGTAGAAGTACTTAAATTCCAGACAAATTCCCTCAGACCAAAGCCTCACAAATGCATCTCCACAGGAGATAACCCAGATTACGCTAACAAAGCAGTGGATTAACTTCTTTTTCCTCAAATGGTAATGCTGTTAAGAATAACAGTATTTAAAAATACAAAGCCAAATGATACTGTCTTGGCTAGCAAAAGCCCATCAGTGTCGTGCAAAGATTACTCTTATTAAATAGTAATATCTCCATCTGCTCAGAAATTACTTTCTTCTGGGGGAGCCAAAGAAGGAAGAAAATGAGGAGGAAGAGAGAGTGGGACAGAGGCTTTAACATTTGCCTTTAAAGGCATCGTTCTATCTGGCTTAAGTGACATAGATGTGTCCCTAAAGAGATGAAAATCTGAACCTTATGTCAGCAGTCTGCCTTCTCCCAAGGAACAGTGCCATGAATTCCAACATTTTTTATCCATAAGGTGAAGTGGTACCAGTTATCATGGGACAAAGATAAATAATAATGTTTCATGTCTAGATCAAAAATTAAATAAACTCTGGAAAAAACAGATGTGGGATGCCGCCCGCAAAGTTTTATTCTACATTAAACATGAAACAAACTATAAATGGGGAAGAAAGAAAAAAGCTTGAATTATGCCTCAGGAGGCTTTGGCCATATGTGGTGCAGTATTCAGAAATTTCTTATTAGGCTGCTATGGCACTGTTCCATTTGTTAAATTATTTTATGTTAGTGAGAATGATTAGGTTTCTTGTGCAGTTATTGGGACCCGAAAGGCACCTTTATTTACCTCATTTATCATGTACAGCAGCATTCAGCTGAAGTATAGAGGTAAACAATTTGAAATAGCAATACTCTTGCTAGAACGCAGTCATCTTGACCACGGGAGCTTTGGAAAAATGCAGATTTAAACTGTTCACATTACTGTTTTATCTGCATTTAAGTCTGAATTACTAACTTATCACTAAGCTCAGCAATAAAGAAACATGGAGGGAAGATATTAAATATTTATGCCTACAGTACCTTACAAGTTTTCATCAAAATATTAATTGTAAAACAAAAGCACAACTGTTCCAGCTACCAGAAGTGGGAAAGGCAATACTTAAAGCCAACCTGACAATGCCACGGCCAGTTTAGTTTGGAGTGCTTAAAGACTGTTCCTCGACCTTTTGCCCGCTGAGAAAGATGCCAGAGCATTTGACACAAATATTTTGACTGAACTCAAGGGGAATTTCTCTTAGTGTCTTTATGCATGTGTGTGTGTACTAACCCGAATATTCTATAGCAAGTGTGTTGCAAATATTTCTTTCCAATCTATATTTAAATTACTGTCGTGAACTTTATTCGATTGTAAATGAATTTCAGGCTGCTGTTATACTCGCAGTCTCTTCAGGTATAAACCGCTGGCCAAGTCTGGGACTGGGAGTCGATCCAGCGGCAGCGAGACAGGAGCTTAGAGAGGGAGGGGGTCTCCGCTGGACCTCATGACTCCATGGGAGGGTTTCCCCCACTCTTTTACGCCCCCGACATCTGTACAAATCATGAGAAATCAATTCTAACGCGACTTTCCTTTGTACGTTTCTCTTTTACCCTATTGCGTCTCTGGTCTCTGTATGCATAATTCTAGTTTGATTCTAACTTAATTTTCCTGTGTGCATTTCATGCATATATTGGGTAATAGAGTGAATCTTGCCATCAAATTCTGTGCAAGTCACGCTTTTATGTAAATTCCTGTTCAATAATTTTTACTAAAACCTTGGGAGGTGATTCTTAAAGCGGTCCAATCCCTCTATTTCGCAGCACTGTTTCATTTGGTGACCCCTGGTTCTGTGAGAAACAGTGAATAATTTTTCTTATGCAGCACACAGTTTCATAGAGCTGTGTCATATCTCTCCTCCATCATCCGTTTTCCAAGCAGTGGGATCATATTCTGTTCAGTACTTTTTATGAAGTGGATCTATACAGGAAATCCTAGTTATTCTCCGTACCTCTTTTTCATTTCAACTCTAACCTTTTGAGATGAGACGACAGTATGTGAGAAGAGGACACATCATAAATTTATAGTGTAATGAGGTACCCTGTTTTCTGCTCCGTTTTTCCCTAGTAGTTACCAAGAGTCTCTTTTCTGCTTAACACTGAACTGATGTTCTGAAAACCCTTCCAGACCTTCCTTATGTGGCTGGAGGAAATGGAGAGCCCACCATTCTGGATACGTATGTAGTTAACCTTGTTTTCCCAACATGAATTACTGTGCACGTAATAACACCAACGCACCTCTCGGAGTATTTCCAGTTAATCGGTGCCGGGAGATCCTTCTGCAACTCTCTGCGGCTGGTTTCAGTTCGGATAACTCTGGATAACTTTGTATGACCAACAAACCCTCTCGCCTCACAAAGGATGCTTTTCTTCCTACAGCACTTACAAGTATTTTGCATAACGTAGGTCACAACATAAATTTCTCTCAGGCTTCACCCATATTCTCTTTCCAGCTGCTTATTTATCCTTACTTTTATTCCCTGCTCTTCAAACTTCCCTGTATCCTGATTTCTTCCAAAGATCTAGGATAAAGGGCCTTATCAAGAAGCTTTGAAAGAATTGGCTTGATTAAATACACCTGATGAAACAGGGCTACTCCCCCTACAAAATCCACATTGATTCTTTCCGGTACATCCTGCTCGTCCATGTTTCTCCCACTTCTGTCTCTCACTAGCTGGACAACCGGACTGTCTTCCAGAAAGTCAACTCACCTCCCTGACCTCCGGAATGGCCATTTTAGAAAGAGGTGCCACGTCAGCCAGCTCCGTCCCCGTGCAGGGAAGCCGCACCTCACCAGCCCACGGCATTCCGCAGGGATCTGGCACCTCCATCTCTGAAGTCCGCGGCTTTCCCTGCCAGAGCCCCAGCTATCAGTTTGGTCTAGATTTTCTTCCAGTGGCACGTTAATCTGAGACAGATCCACAGGCAAAGATTTGAACTCCCCTAAGGGCCTCTATAGTTTTTTTTTTTCCCTCTAATTCTGAGGAAAATTTTTTTTTAGGCTTGCCACGCTGGGGTTTTCCATTTAGTCTGCCAGAACTTATCCTGTTTTGTATCATCACCCTCGCTGGGAGATGTCTTCAATTTTCTGAAGGAATTTATTCACTTAACTTCTGGTAGCGCTCTTTACAGTTTAAAAATAGGGAAGTGTAGCTTTTTTTGATTCCTTGTAGAGTCCTTTAAAATACATTTTTCCTTTTATCCTCTGATGCAGTGTCCATAAGGCATCTCAGTCCCATTAGGTGCTTTTGGCTGTACCTGTCACAAGCTTCTCGACTTTTACATTATTGTAGTGGACCTTTTTTTTTGTTTTTTCACCTTTCCATTCCTGTAAGGATGTTTAAATTGAATATGATCCAGGTCTTGCGTGCCATTCAAGATTAGATTGGGAATTGCATCTTCTGAGTCTTTCTGGTGGCTTGCTGCTGCTCCGTGGGCATGGATGATGGCTGGACTCGATGGTCTTGAAGGTCTTTTCCAACCTAGACGATTCCGTGATTCTACTTTAGTTATTAAACCGTTCTTATCTCCCTCATATGTCCCCTGGGAAGTCAGAATAAAGGAAGGACCACTTGCTTCTTCCCGCAGGACATGTGCGGGACACAGAGACCAGTGGTCCTGCTCCTCCGGCTTTTCGCTCGGCACAAGCCACGGAGACCAGCTCTTCACCAGGCAGGAGCTCCAGATGTTCCAGCCCAGAGTACATCCCCAATATCCCCATCCCACACGCCTCACGCACTGTTTGCTCCGTCACGCAGCTGCGTCCATCACGCTCTCCCGCGCCCGGGGTCCGGGCAGCACCCGAAGCGTGCGGGATTTCTTGAGCTCCTCTGCCCTTGGATGAGGCTACCAAGAGAATAAGGAAACTGCTGTTATCCCTGTGCCTTTCACCGGCAGACCAGCTCATCCTCTTCCTTCTTTTTTGCCTGCTGCTTCTCCTGCAGCCTCATCGAAGGGCTGCGGAAAACGACCCTGAGCTCAGCACTCGATGTAGGACAGGGATCTGTAGCTCCGTCAACTTTTATCACTTTAGTGGGAATGATTACTGTGCAAGAGGGATGAAAATCCCTTTAAATAAAAAACGGGTTTCCTTTTTTTCTTTACTATCCTCAAATTATGTTAGCATTGAATTTTAAAGGTCCTTAAGGATGGACTAATACACTTCGGCCTTAGCTAGCCTATTATTGCAGCAAATTCAGAAGGAGAAATCTGAAAAATATTGTCAAGGGAGATCAAGACCGGGCTGGTGACAAAAAAAGTGGAAAAGAAACAATGAAGCTCATCATGATGGCGACTTTATTAGTTTTTCCACTTCCTCCTACAGCACGCTTCTCCCACAAAGCTCCAGCATGGATGGTCTGGGAGGGAATCCTCCGGCACTCGGCCCGTCAAGTCGGACATCCGCGCTATCATCACAGCCACGCGCGGCCCCGGCAGATACCGAGGGCATCGCATCAACCGCACAAGCAGAAATGTGTCAGAAAGTCGGAGCGTGGTTTGAAGTGTCTTAAGTGGCAAATGTTCCTGCAGCTCACTGAAAGATTCCTGTTGTCTCTGGGAAGACAAACCCAAAAGTGCCGTCCCAGAGGGCTCCTTCTGTACGTGGGATTCGTAAGGCGGTAGGAAGTCAGCTGATGGTTGCAAATCGCTGGACTCTTGAGAGGAGGGGTAAATAGATGGGGGAAAACTGGCAGATCAAGGACTCTCTACTCAACAGCTCACATTTAAAAAATACTTCATTAGTATTCTCATATACTCAAAAAAAGTGGTGTAGTGCACGGCTAAGCATCAGCGCAATACGGAGGTGCTCGGCCTTTGTGGAACAACATGCTTGGGCACTTCAAGAACAACCATAAAATATCCGCGTGCAAACAGGAATAAAAAGGGTGAGAACGGGATTCCTTGCTAAAAAGATGTTGCTTGAAGTAAAGCAGTGCCAAGCTGAAGAGACCAGCTAAAACACAGGATGGGTGGCAGAGACAGCCTTTTGTTAGCAGGCTAACACTTCCCTAACATTTTATTTTGATCAAATCAACGTGTTTTATTTCCATTTTGAGTCTTGGCTAGTAATTAAGGGGTTTCAGGCTTTGCCTAGCGAGGAAGTCCTGGCAGCCAGCCCACGGCCCTTGCAAACATCTCTGATGGAGAGTGATGTGCCAGGGAGGGTTCCTGATTTAAGGAGATCATTTATTACCTCCTTAACTCTAATCAGGTTGAGTTATACCACCGAAGGACTTGGACCATGTACGTGTCTGAAAAGCAGAATACCTCTGATGTGATGGTAGTGAATAGCCTGACCTTGCTGACTTTGACATCCCCACCATGGACTGTGACGTACTCAAGGTGCTCAAGCACTTTCCTTTGGTTCGGGGGATTTTTGGTAGCTATTTTTGGCTCTATCACGGCTTTGGATTTTTCTGCCTTATGTCAGATAGCTTTTGCACTCTAGTGCTAACAAATTACTACACTGTCACTTCTGAACCTCAGCTTTACGAGCGTGATGTATTAGGCAAAATCAGAACCGTGCAACAACTCCTGAAGATGGGTTCATGTTACGATATTAGTGTCACGTAATTCCTTATAGGTCATCTTTGAGTGGCATTTGTGCATTTGTAATGTAGGAATGGCTTGCTAAAAATGAAGTCCTGGACTTCTAAATGACTTGGCATAGCCTTCTGGGCCTGAATGTCAAGTCTAGCTAAATACGTCTTCGGGGATCAGATTTGAGTCTTCAAAAAACATGTTGTAGTATCAGCATCCCTTAGGCTTTTGTTTTCTGGGATGATCGTGCTTTGCCAGTGTGATATTTTTACCTCCAAAAAGCTTCTGAAGAGGTAATTCCATAAAAAGCAATGTGGTTGGGGTTTTTTTTAATTTTCTATTTGATTACCTTTGAACCTTACGCTGTTCTTGTTGACTGCGTACGGACCACACTGCGACGTACCACAAAAAGCCACTCAATATCTCGTTCAAATGCCAACTTTGAAGCTCCATCCAATCTATTCAGACTCAAAAATCTTATTAATTCATTCTCACTTTCAAATCCTAAATACATTTGGGGTTATTATATCAGACCACATCTTTGGTGACGTTGGGATGGATGGAATTATCTGATTTACTGTTTGTTGTGGACATACTGTATCACACCCCTGAATTACCACCATTCACTTTGAAATGCTCTGAACTAGTGCCACTAGGAAGACTAATTACTGTGCTGTGATTCTAGGTGCGTTACATCAGTCTTAATAATTACATGCTTGATTTAAGATTAACATATTGTAAAATAGAAATCCACTTTAGTGCCTTTCTCTGGAGAGTAGGAGAGAGTTCCACATCTCATCACTTCCATACACTGTAGCTTAGCCCCAAATGTCTCAGGAAATATGAAGCTTTGTTACTGTCACATACCTACTGTTGTCTTCCTTTTTTCTGTAATCTTCTTTCTAAATGTAATGTAAAGTGACACTTCCTGCTTTTGGTGTGACACAAGAATGATAAATGTCCCAGGCCCATTAAAACTTCCCAAGTTACCTACAGAACTGGTAACTTACTCAGAAAGTATTTTAACACTGCCTGAAAGAGGAGGGCTAAAATTGTTGACTTTCTTTAATCTTTCTCTGTAATAATTCTGAGCAACAATAGCAGGAAGCCATGCCAGGAGGCCTGCTGCTGACACAGGAAATGAAACTGATAACAGAAAGAAAATAATCCCATAGATGGTACAAGTGCTTACCAATATATAAAGGTGCTGAAAATTGCCACACTGATGACACTGAAGGGCAGGAAATGTACTATATAAGCTATAAGCATTTGCCACTTCTTATACAAGCCATCTTTGCTTTCTTGGTCACTGATAGCACGTAAAGGTGGGACTGGATTAAATACATAAGAAAGAAATTAAATCACCATTGAATAAAGAGACCAAGACTTGTTGCTAGCAAAAATGACCTGAAGAACAGAGACAACTTGAGAATATATCAGAAGCATTCTGCCTCAACCAGTCTGATCACTTTTTCCCCCACCATAAATGTTAAACATGTTCCCTGCAGACTGCAAAAGTTGGTAAGCTTAATGAAGGCGGCCTAACTAGGTAGCATGCAGGACAGCTTTCTCTTCTTACAGATACAAATAGAAGACATGAAAAAAACTGTCATAACTGGATAATTTCTTGAGGTGCTCTGATCTCCAGGTGATGACAGCAGTGTACATTCCCTACATGAGCAGAACAGTTTTTAGGGCTGTAAATAGACACTACTGTTCATCTTCGGCAGCTGTAAGATAAACACCCTTTAAGAAAAATGTAATCATCACATAATTCTCTTAAATCTAATTATCCTTAATTGTTGTCAAAGCTGTTTTGTGCTTCCATCCTTTCTGAGTCTTTGGTTGTGATCTCACTTAGGACATTAACTACAGACCTAGATTTTGTGCTGGCTTTATAACAGTATACGCAGGCAAGTTAAGGGCTCTTGCACAGTTGAGAATAAAGCCTCCATTGGAGGCCAGCTGTAAAGGGAGAGGCAGGGATCAGGGCATATTCCTTCATTAAGTGCAGTGGACCAGGAGCCCCTCTGATGGGCTAATCTTTTTCTGTGGTGTGAAGCTTTCTGTTGCTTCACCTTTGAATTACATGCTTCTGTATCAGCTCTGACATTACCTAAAACTGTTAAGAAACTTTAAATTACTATCTTGAAAAAAGACTTTTTCCTATTTACAAAATAGTGGCAGCAATACCTGCTGCTGCACATAATACAGGACAGAAACTCACAAAGAGCAACAGCATTGAGCATCCCTGTGTAGGGGGGTGCACTCACGCACTGGTAGACAAGCCCCACACGGTCCTGCACAGCTCCTTTTACTAGGTCATTCCTTAGTCTAAGAAGGAAAAATACTACAAACAAGCCAAATAGCAGATTCTGGAGGAGACGCATAATGATGCCCATCTTATCTCTGGAGAAATTTCTTGTTGTCCTCCTGATAATGAAACAAAACAATAACAATATACCTGTTAGCTATGACTGACAACATGTTGGTGGGGTATTTGGCTTTGAACAAATCTTACACACACAGTCTCCACAAAAAGGTGATATATTAACAAAGACAGGGACAAGTACAGTGGTAGACCAAAATAACCAAGAAAGTGCATATGGAGGAAAAACCTGAAAGATTAGTGGATAAGAAAAAAGTTTGTATTTTTTTTAAAGAAGAAGAAAAAAAAAAGTCTTACCGTAAAAGAATCCATAATTTGTAAAAGGCACTGGGTGAGTCTTTGTTTTTGAATGGTATTGGTGGCAGCTCTTTCATACCCTTTGTTCTTTCAATGGCTGCCAGTACTTTGCCAAAGATCTCTGAGTTTTTGTAGGCTGATACAATTACCTGAACCCTACTGTAGGTTTCAAGTTCACGTTCCTTGCTTCGAGTGTCCACAGATGTCAGATCCACTGTAAATTTACAAAGTGTTTACTATATATACACATCACTTTACCTTCATATCTCTCCCCTCCTTGCAACTAACCTTTCCTTGCCTCTATCCTAAAATCTGCAAAGAGTAAAAGGTCCACTGAAAGTATTCAAGGTTTCTTTTACTACTCCCTTCCATTGGAAGCAGCATGAATGAATAATTGTTGCAGCTAAAACAAATGTCTGTGTTTTGTGGCCTCTGTAGGACCCTAAAGTTCAAGTCCTTTATCTGGAAACACATGGACTGAGCACGTGCTGGTCAGACCTTCAGCATTCTCCTTGCACAGCACAGAGCTGTGCCATTGGTGAAGCGCTACTGCTGTCAAGAGCAAGACAGAGCACCAGCTGAGGATGAACATTGATGAGCATGAGGATGAACACTGATGAGCATGAAGAGATGGCTTTCCAGTCATGTATTTCTCAGGTTTTCAGGCAAATGTTCAGACGTGGCCCTCTGATTCCCCCTTGTCCTCTGCCTGCTCCTCTATAACCATGGAGCTTTATTTTTCAGTTAGTCTGAGCTCATGCTACAGACACACTGCTCTTCTCTACTTGAGATGTTGCTGCATTGTTGCACTGGATTTCACCCACCTCCTTCTCAGACATACTTCTGTTTTAATGTGAAGTTAGAGGATGTTCAACAGGCCAAATTACCCTAGCAGGCTCAGCCCCAGCTGAAGAAAATATTACTTACTGCTGTGGAAATTACAAAAGGTAAATACTTCACAGAGTTAATGTTTCTTTCTAATAAAACCACCTATACCTACTCCTGACACCAGCAATTCTTTTAATGGCAGATGGGACCTTTGTGTGTGCTATTTGTACAAGTCATAAGGACTCAGCAACAGTGCTAAAATGCATTAGAAATTTCCCTTTTCCCTAATAGCAATGAATTATCTAAGTTTTCAAAAGCTAGACTGTCATTCTCAGGAATTGCTATTCTTACAGATTTTTATATTAGTCTTCTACATCTTATAAGACATCTTTATCAGTTATTTATTCCTAAGGTTTCTGTCATCCTTAGATTTCAGTTTTACAGTGTTATGCTCAACTTCAAAATACAAATTGAACAAGAGAAAAGGAGGCCTTGTCCAAGATTCGTAGTTTGTCCTCAAAACCTGAATTAAGCTTATGAATACTTCCCTGGTGTTCTGAAAGCTGGAATTCAGCAGAATTGTCTTTAATGGTAAACTTATCCAAAACGAAGTCTTCACCTTCATAAATATGAATATCCAAAATGCAGATTTTGCACTTTTTAAAACTTGGCCAGTGTGACTTGCTGGAAGTCACACAGGAAATAAATGGCAACCAGGTGTGTTTTTAAAAAAAAATATGACACCGACTAGTCACTAGACCAAATAGCCAATGTCTACCATGCATTTGTACTTTTTTTATAAACACAACATATGACATTACAATAATATAATCCACACTCAATACATAGGATCTATTTTCCTCTAGTATTGGTGTAAATGATCAGAATCTGTCCCTTTGTTCACATCATCAAATCACACAAAAAATATAAACTACCAATTTTCCAAAGACTAAATATTCTTATGATTCTTTGCTCTCAACTGTATTCTTTCCTTTTCTTGTCAC
>JANZLP010000049.1:1287944-1304785 GCA_026930925.1 Chelictinia riocourii | reverse complement strand
GATGCTTTCTTAAAAATTTACAAAATAAAAACAATTTATGACTTACTAGGTCAGCTGTCAAGTATTACAGTTCCAGACTGCAAAGCAATTTCACGTGTGCCCAGCATGCAGCCATAGAGTCAACTGCCAGTAGAAGGCTGGGCTGTTAACACAATTCACATGAACAAGTACAATCGAACGGTTGAAGAGAATGAACTTCCCACTGTTATCTTAAGGATCTTTTTTTAAAAACACAATTTTTAAGACCATCTAATTCGGTATTAATCATGCTTTAAAGACGCAGCTCTCAAAATAAAATGTATAATGCTTCTAAGATGAACCATAATGTAAGCAGATTTAATAATGCATTTTCAGCAAAGATTTGCTAGTAGGTTACTCTGCCTTCAGAAAAAAGGGGCAGATCCAGCAAACTGACCCTGCGGAGACCTTGTGCATACTTAACCCTCAGTTCTTTATGCATCACATGCACTGTAATCTTGTTTTCTTTGACATTTCTCAGATGCACTAATCCTTTCATCCTGAGAGATCAAATCTGAACCCTCATTGATTTTATGCTAAGGCAACCCATGGGCCCCTAGACAGTAACTTCTCTACCCTGCCCGTAGTAGATCAGTTGTGTTTTCTGTCTATTGCCTCAGTGTAAAAGTACATTTTACCGGTTAGTTCACCTACTAAATCTGCCTCAGACATGCTTATTTACATCTGTTTCAACCTATTGGCCTGTGTGTAGTTATTCTGAATGTACATTAGACTAAATCACATAACTAAAGGGACACGCTTTCTCCCATCAAAGTGCTAAAGGGAAGACTGTGCTGCCAATCCTGTCACCAGAGGATATTTCCCCATAAATACTTTGTGAACCAGACAAGAGAACAAGAGAGTGTTGTCGATAATGCTAGTGTGCTGTGGCTGTCCATCACCCAGGAAGGCAGTCTTCCAGTTCCAACAAGGGATGAGATTCTTCATGG
This sequence comes from Chelictinia riocourii, assembly GCA_026930925.1. Classification (NCBI taxonomy): domain Eukaryota; kingdom Metazoa; phylum Chordata; class Aves; order Accipitriformes; family Accipitridae; genus Chelictinia; species Chelictinia riocourii. The sequence continues at coordinate 1,303,817 of JANZLP010000049.1, read as the reverse complement.
CCTGAATGAATTAAAGAGCAAAACCCACTTTGCAGTCCACAGGAACATATAAACTATTGGCAAGGTATTAACAAAATCTTTCTAACCAGATACAACTGATGCAGCCTTCAGTATTCTTTTTTCTTCGTATACAGCAGGGTTCCCCAGTTCACCCTGTTAAATGGGAGGGAAGAGCTTTAGAAGAAGGTCGAATGGGTGGCTGGTTTTCTAAAATTATTATTAGGGAGATTTAGGGAAGCAAGTTCCTGTGTGTAATAATTATTTATGAAAAGAATTTTTATGGAATTGGTTCTGTTGAGTTTCCTGAAATTGTGCAACACAGTCCTGTGAGTGGTCCCAGGAAAGTAGATTGTGCTTCTGAGACACCCTGGTTTTAATTTCTAACAGATATTATTGGCTTGTGTGAATTTTATTTTATAACAACTGCATATTACATTGAATTTGTAGAAATGGGATATTTTGTTACTGTCTACTTGGTATCTACAGCTGCTCTGAAAATTTGATGCAGAAAACTATTAATTTGTCTTCTATTTGTCTTTTTTCTGCAGCCTTCATTTCTCAGTTCACCACAGCTCTCATTTTCTCACTCACATGCTTTATCTCCATGGTATTTTCGAACTGTGATGCATTAGATACAAAAATGATCTGAAACTGTCAGCAGCTGAAATAAAATATCTTATGAATATCAGAATATGATGCTTGTTGGTGTAGATTTATACTCCCCACTTAGTCAATGAGATACATGTGTCTCTGGTGTTTGGGTACTTTCTGAACATGTAGTAACTATTATTCCTGGCACGTGTGTGACTGATTGTTTCCAGAATGAACAAAACATAAGGCAGCATCATTATGCCTGGTAGATGCAGGCCACACTCTCAACAGTGGTCTTGTTTTTATAAATTAGTTAAATGGTTTCCAGAGGATGATGTGCTGAACTATTTGGGACACATTTCTTTTAAGCAAATGATGAAAGGATTTCCAAGTAGTTCCAAATGGTCCATATTTGATTGTTTAACAGTCAGGCATAGTAGTCACCTGGAAAGTATCTATAAAAGATTGAGGCTGTGACAGAGTAATTTACTTTTATTTAATCTTTACTTTGATTCTAAGCACTACATTTATACTTAATAGGACATTACCATATTAATGAGAAGTTAATATAAAATCATGAATAGAATGATTTTGTTTATGACTTAAATCTGTGTGGAGTGTTTCTTTACATATATTTGCATTTTTAAAAACTGCATCGCCTAATGTGCGCAGATAAAATTGTTGCCTAATTCTAACAGAGAATACAGGATTTTCTGGTATAATGGTAAATCTCAGACTTAACTTCATCCTAGTAAAAAGTCAAGTTCTCTAAGGAATGTTAATTTTTTGGTGTAATTAGGAGCTGATGGTATAAAGTAGGTAACAGAAGATGTCTGATTACCCCAAATTACTTTACTTTCCACCAGCTTATAAAAGGAATAAGAAGAAAGGGGACCACAAGAAATTAATGACCTGACATCTCATTCATTTTCTCAGATAAAACTCTGGAGATTAAGGAGCGTATCGAGTGCTGACTTTACAAACTGTCCCGACAACCAGGTTACAAGTGGGCTACTCAGTAATCATCTCGATCTTTCCTGGCCTACAGAGAAAGAAAAACTCTGTAAGATTAAGACAAAGTTCCCGCAAGAGGGGAATGTAACTCAATAGATATTCTCTCTTCTTTTAAAATACAACCAGCTGGGGTGATGTAGCTCATTTAACTCTGTGATCACTCACCTATCAAGACAGGATAGGCTAACCCAACACAGGTATCCAAGAAGTCTATTCAACTTGCCCTGAGCCAGGGAATTAACATGAGGAATACAAAAAAACCTCCTTATAACTGTTCTCTAGAAAGTTCCCAACACTAACGCAAGAAATTATGCACAGCAGCAATCTACACAGAAAATGCCTGCAATAAAACTTAATAAAATGCAAAAGCTAAGTTTTATCTTGCCTGTATTTGTGTGGAGTTTACAGTAGGAATACGTTAGGCTGAGAAAACAAGAGAAACATAGCACAAACCGGGGGTAGTGGTGACAAGAGCAAGGCAGTTGTGACCAAGACTCAGTATACTCCTCTACTCAAAAGACCCCAACTTCTGCAATACACACTTTTCACTTCTCCACAGGAAAGCAAAAAGTCAGCCGGCAAAACCACTGAAAACTGGTTGCTGGTCAGTTTTTAATTAATACTTTCATTCAAAAAAGTCACTGTGGAAGGGGCCGTAGTGCATTTGACAAAATCCCCGAATAAAAAGGAAAAGCTGCTACTGATAAGATAATACTGACAATTCATGGCCCCCAGGCACCCAGCTATCATTATTCAGCTCAGGTGGTGAGGATGTGCAGAGCCTGGTGTGGAAGCTTCGTCCTTCCAGATCCCAGGCTGCCACGTGCAGTCCCAGCTCTCTTACCTTCAGTCACAGGAAAAAGGAATGAAGTCACGAGACAAAAAACCACAGAGAAAGTTGCGTTATGGGTGTCCCCAGCACGGGACGTTACACCAAAAGGAATCCCGGGATGGTCTGCAGCTGGGGCCGCATGGAATTGCACTGGCAATACTGCAAGATGGATGCCCGCTTTCATAACCCTCCTTCTGCAATCCTACTCAATCATTCCCGCATAACATTCCTCGCATCCTTGAAGCGACAGACGTTTGCCAAGGACCTGAAACGCAACAGGTCAACTTCTAGCTCTCGCATACCTCCGCCAGTCGCGCCGTCGCAGGTCTGCGGCAGCAGCTCTAACGAGCCAGAAGAGCCCTCGCGTCCAGGGGCAGCAGCAAAAAAAAAAAAATTGCATGTTCTTCCCTCGAGGTGATCCCCTGCGAGGTGAAGGCAGTAGGGAAAGGTAGCGGCAGCCAAGTCGCAGAGGAGGTGATAAAATGTCAGACTCCTGGCAGTACAAAATGGCAGCTGAACCCTGGCGAAACGCCAAGCTGTTCACTCAGTGAATTGAGGAGTACACGGGGGCCATAATTATGATTAGCATAATAAGAGAGTGGTACAACAGCTACCTAGTTACTCTGAAGGGTCACGGAGAAATCATAACAAAGCGAAGTTTTAAGGAGAGACACAAAAGAAAACAATGACGTAGCTGCTTGGTGGGTTTTACCCGGAGGTTCTTCCATGCGTGAAGCGCGGCCCGGGAGAAAGTACAAAGACTGTTTAAGAGATCAGGCTCTGAATCAAGAGCGGCCGGCCGTGGCTGCAGGACTCGAACGGCTCCACAAGATATAAAAGATCATATGAAAAGTGTGACACTGAAGACAAAGGACCGTACGAGAAAAATAGGCTGTTTGTGTTAATTTGAATAAAACCTGGGCTCAATAGAGTCAGTCAAGATTTCTTCCTTTCTTACCAGAAAAGACTGTTTTCTCTTTTTCTCAAATGAAGCAGAAAAATTTTAAAAACAAAATCCGAACATTCTGATATTTGCATTTTTTTTCATTTGGAATGTCACATAAACAATATTTACAGATCCATTGCTTCATGCAATTAGCCAGCTGTCTGGGTGAAATTAATCAGAGTTTTAATAAAAGTATTAAACATTGAGTTTCAGACTTAAACCTATATGGATATGAAAATTCCTAGATTCACTGTACTTTGTACATCTGGAAGAATTTATAGACAGAGCTTAAGTTTAAAATCAAAAGTTCTCTTTGCAAATAGAAAGATGGGAGTTTTCGTAGAGATCTGAATTCCGCAGAAGACACTGAGAATCTTTTTATATAAAAAAAAATACCCTTATTTAGCAGACACAGTCTGGTCCTCCATGAACAGAAATTTTACTGTTTACACACTGTCACCTCCCTTTTTCTCTATGCTGCTTCTGTTTCACCCATTAACCTTTTCCAGTACCACAGACATCAAGAACCCTGTGTATATGAAAAATGCTCCTCCCAAAGCAAAGTCAACTCTTCCCCATACAAGACAACCCTACGCTGTATCCCGAGTGTCATCCGTCAAAACAACCTAAGTTACAAGCTAATACTGCCATTAAGATTCTCCATCTCGTTTGCTACTGCAGGATATCAGACAGAACATCAACTGAAGATGCGCCTTTTGGATTTTAGAGGCTAATGCAGTTGGACTAGTAAAAACCCCACCCTTCTGTCTTCCCCTTGCTTCTGAACATCATTTTTTCCTTAAGTTGTGGGTTCTTCTATCCTTGGGAAAAAAAAAAACCCACCCTGACAAAACCCAACGTTGGTATCTGTCTAACTGATCCTTTCTAAGCACCTCTCTACACCAACAGGAATGAAACCCACCTTTAGAATGTAATAAACTTACGGCTTCCAACCGCAGGCAGCCCTGGAAGGGAGATCATATTCTTCTTCTCAGACACCAAAATATTTCTGCCGTCATAAATCCTGCCTGACAGCAATATCTGACAAACACGATTTTAAATTACGGTTTTTCTAGCTTAATCACAGCTTTGTGATGTACACCAACAGACTTTGACACGCACTGGTGCAAGCTAAGCTCAGTGACATACACCTAAGACACACATGTTAATTCTCATTTGCAGTGCTCATTGTAAACCATCACAACACCTACTTGAAATAATTTATCCTGTAAAAGTTCACCAGTCAGTAACATATTTCACAACACAAATTCAGGGAAGCACATGCTGATCTTCCCTATTAGGACAGTTGCTTATTAAGAAGATGATGGAAAGTTTAATAAACCCTGTATTTTAGATCATTTTGGAACATCCGCTGTTTCCCAGGAATAGGTGTGTACCTAATGCAACACATTTATGAAGAAAAATGAGAATCAGCATCTCTCTTGCTCAGGAATTTTGCATAAATGACTATATACACAGCAGTGACAGGAAAAAAGATACGCTACTGTTAAATACTATTAGGACTGAAGAAGCAAGAGAACATAACTCTATTTGCCTTTCAAATGCAGATTCTAAAATGCTGACTTGTAGTGATTCTTAGTTCTGGATTTTGCTACTGTTCACAGCTAAATGCATTACAATCACAGAACACATGTCAGCAAGTAGCAGCAAGCAAGATCTTTGCTTTTTTAAAAAATGTACTTTGACAGTAACGAAAAAAATTCACAACTGACTGTTCTGTATTAAATATCTAACTGTTTCTAACGAAAGGACAAACCAAGGAGTTTTTGTAATCTCCAGCTCACCCATCCTGTAACTCAGAAAAAGAAATAACGCGAACTAATCAAACGTCAGACTGAAACGTTCAAACTAGTAATCCTGTCTTGCTCATTTAAACAAAAGATAAGTCACTTACAGAACTGGATGAACAATCAGCTCTGGACTATATGATTTGATTACTGTTGCTGCGTCTTTGGTACAAAACACATGGGATAAATCTGCACCCTAAAAGAGAAAATTTGCAAACAGAATTATCAAATTTATACTTAATAATAACTTCATCATTCCAAAGTTTACTCAGTGATTAATTCACCTGCATTCTTACTTCTCAGCAGTTAAAGCAAACCTTACTATTGTTTCTACTTTGGTTTAGGCTACCACTCAATGTTTTGGAGAAAATTTTCTTGTATCTAACTTCCAATATAATTTTTTTTATGTTTCTCACCAAGAGGATGACTGAAAACACAGATCTTGAACATTCACTCAGTTGAGAAAGGTTTCTCATTTGCAGATGAGCAAAGAATTAAATGTCACATGTACAGCAAGAAGAACGGCAAAAGAACACAGCTGAACAAGGGACAAGCTACGTTAGAGAGGAAAAACAATACTGTAATATACTGGCAAAATATAGCTATGGCAATCGTTGAGTACGTTTCCAGCCCTACCATTTTTACTCAATGGGCCAAATCCGTATCAGATAAAGGCTGGCACAATTTCAACAACACACCTTAAGTTAAATCAACATTAAAAGCTGACAAATTTAGCCTCCAGCTTCTGTTATCAATTAAAAAAATCAGACACCCACATAAAAATTATGTAAGCAGTGACCAGAAAGCCTGATCTATCCGTCTTGCATATTGAAATTTCCCAAGGTGAAGAAAATGTCTCCTCTGCTTTACCGCTACACATTTAACATTCCAAGCTACGAAGCGATGCGGAGATGGGATCCTATGACTCTATGTGCAGACGGAATGATCTGAGACCAAGCGACTTCAACGGGGGACCTCCTAGTACGCTCCCGTATTTGCACTTTGTGAACAGAAAGCCGAGCGGCCTTATTATCTGATCTAAGATCATTAAATAGTATCGCTTCAGTTTTATATCCTTGAGGGACTGCATCCTGGGTGGGGAGGTGGTGGTGGTGGTGTGTGGAAATACCTGGATCAGTTACCTACCGACTGAAACAAATCTTCAAAACGAACATACAGCCATGAACTGAAAGTACTGACGCATTATATAGAGTACTGGAAAGTGTGCTTACTATGTAAGCATGATTTGTTTACATTTGAGTAATCACAACTCTATTTATGTAGTCTGCAGTAAATATATTTTTAGCCAGTTAATATGTCACTACACTAAGGAAGTTCACACTTCTAGGAAAAAAAAAAGCTTAGGAAATACTTCTGCTAAAGATTATAATGTAAATAAAGCGTGCTATTAAAAATTACATTAAATTCAATGAACAATCTTTAGACTTGCAGCACATAAGAATTTCACTAGCCTAAAGCTTTAGGTTTTGCAAGGAAGTTACTTCATTCGACACACTTATCAGGCCCAGAAAAAATTTCTGAAGAACAGACTGCAGCACTGAAAATGTAACTTTAAACATTAATCTAGATTTATTGTATTGTTCACTTTTGGAGAAAATATTTCATGAAGTTTTGAAATTTCCTATCCAAGCCTCTGATAAAACAGTTCTCCCTCTAAGTTTTCAATTTTTTGACATTAAGTCTAACTTTACCTTATGCAGATAAAATGTTTACAGAAAACACAGCCAATGACACATATTTACAAAGTATTTCTACAAATCCAGGACTAAGTCTTTTCTTTGTTAAACAGAAGACCTTTAGAATTCAAATCTCACGTGCAGCACAGAACGAATGCTTTTAAAATATGGCACTTGGCCAATATAAATGATGAAAAGTTCATTTTGGATTGGTATAGAAGAACACGTACCACTTTGAGAGCTGTAATTGCAGCAAAATACGGTGCTCCAGTGTATCTAGAATGAAATACAATTTAGGTTAGAAAACACAGTCATGAGATTAGATAATCTGGAAATCAGCTTGCCATAATGCAGTCCCAAATTTAAGAGCAAACTGGGGAAAAAAAAAAAACCAACCCACTTTCTCTTTCATTTGCTGCGAAAGACAGATAAAATCTTGCTACACTGAACCAATCTCCAATCTTGCTTTGATTTCAAAGGCGCAGGATTTTACTTTAGCCACCTGATCCTTTCACAGAAATATTTATAAAGATCATGCCATAAAAAAGCCAACTCTTCTCAGACAACCCCAGCTTAAAAGTCCAGAGACAAACAAAACAAGGGTCAAGCCCTGTTTGCAGGGCAAGTCTAGGATCTGCGACCCGGACTAATCCCATCTGGATTTAGATGCTTGACTGAAGTGCCTAAACCGTGATTCCAGTTGCCCTAAATTCTCTTTATGGAGACTGAGGAGAGAGGTACGGACAGAATCGCCCTCCAGAGGTGCTGCCTTCTGCCAAGAGGCAAGAACCCAAGCCCATTAGACCAACGGGAAAACTAAGTCCTGGCTAATCAACCCAGCTCTACGACAGCACCTTTTTGCTCTTTATAGAATGTTTTTTAATAGCAGATGTCCAAGAGCAGATCTCTCTTACAGGAGGAAGATGCCATCCCTATTTTAAGAGAGGAAAATGAAAACCTGCCAAACTCCAACTTCCCCAATTAAAGGATACCACCCCTCTAACACTAGTTATAGCAAATCCTTTAACCAAAATTTAACAGAAATAACCTGCTACTTCCCTCTCAGTAAAAAGATAATGACATGCCTGAAGGCGGCAAATGAATTTCTGAGTGTCCATGACTCTCTTGTACACAATCTTTACAAAAGAAACAGTTCAAATTTACTTTACACAAGAAGTGCAGGGCAATGAATTATTCATCTGAGCAGAGGGGCAGAAATACTGCCTTTTTGTTAGTCTGGCTATTAGATGCTGGGGGAAACTAAAGACAACTTTTGTAGATACAATAACTAATCAGTAACAACAAAGACGAGATGGAAATGAAGCAGATACTTGAAAAATCTGTCCAATGAGAGTTGGCAACCATTTTCCAGGTAAGTGTCCAAAGACAACAGTTAACGTACAAAATATAGCTACTACATCATCATCAATGTGAACCTTGTTCACATGATGCACAGAGGCATTAAAAACACTGATGTTACCACTTTCTGACCCCAACCTACTCCAGGTAAAAAAGAAAAAAGAAAAAAAAAAGGGGGGGGGGGAATAAAAAGAAGAAAATAGGAGGAAGGAGGAAGAAGGAAGAAGAAAGAAGTGGAAGAAAAATAAAGAAGAAGAAGAAAAAGCCATGCTGTTACCGAAACAGTTCATCTCAGTCTTGCCTGGACTCCTTTTAGAGTGATGGCCTCATTGCCACTGCAGAAAGGAGGTTGTCCTTCCCAAGATCAGCTGCTGTCACTGTTCCTTTCTCCTACCTTCCTTCCCTGTTCAGCCCCACAACAAACCCAAAGGCAGCAGAGACTAAAAATAGAGCAGTGCTTCAGTAAAGTTAAGACTCAATACCCATGATCATTTTAGTTAGAGAATGGTGTATAGCCTACTTAGAGCTCCCTTAGACCCCACTGAGCCCCACAGCCCTACCTGTCCCGCTCAGAGCTGAAGTTACACCTACCCCAACCTTCTGGCCTTTCAAAACTTCAGCTAACTTCTCTTTAGCTTTTTTTCCTTTTATCTTCTCCAAATCCACTGAGCATAAAACTGAATTTTACCTGCTCTGTTGAAAAGTTCTGAGCCAGCTCTGGCTGGCACCAAGCACTGCTGGAAATGAGTGACTGGACCAAGTGTCCCATTCAGCTGATAAAGATAACTGTCAGATTGCCAACCTGCAAATTTTGAAGGAATATTCCCATCAAAAGGTGTCATGCCAAATTCACAAACAATTGACATTGAGTGTTATCCAAGTTTATTTAAAAGATTAAAAAGGCCATAAATTTAAACAGCTCTGACCAGCTATAATTGACAAAGTGCTTACACCACTTCTATTCCTCTATTTTCTGTTTGTGTGGTGCCATACATGTCATTAATTTCTCTTCAGCAACTCTGGAAAGTGCATACACATAAAATATTTAAACAGTACCCTGTTATCTACTCTCTTTTAATACCAATTTAAAAACTGAATAAGTTTAATACAGTGAGATTTTTATTTCACTGTAATTTGAAAGTACATAAAGGAATGAGACTGTGGGATTTGAGAACTAGGAGTTTATACCAGCAGGCTTTCTGTTATATTCTTGTCAGCCTGCTTACAAGTAGGCAAGGAGCATTAATGAAAACATGATGTTAGAAAATAACCAGCAAAGATTTCTGTCAGTAGCTCAGTTAAAACTGAGAACAGGAAGAGAATAAATTTGAGTTAAGCTTAACTGGCAAAGTATGACGCACAATGTTCAAACAAAAGCCCAGAGTTAATAAGATTATTCCTGACAGGCTGATGGTAGGTAACTGATTGTGGTATATAAAATACTAACATTTTATATTTTCTTTGCTTGCCGTATGCAACCCACATTTAAAAAAAAACCAAAAAAATCAAACCAAACTAAAAAAAGTCCAAAATTAAAAATATGTAAGCTTGCAGCTTATTTCTAAAAATACTATGCAAAATGGTCCCAAGATAAATGAATTTACAACCCAACTGTAGAACATTCAAAATACCTTTATAAGAGGGTATAAAAAGGAAGTTTAAAATTTACCAGTTGTTTTAACCTTTCATTTTATTTGTCTGTATATGAAGTGTATCTTAAAAACAAAAGCTCTTAGTTTCCCCCCAACTTTGAAACCAGAAAATAGTGGTGGCATCTTAAAGCTAGAAAATCATACTAACGTAAGGATTCCTTGCATCTTCTTTAGGTTTTAACCAGTTGCCTACTATGTTTTGTAAAAGAAGGATGTGTCCTTTTGACACTATAACTGGCTTTTTATTTGTCTTGTGCAAACCTAATTTTCCTCCAATACGTTAGTGGCACAGCTACAGACCTTTAGCCGACGTCAAGCATGTAGATTGCTTTAACCAAGGCATTTAAAAATGCAGTGCAACTCTTCTGTTAAATACTTTGCAAACAATCTTTGAACAAAATATTAAACATGAAAGGTGAAAAAGTGCAGAAGAAAGTGAGAAGCAAACTTAAAGATGTGCTGTAGGCTGTATCTGAATAAAAAGCAGATGTGTTGAGAAGGAACAAGGTAAAGGAAATGACCACAATGCCACGTGGACTTAATATTGTGTTTAATGCAGTAGATGGATCCAGGCACAGGACGCACTTTATCTTGGATTTTGTGGCATCTAATTCAACTGGAGTAAGAAACAGAGCAACACAAGTCCAAAATATCATTCTGCACTGCTCTGCCTCAATGGCCGCTTTAAAGCATGTACATTCTGGTGTAGTAGCTAAAGATTGCCTCAGACAAGCTAAAGAGCATGAAGCGTCCATGCAACAGGAGAGGAATAGCCATAGAAAGTTAAAAAAAGAGAAAAGAACACAAACACAGGAGAATAAAGAGTAAGAAGAGCCACCAATCAGAGGCAAATAAGGGACAGAAACAGCAACATCTTAACAATTTTCACAGATAACTTGAACCATACAGAGTAACAGCTGACAAAAATGAAGCATTTTAATTTTGGAGCAGTGTAATTCCTATGGTCTTTTCCCCCTCTGATTATTTGTCATGAGACAAGTATTTTGCTACTGTGAGGAATTAGCTGATAACTAACTCTTTTGTCCCTGAAATAAAGTTACATAGGCCTAACAATCAACATACTTGTAGGTATACACATGAGCAATATTTGCATTCAGAAACATAAACAAAAGTTATGAAAAAATAAATCTTTAATCCACTTACCTTGGCAGGTTGTATAACGGTGCCATTCTGAAACATGCAACAACAGCCCTTTTGCGTTGTTTTGACAGGAGTTTGTGCCAAACAGCTTTCTTTGATCTCAGTGGTTGTTCAACCTATGAGAAAATACCTTCTAGTACATACAGTGGAAACTCTTTAACTGTCATTCAAAATTTTCTTTTTAGCTAGTGGTTAATGTAGTTAGCGAATCAGAAAATGTTACAAATGCTCCCCATCATCTGAAAAAAATCTCCTTTTGGGGTTTTGTGTTGGTTTTTGTTTTAAAATTATTAAGAAAAAATACTGGAGGCCTTCTATATAGTACCTCTCAGTTTATACAGAAAAGCTCAAGATGCCAGAATATCTCATGCGTGGGACTCCTTGGTAAAATTCCAAAATGATTATTTTGTCTGTTTTTAACTATGCATATTCAATTGTTAATGTAAACTAATTTCTGTGCTATATCACTTGTGAATTAAATGGATTATGTGGGAAGAGTACAAATGCCTTTTTGTATTTAAATTGCATCATTCCAATGAACAGACAACAGATTCAAAAGTTGTTAGAGCATCCTCAGGTGCAGAAAGAGGAGACAGGCTAAAACCGTATATTAAAAATAAGTGTGCATGCAAACATCTCTTCCTGAAATTACATAGTTTTCAGCTACTGAATGGTGATGATTTGGATACTATACTACTTGTGACTGTTCACAAAGTTTTGCAGAGGCAAATGCATCCTCAGTTTTTCCCTGTAGCTGAACTGAGGCACTTCAACAGACCGCGTTAAAAACTTTGCATATATACACATCTGTACATGCGTGTGTGTGCACATGCATGCACAAAAATGGACTTATCTGGGAACTTTAATAACAACACTCACTGAAGTAAAAATAATCTCTACAAGGAAAAATACTCATGCTACTTTAAAACAAACACAGTATAGACATTTAACTTTGTACCTGTTCCAGATGATACAGAGCAGCTGATATCCTCTGCACCCGTTCCACATTTCTCTCAGGGTCAGTAGGTTCATCACTCTTCAAAATGTCTTTGTACAGATTTAACTGCCATTTCACAGCTGGATCATCAGACTAAAAACCAACATATTTCGTACGTAAGCTGCTGAATGAAGATATTAAATTTGACTACCACCACTATTATTCTCATAGTATAATAAAGAATGTTAAAGATACTCCCACTTTATCTGTCCCCTTTTAGTCAAAATTAACATCTGCTAGCTGCTCAGAAAAATGGCATTGGATTCTGTATACTGTTGGGTAACTGAACTCAATTCTTAAGCAAGGTTCTGTATTTTTATTTCATAAAACCAAATAAAGTACCCTTGGACTTCTGTATCCTATTTAACTGCAGTAACAATAAGGAAGCACATTTAGTAACAGATTGAGTTTAACTCAATCCTTGCAGGACTTCTGTAACAACAGTGGAAAGCTGTTTTATGGAGTCTATAAAAGAAAGCTGGAATTTCAGTAGGTGAAGGTTTTGGGTTTTTTGCAAGACAGAAACAGAAAAAACACATCAGAATTACTTAGTGTGTCCAATTTAAATTTAAGCACAAATTTATAGCAAGCAGACAATCATCTCCCATGACAGATTAATGAGTTACTCCTATTATGTTCAAAGGCTGTAGGCAATGATCTAAATTATTTATTTACACAGTGATGACAACTCCATTTTGGTATCATCTTTGATGGTGTATTCAGCATATAAATAGTAGGAACATAAATGTGCTTGTAAAACTCCTAAGTGTTAAGATGACACAAGCTTTTCTTATTTTATTATAGTCACTCTAAAATGCATATATTCTTAGAAATACCATTTAGTCACTAGTGCAAGTTAAGTTCAAGAAGAGAAGCTGAAATACTATAATTTTAATTTTATTTTCTTCTCGGATCAAGTTGATTCTAAGTAATGATAGCTTTAAACTGCAAATATCTCAATTCTTTACACTTGTCCCATTCTATAGGACTTCCTAAAACTTGAGACCACCAGTAAAAGCTACAAATAAACAATTATTGTCGGGAAAAAACTATGACGAAAAATGTTAAGTGGCAATTTTTCTAATAGCTTTTCACATTCTCTTTTTTTTTGGTTTTTTTTTTATGTATCACAATAAAAAAACCAATTGTGACTGCTGTCACAATTAAGAGTGCACATCAGCATCTTTAAGATGGATTTTTTTATATTACCTTTTCCTGCAAATGTAAGTTGTTCCGTAAATGTTCTTTGACTTCTTCATCGGTGTCCCTCTGTAGAAAGGTAGAAGTATTTTTCAATTGAGATTATGACTCATCTCATAAGAACACGTACAACATCAAACAGTTTTTATTTTATTATTGAAACTTAACCTTTTCTGTTTTCAAAGTACATAAGTTACCAGAAGGGCAGGGGACAAAGGCTTTCTTTAATTTTGACCACAAAACAAGGATTAAACTTTGAAGAGAATTAAACCTAACTAATAGTATTTCACTATTTGGTCCAAATGAATATGCACATGTAAAAATTTACATTTGTATAAAACAGGAAAGTGACATGGAAATGGTGGCAGCTGTCTATACACACTACTTTTTCTTGTGAAAGCACAATTAGCAGCTATAACTGCTTACAGTACATTGATATATTTAATTATATTGACTGCTTAAATATCTATGCCTCAAAGTTCAGTTCCGCTTATTTTGCATTAAAAAATAATACGAAGCATACACTTATATGGCTGTATCTAGTCTTAGCCAAAGAGATGAGCTCTTGATCTCCAGGAGTACACATATTCAAACCAATAGGAAGCATCTTTTTAAGTGCAGCTACAATCAAGGATGTTTGTATGGAGTACAAATCCCCTCTACGTTTTGATTTCTTTCTCTCTTGATCTTGTCCTCCAGACTATAATTAAAAAATAGAAAAGTAAATGACTGTAATTCTCTGATCACACACTTTTCCAACACGCTTTTCCCCTAATGGTCCAAGGAAACTATGGATGTAGTACAATTAATTAAAAATGCTACATTAGAGGAAAGGTGTATAGTCTCGAGTGGGAAATGTAAAGGAATACTTTTGGTGCGCACCAGTGCAGAAATTGCAGTAACAGTAGTATTTTTAATAGCAGTAACATACTTTTGTGTGCATTCATACATATGAATCTAACTATATTTTCTGGGTCTTACCTCTCAAATCAGAGACAACCCTAAAATTAAAAGCTGAGTCAGTCTCAGGGGACACTATTAGTTCTCAGTGTTACAAATTCATGATGTTTACATTTTTGTTAGAAACCTACATAAAGATAATTTTCCGGGGTCTGAATGAATGAATATAATCTGATTTGTCTCAAATGAAAAATAAGAGTATCTAAAAGGCTTTGATTCAAAGCAGTAAAATACCAATGAGTTAGCGCCTCTGGGAAAAGCACTGCCCTTTGGCTTTGGCTAATGTAAGTAACTCTGGGATGAAAAATTCTTTTGCATCTCTGGAGATCACGAGTAATAGGAAAAGGAAAACAAGAGACAGAGAAGTAAACAGCACAAAAGAATAACACCTGCCCTATCTTCTTATAGCAAACACTGTACAACAATATTTCACGCAAAACTTTTCATTTATGAGACAGTGAACCAAAATCTTTAGAAAAGACCCATATATTTAATGAACATATGGTAAACAACAACAAAACATAAAAATAGCCCAGTTCTGAATTCTGTACCTAGATTAAACTCCTACTACGCTCAAGGGGAGTTTTGCCTAAGATAAGATTTCAGGACTAGGCCTCCAGGCTTGTACAACACTACAAAATAGCAAATGTTTGCATTTAACCCTCCACATCCTTTTCCCTCTGTCTATTAAGTTTTACTGACTACTGTTTTCAAAATACATTGTGTAGTTCCATATAAGGATACAGCAGAATCCATTGCAATTCATTATTTACCAATTATTACCACACTATTATCACAGCAATCACTGGAATAAAAAAAGGCAGCCATACATATTCTACTCAGTGGTAAATTTTGGCAAATTCTGTCTTCTAGATGGTGAATCTCTGTGTATGTAGCTGGTGTTGAGCATTTTGCAGGTCAGAGGGAACACACAATGGATGTGGCTTCCTTTCTTAAGGAACTAACAATTGCAAGAGAGTACTTTGCCTCAAAGCTTTGCTTTTGGAAGTGCCTTAGAAATAGCAGTGATGTAATGGCTATAATAATGACATTATTTGTAATCTACATTGACAGCAGACAAACAAATCCCACAATGTATCACTGTATTCCAGTGGCGTCACTATGCATCTTAAATAAGGAATAACAAAATATGTAATAGATATATTAAAAAAAAAGGAAAAGGAGATATACTGGTTTACTTTTCTGCATCTTTATGCTTGAGGACATTTTACACATCCAATTTTGTTCACTTTCATTTCAGATTAATAACTAGGTATCAACAAAACAGGTGAAACTTACAAACTGAACATTTTTAAAACATGAAAAGAATATCTATTCTGCCTTTGCCATCTGATTCTGCTGTCTGTGAATTCACAACTGCTGATAAATGTATAAGTAGAGTCAAAGACAGAAACCTAAATGACAATAAATATGCACTATATGAGTGCATATACACACAATACCTTCATTTCATATGTAAAGAACATTAAATTGGATATATTTTGTCTTTGTAATTAACTGTGCTAAAAGGACTTCAACACCTCGTGGCGCTCGGCCTCGGCACAGGCCAGCTCCAAACTTCTGATCGTCGGGCTCTAGCTCCCTCCAGGAAGGAGCCATTCCCCAAAACCGCGGCTTGTCCTCACCCGCCACTAG
>JANZLP010000049.1:928458-943631 GCA_026930925.1 Chelictinia riocourii | reverse complement strand
TTAATTCTGATGTTCCTAATCTTACTGGTTCCACATCTCAGACTTAATGTTTCATTGATATCAAGGTCTATAACCCTGTAGAGGACTTCCAGGATTTCCCGGTGCAAAGGGAGATAAAGGTAAAACACTTCTTTAAACAAGCAGCAAACCTCCCTCCCAACATACTGTAAACATAATTCTGGAATTCAGCCGTACTTTCTTCTTCATTCTTTTACATGCTATACCTTTTCAGAGCAGGCAGAAACTCTGAGAGGCTCAAATACTAATTTCTGTTACAGTGGCAGCATCTTGGACATGAGTTAGATATGCCCTAAAATAGGTAATTATTCATAGTGTGGAATTACTGCAAGCTGTGCTGTGATGAGGTAATATAAATAACTCCTCTATCTGTGTGCTGTGCTTTTGACTCCAAGTATTTCTGTTTTCCTACTAATTTTGCAAGAATCAGAGTCTAGTGAGGCTCTGCGCACCAGACAGCTAAGTAAGGAGAGTAGTTTCATGGCCAGGTTACTGCAGTATTTTTTTTTTTACCTGAGTCTGTTGTGCAGCCCAGATGCAATTTTGTTCATTGCTAAAATAGTTACGCTCTATAGCTTAGCAGATCACGTCTAAGCTATGCACAGGAGCATGGTGCAGAGATGCAAAACAGCAGAGACCTGATGAGATCTTACTGAAAATTGTTATTACCTGGGCTCAGGACTTAGTAGCTTGGGTACAGGCACATAGCTAGCACAATTTCAAAAACACTTGTCATCTTCACAGAGCGTGTCACTACACTGTGCTGTGGGAACGGCTTGCTTGGCTCGAGTCAGTGCTTGGTCAGGGTGTCTGTAACGCACCATGCTCCATTCTATGAAATAAGTATGTCCTAGACACTAGACCGCAATAGCTATAGTAGTGAAGAAATATCAGACTGCTGCTGGTAAAGGAAAATGTGTACAATTAAAGGGATTTTCAATTTTAAACATCCAGAAAACAAAAAAGATTCAACTAGTCCATCTATGAAATGAACACGGCATGGCACATTTTGAAGAACTTGTGTAGCTTGAAGTACCAATGCCCTGCCCCACTCATTTATTCGGTAAATACAGGGAACTCGTGTGGACGATCAAAAGTGATAAACCAGAATTGTAGAATAACTTCTATTTACAATCTCAGAGTAATTAATAGTCATTAATTGCTGAGAAAGCCCTAATGTTGGAAAAATTACTTTAATTGTAGCTCAGTAAGACATGTAGAATGCTAGATTACGAGAGCACTTCTCTCACTTTACCCATCTCTCATTTTGTCAGCACAGCTCATTTAAAAATACCTGGGTTTTAGACTAAATAGATATCCAGCTGACATCGTTTGTGTTCCAAATGTATTGTAGTTCCAAAGAAACAAGTCCAGGATTTAAAGACCCTGTTCTGTTTAGGCAAAGAGCCAGGGATAGTGGTCTGTATACATTTTATTTCTCTTAGTATTGTACTTATACCAGCTAATCTATATTCTTTTTGTCCAATCATGATCTCAAATTTGACTGAATTGCAAATGTTAACTATTTGTACAAGCCTGAAAGTAAGTACTAAGTGTCTAAATCTAGATCTTAGTAAAAAAAAAATAATCCAGTTTTCTCCAGGAGCAACTCCTTTTGTGCTCAGTCAAGCAAAACATCCATTACTCAGCTATAACAACAATAATTGTAATGGAGTAAGGGTTTGGGGAATTCATATTCCTTGTGGAAGGACTGATGGGGAGATGCTGAATGTTCATCTATTTTTAGAGTGAATTAAAGTAGCCCAGTGATCAGTTTAGCTAAGGAAAGATATGTCAGTCAAACTACTCTTTTCCTTATACTTTATGTCATAATGTGGAGAATAATGCCGTTTTCCTAAAGTTTTTCATTTTTACACAAATATATAAAGGCAAGGTCAATATTTTCTTGAGGAATAAATCTTACTATGAGTAGATAATAAGGCAGAAGGTTTCAGTGATGGTGATCCTTTCTCTAATCGTGTTTTGGGGATTGTTTCAAATCTTAGGTGCGAAAGGTGATGTGGGTTTTCCAGGATCCCCTGGAAGTCCGGGGATCCCAGGCCTGAAAGGAGAACCAGGATACGCTGGTCCACCAGGCCCTAAGGGCAGCCAAGGTCTTCCTGGACTACCAGGAAGCGCAATTGAGGGCCCTAAAGGAGACAGAGGACCCCAAGGCCAACCTGGCCTTCCAGGTAACTCTTTATCTTTAGGATTAACGTACTGCTGTTAATCAAAGCTCACCTAATTAATAATATAATCAATATTCCATATCCTTGCTTCTCCTCTTGTCACAGACCGGAGAAAAGCTCCCCTTCACAGGCAGTTTGGCATTACGTCCTAGGACAGGCTGATTTTACGTCCTCAGGCAGTTGGTTTTGTCCAGAAGTCCTGATGTCGAGAAGTTTGCCTCCATTTCCATGTTTTCCTCTGGACTTTATTTACTGTTTGGAGGCAGCCATGGCTATATGTTCCTATGTCCTGGAGTGTTAATGCGTTTAAAAATGGCCCAGCAAGGCCTTAACCTTGACAGTGGCCCTGTGCC
This sequence comes from Chelictinia riocourii, assembly GCA_026930925.1. NCBI lineage: Eukaryota > Metazoa > Chordata > Aves > Accipitriformes > Accipitridae > Chelictinia > Chelictinia riocourii. The sequence continues at coordinate 941,071 of JANZLP010000049.1, read as the reverse complement.
ACAGGTCATGGAGGAGGGGAGAGCCGCAGTACGTCTCCAGCGTGTTCACACCATGTTTGTTCCGCACATATCGAAAACTCTCCACTGTTTTCCATCAGCCACAGGCTGATAAATGATAGATGTCCGGTCGGATGGGGAGTCAGATGGACCTCCCTGCAACAGATTCTCCTACTTATTTCCTTGAAATGTTGTTACGATAATTACTTTGATTCTGCCCACCTGTAGGTTGAGCCAGCTTGTCCTCCATCAGGTACTGCTCTGAGCAACTTTTGCCACTAAATACGCCCTTCTTCTGGTTTGTAGGTTTACCAGGTCCCACAGGGCCACCAGGACCCCCAGGTCTGAAAGGGGCCAAAGGAGAGCAGGGGATCAACGGCTGGCCCGGGACTCCTGGGGGTCCGGGAGTCAAAGGTGATCCGGGTTTCCAGGGACTGCCAGTAAGTTCCTTTCAGTACACTCCAGATTTGCTGAAAGCTGGTTCTTGTAATTAATGGATATATTAATCATAGATGGGTCTTGTTCAAAATAATGATACTTTATGCTCAAAGTGCCTTTGGACTCACTGCTGATGATGTAAAGTCAGTCTGAAAACATTTCAATTCTCTCCTTTTAGAGGCTGCCTACCAAAAAGCCCCAGTGAGCTAATGATCTTGTTAGAAATTTATAGATAGCGAGTGGTAACATACAACACCCAGAATATAATTTACAGTGTATTAACAGTACAGGATGGCTGCAGCACATCCATAAATCCTGCAAATGCATTAGTAGTTAATTTTAAAGGTTGCATATTTCACGATAAATTGCCTTCTGAAAATACCTGAACTGTTTGGTTTTGTTATGAAACCTTTCAAATAAGGTGCACTTTCAGTACTGTCAGTGATGAAATACAGCTGCTGGTTTAGAAATACAAACAGGCAACAATGCTATTAATACACTGTTGTCATATATTATTCATTTTCCCTGGTCTAAAACAATCCCTTTTCTGCCCATTAGGGAGAATGAAGTAGAATAGGACAGTCACATATAATAGTTGGTCTTCTATACTGTTTCTCTTGGAGTGTCTGCTGCCTTTTTCCACACTTAAAAATATGCTCTATATTTTACCTTTTCATTTCCTCTTTCCCACTAAGAAAATAATAACAATAATAAAATTTATGGAAGAAGGAATAAGAAAGTAAATAGGTATGACTCAAAAATTCCTAGCGTACAAAAGGAAGGAAGACTGAGGAATAAGGTCCTGATGTGAAAAGCAGGATACTGATAGTGGACTTGAAAGGTCCACATATTCTTGATAATGCAAAGATCTATTGCATCCTTTTCTGCATCCAGGATTTGTTTCACAGAGACATTAAGGATTTGCTTCCGTGTTGTAACACTAGATCTTGGCTATGCCTTTTTATCTGTGAGACCGTCCCGTCCCATCCCATCCCATCCCATTCCATACCATACCAGCTTTGAAGGTAGTAAACTTCAAAATAACATTCCAGTGTATTTTCCATGTTTTAAGAATTTGCAGTACTTCTGCAGAGACCTAAATTTCTATACCCCAGAAAATTCTGAAACTTTTCACAGGTTGATATTCCGGTCCAGGACTGTTTATTTATCAAGAATGGGAAATGCCAAAGGATTTTGATTCCGTGCCTTCAGTCGGAAGAAAATCTGTTACTATCTTTGAGTCACAGTGCATAGTATTGGGTTGTTAACTCAGCGTGAGATGCTCCAGTGAGAGTTAATTCAATATTAAACTTCCTCTGGCGATACATACCAAGATGGGATTCTAATGTCTTCGTCTTCCCCGGTGTGACAGGCTGCCGCCCTAGTTACGGCTCCGTTGCTCACACAGGTCTCCAGGTACTCGGTAACCTGTATCGGAAAGGAGATTTTGTTACAACATGGGTGACGCAGCCTGTCGGAAAATCCTATCCAAAAGAAGCGAATGTGGAGATCAGACGGTGAAATACAAATCCCCTGGGGTTTTTCTGTGTTTTTTTGATGTTGAAATGAGAAAAGAAACATTTTCATCATTTTCACAAACTGAAATAGTTTTGTTTTGTTTGGAACAGACCCAAAGCAAAATGTTGTTTCCCAAGCTATATCTGATGGGGGAAAAAAAAAGTTTAAGAAACTGCGTACTGTTGTGGAAAGCGTATTTTGATGGAAAGCTTCCAATAAACTCCTTTTATAAATAATTCCATTTTAAAATTATAATCTAAAAAGAAAGTTACTAAAAAAAAACAAAACTTTTTTAATGAGATTGTCTGACTCATGACTGTCTTCTGAATGAATGGTAGCCCTCCTCTTTTGCGCTACAGAAGTTGACACGTTCTGATACAAAGAGAGGGCCATTTCTTTAGACAATCCCGCGTACTGTGGCTATGTGACTGAAGGAAACCAGGGAACCGTCCTTCATTAATACCTCCCTTACCACTCCGAGGGTAGCATTTCTTTTGTTTAACTTTGGAAGTCTCACTGCTGACATCAGGTTTTGAGCTAGTCATCTCTTCTCCCTTTATAGTCAGTGGAAAGAACTAGGTGTTGGTAGGGAGCCATTCTTCTCACCTTAATATAAACGTCTGACATATCAAATGAAAAATCACTCCTGTGTGTGTCTCTTCTATTGCTCTCCAAATATGATGAGATGAATCCTACCATTGGTATTATTTTTCACTGAGTACTCAGTTCACACCTCCAACCTCTGATTCCTAAGTCACTTAGCAAAGGGATTTTGCTTCTTTCCTCCAGCTGTGTTCCACATTTTGCTGTATAGGGGACTCTCACTGCCATAGTGCAGCCAGGGAGAAACTCTAAACTATACTTACAAGCTCTTTGCAGATGATCTGCAACAGGCAAAAGAAGAAGAAAAAGAAATTGGCAGTCATTTAAATGACTATTTACAGTGTCTTTTGAAATATGGGCTTGGTTTTCCTTGAAGTGGGACTACAATGAACTTGTTACCATTAATTTCAGAGGAGCAGTTTGTAATAGTGAAGGCAGAAGGAGTTCACATGGTGTTTGAAGTGTTTAAGCCCTTGAGTATTTTAGCCCTGTTGAAAAGTAAAAATCTTTAGAGGATTCTAAACTGCTGAGCATGTTTAATTTCATTCCACATGTGAATGTAGACATTTTCAAGTCTGCTGTGGTCGAGAATTACCCCATTCAATTCTCTAACTAGCAGCCACCTGCTGGGGCTGCACTGAAATTAGTATTTTTTTGAGTTTTGTGCTTACTGATGTTTTTCACAACAATATGGTCTGTGATTGAGCACCTTTTTATTAGCTATACTGTTAGTGAGACCTTATTCTGATCTAGTATCTTTGTAAGGCAAAAAATAGTTTAGTAAGATCAAGGTGTGATGCTTGCTCCTGTAAGAGAAGCTTCTCATCTAATCATGGTAGAGAATAACTATTCCTTAAACTTAATGGCTTTTCTCTCATAGCAACATTTTTTAAATACATTTCCAAAGATACACAGCCTATTTGAAAGTCATATCATAATAGTGTAGGATAACTATACTTCACTTTTTTTTTATACAGGGTAGTCCTGGTTTACCAGGAGATATTGGTCAAAAGGGTGATTTGGGACCTCCAGGCATTCCAGGTGTTCCAGGTGAGAAGGAAATTTACCGTATGCCTAAAAAGTATGCAAAGATGTCTCTTTCATATCTTCCTCTCTCAAAAAAAGATGCTCAAAGAATGCTGACTCTGTGTTACAAATTATTGAAATAGGACATTGAAAGCTGTGTCAAAAAGCATACAAGAATATCAAGATTTTGTCAAGGTGTTTTTGCCTTTTGCCTGTTGTCTGGCTTTGCCAATTTTAAGTGTGCACTTGCTTTAAAAGGTGGATGTAAAATCAACTGTTTAGACATTACCAGTCGAGATTTTCTTGAGAACTGGAGAGGCAAATTTGAGGAAACACAGGCTCAGTATGTCTCCACTGTTGATTATATTGCTGCTACTGTAACCATCATATACATGAAAACACTGTGTGTATAAAAAATGCAGTTATTAATAGAAAAAATGTAATTCCCATAGAGAAAGATATTATTAATTAAAGTAAGAGAAACTTGTTTTCAGTCATCATTTCTTATGTGACTTAGTACTGTTGTTTGGATCTTGTTCTTGCAAACAGTTGAAAAGTACTCGTGTGAATGAAGTCGTGGCCCTTACATGACTGTGGGGTTGTACATGATTATTGTGCACATATCCTTCCAGGTCAAGAAATTATTGAATTTTCATGCAAATATTTCCTTTGACTTCAGGTCCAAAAGGATCCCCTGGCTTCCCAGGCCTTAAGGGTGAGCGAGGTGACCAAGGTCTTCCTGGATCTAAAGGTATAATATAAAGACTTGCTTTTTGCCTAGATGTTGTTTAAGTGGTTATTTGTGACTAATCAATGGATATATCCCTCCGCCTTTTATTCAGTGTGAAAAGATAGAATGTGAAACCAGATGTCATGGTATCAGCATCTGAATGGTCAGATTTAAGTATTGGGTAGAGAGTGAATGTATTTGTCTCCTGCTCTGAAAAATCAATACTGAAGTTTTGTCATTATTAAAACCTTTAAATGGTATAGAACCACAGAATCACAGAATGGTTTGGGTTGGAAGGGACCTTTGGAGATCATCTAGTCCAACTGCCCTCCCAGGGTCAGGGACATCTTTCACTAGATCAAGTTGCTCAAAGCCCCATCCAACCCGAGCGTGAACATTTCCAACGACAGGGCATATACAACTTCTCTGGGCAACCTGTTCTGGTGTTTCAACACCCTCGTAAAAAAAATTCTCCCTAAGTCCAATCTAAATCTACCCTCTTTTTCTTTAAAATCGCTGCCTCTTGTCCTGTCACTCTAGACCCCAGTAAAGTCTCTCTCTGTCTTTCTTAAAAGCCCCCTTTATATATTTATATATTGAAATGCCACTATAAGGTCTCCCCGGAGCCTTCTCTTCTCCAGGCTGAACAACCCCAACTCTCCCAGCCTGTCCTCACGGGAGAGGGGCTCCAGCCCTCGGATCATCCTCGTGGCCTCCTCCGGACCCGCTCCAGGAAGAGAGAAAGCACCGGGACTCCCTCTTTCCCTGCCTGAGTGCAACTCTGGGGAAAGGAGAAGCCAGCAAGCACACAGAAATTGGTCAAAAAGGAAGCGATCACCTCTCTAAAACAGGACAATCCCCTCTTTTTCCCTTGCTGTCTTCTGTTGCTGATTTTATCTGCTGACAAGGAATTTTTGGGATCCTTTTAAGCTTGACAGAGATTAGCTTCTTTTTATGCTCTAGCTTCTTGCTTTTAACAAAGGAAGAGGACAAATCTCCGCATTGTTTTTCTCTCCTTTAAATCTTGCTAAGTCTTTCTGTGCCCTTAAGCTGTTGACGGTCTTGTGTGACTGATGTTGTGCTGTGCCATCTCTGACCTGCTGGGAGGGTGCTGGGATTTGGGGCTCTGCAGTCACACTGGCAGAGCGTCTTTAGCGTATTTGCTGTATTCGTCTGCATGAGCTTCTGCAGTGCCTTCAGCTGTTCACTGACCGCAAAAAGAGCTTTTCCGTGTTACTGACTCGTACCCTCATGAAGCTCTGCAAAAGCTGGTTCCTGACTTGCACAGGACCATGAATCTGGGAGGTACCAGGTTCCGGATCTTTAGCTTGCTGAGCTGATCCAAAGGCCCTTGTTTCAGTGCAGTTACAGGTTAAGCACGGCTATTTTGGACTCATATTAAGATGCTATGAAGGCTGAAGCACGATTTAGTACTTCACGTAAACGCTAAGCACGTTTCAGCTGATGTATCTGCTCGATCTGCTGGCGCACAGGGCTTTGAAGTAAATTCAAGTAAGAAAGGTGATATTTAAATCAGCTAATACTCCTTTGAATGGACAGAGCAACTGAATGGATTATCTGCAGAAAGTTTAACAGAGAAGTTATCTGTGATGTGATGTCTATTGGAAATCGAGCACTTGGGGAAAATCTCCGAATCACTAGTCCTGCAATACTTTCTTTAAGCATGCTTTTCACAAAAGGTGTGTCTAAACATCAGAAGCATCTTTGGATTTCTGTCGCACTGCCCAACGGGCACGCCACAAGGCCCATAGGAGCGATAGGCAAGTTATGTATTCCCCATACACCTTTTAGTGTTCCACTTTTAGTAACAGATTCCTGTTATTGCCTTAACACTGTGAAGAATTAGAGACGAGGATGAACTTAGAGTCGAGGCAGCAACTTCCTGATAATGCCAGTAAAAATGTTGTGCTTGAAGCTTACAAGCGTAGCAGGGATTATGATACGGTATATGGGTATTACCGGGTTCTGGCACCTATATATATGTGACACTGAAGGTATGACAGTAAATTTTATATTAAAGGTTAAGTTTTCATTGTTTTGTGGATGATGAAAAAGGGGAGCTGGTTTTGTGTGGTGTTGCATTTCGAGAAGTGCTGCAGTGTGCAGAGCCTCTAGGCATGTACTGCATATGGTGAAACAAGCTAAACAAATGCTTTAGAAATGGCAGCTGGTTGAATATAAGCGTAATCCAATAAAATTCTGTGATTAATTTCCTTTTGGAAGTAAAATTAAAGTTCTTGGCATGAGGAAGATCCATCATAAAGAAAGAAGCAATTGAGTTTGCAAACCGGTTTCAGTAGAACATTTATTTGTGTTTGTGGTTACTGACGTACTGTTAGGTTTTCCCTTTGGAGATAGGTCTGTGATCTTAAAAGTAAGGCCATCTTAGGACTTTGATGTGCTTACCATTTTTTTCTGAAATACAAATGTCAAAAACTTTGATCTAAATCTGATTAGAAAATATGGCATTGTGGTAATTTTAAGTTTGGAGGCAGCAGACTAGAGTTCAAGAGTGACTCTGGACAAATCACCCCCTTTATGACAAAAGCAATGCGGTAGTTGTTTTTTATTAGTATTTTGCTATTTAATGACCTCACACATCTAGGCTGGGTTTTGGCCAGTGTTCTAGAATGAGCAGTTGAAGAAATGGCTGCAGTCTGAAGATGAAGTCTGTGAGCTATCTTGCTGTAGGGAGTATATTTTACATGATAAATAACTTTAACGTGTAAATATAGTAGACATGATTAAGCATTCAAAAGCAAGGAAAAAAACCATGAGGCTGCCTGTGGAAGCTCTGCTGGGTACCTTTGTATGCAGGTACAGCAGTCTTTCATCTTCAGATGCCCAGAGGTTTCCCCCTTGAATTCTGGAGTGTTTACAGGACTCATCAAAACACATCAGGTGTACTCAGCAGAAAATTATGTTCCCATCTTGCTTCGTGATCTGGATGCTTCACATCATCAGGCAGAGATATCACCAGCCGTCAGCACTCTCTGAGGTTGAAGAAAAGAGAGCAGGAGAAGACGACCTTTACTTCCAAGAGGGATTCAGAAGTTGTGTTCCTTTGCATTTCTCTTGCTTCATATCTGCTTATAGGTCAGCATCAAAATTCCGCAGAACATGTCAGCCTGCTATTCAAATACCAGCAGTTCATTTTGATAAGGTGCAGCATGGCCTGTTGAAGACATGTTTTCCAAATGTATCTGCATAGTATACTGTAGAATACTACAGACTGAGAAGATGATTTAAAACTACTAATGCATTTTTTTTCCCCTGTTCCTAGCACTCTAGAGTAGTTCCATATCTTCTGTGGCTGTCTTAGCAGGAATACTGAGCTCTAGGTTCCCAGCTCCCTCATAAACCACTGCAGTTCTTGCATAGTCCTGATGCAACCTCCCTTTTGTTCCAGTGTTCAGTGCCTTGTGGAGTGGGGCAGAGGACCCGGGATGAACTAGACCTGTAACTTCCCCACATGGCTAGAAAGGGGAGATTTTGACTCCTTTGTTTCCTCTGTGCAAATCATATTGATTCAGTAATGGAGGAAAAAGGGTCTATCCCTTAAATATTACTGTATGTCCTTTGCAGTTAGCAAATCAAGATACTGCTGTGTTTGTGTTCTCTGCTATTGCTTGTCGGTGTTGTAATGGAATCGCACATCATTTCTGGTCTCTGGTCTACCATTAGGAAAGTAAAGTTTCAATATTTGAATAGTCCGTTTGAAATATATTCTGTAATAGATCTGATGAGTGTACAGTAGTTTGCTTGGTTTTTTGAAATCTCACCATAGCACTTTGACAAATAGTAAAATGGTAGCATACTGCCACTTATGTGCAAAGTTGTCAGGGTATGTAGTAGGGAATCTGTATTAAAAGGTGCTTAAGCCAGAGTTAACTACTTAGAAAATTTTCAGAGGTTGAAAGTTTTTTGGGAAGATTGTGAAACCTGATCCTTGTAGTTTCAGTGAAAGCTTGTAGGTGACATTTTTTATGTATTGTGGCATTTTTCTCCTAAATATTTCAAATCACATGAATTTACAACTGCATTACTATGTATGAATGGTAGCATATCACATACTCAAAATAATATTGTCATAATAAAAAGCCATACAACATTAATGTGGTGACCCACCTGACACTTGGCAAATTTTAACTCTACACACTTTCTCCCCTCAGTCAGATTTCCCCTTCACAATCGCAGTATCAGTGCCTACCCTACTAGTTTTATGATCACTTATTATTCTAAGACCTACCTGGATTAAGAAACTGCTATGATTTTATTCAGTGCTTCTTTCTTCATTTTTTTACTTGTAAATAATAAAAAGCAATAATGAGGGAAAAATCAAAGACCACAAAAAAGCCAGCAGATCTGATTTCACAACTAATTTACTTTTTCTGTTTCATTGGAAATACTCAGTGGAAAGGTTGAGTGGTAACCATTAATGTAAGACTGAAGAGTGAGGATTACAGTTAGGGTTAGTGTTAAGGTTCAGAGAGCGACAAAGCCTACAGCTCCAGGGACACTGGGGCTGGAAAAGGCATGCTAAGAGGAGTACAACACTGCACCAAAATTGCTCCCTCCACACCTTTCTTTCAAATCTGGGCCACCCATGGTGCTGGGAACTTCAGCCCAAGCCCCAAGCTGCCACTGGGGTTAAGGTTCAGAGAGCCACAAAGGCTACAGCTCCAGGGACACCAGGGCTGGAAAAGGCATGCCAAAGGGAGCACAGCACTGCACCAACATTGCTCCCTCCTCCACGTTTCTCATCTGGGCCATCCATGGTGCTGGGGACCTCACCTTTAGCTCATCTCTACCTTTACAGTTATTGTTCTGAGGTTACCACAAAAATCTCTGAGTACAGTACAAGAGATATAGAAATGAAGTAGAATATGTGATTCTTCTTTATGTTCTTATTGTTTTGCTTCCCCTAAACAGGAATAAGTATACCTGGTAGTCAGAGGAAATCCTCTTTTTTTTTCCAGTACTTCTGATCCTTCCATGCAGGCTGGCACATCTAACTCTTACACTTTGTCATACTGTTAATGTTCTGTATTTCTTTCCTGTGTCTTTATAGCCATTATTTTTAATTTTTGGCAGTACCTACGTGCCTTAGCAGACGTATTCTTCAGTACTACTGTAAGTCTTGGTCAGGTAAAGAATTACATATATTTTACCTAAGTTGCATTCCATTTACTGTGGTTCAGAGAAATAGTTCCTGATATGCTATTAGGAATAGCACAGTCATATCACGTTTAGGCAGCCTCACACTGTTCTTCTCTTTTCATGAGGCCAACAAATTTTAACTTCTCCATTTAATTTACTTTCTCAATCCTGACGTATACAGCAGTGCCTTAGTTCTATACCTATACCTATTAGGTTTTCCTTACAATAGCCAATGACTTTTGCTTACCACAGGTGAATACATAACACAAGAATAATAGCAAGTGTATTGATAGTGTGCTTATCCCATATCTTTACATAACCCCAACTCTGCATTCAGGTTTATACTTACACAGATATATAAGACATGCTGTACAAGAGTTTCTGTGGACAGAAATATGTTGCAGTGGTAATGCCTATTAAGTCATTAGGAAATAAATCAAGGAATAAACTGAGGAAAATATTTTCACCAAGGATGGAGTAAACTTAATTTATAAAATCAACAGTTGTTACTGCATTCCAAGGTTGGCTTTTATGTGATACTATTTCTGCACTGCTGTTCCTCTGTCTTACTTGTTTCTCCCTCATGTTCCTGTTCTCTCTAGATCAAGTTCTGATTTCTTAGTTCCAGAAGTTATGATAAAAATGATTTTACAAAGAGAGAATGAAACCAGGTCATAATTTTAACCAGTCTGATGCTTAACAAACTGAAGACTCATACACAATCATTCATTTTTATATCAAATTCTAAATGAAAAATTACAGTTTGATGAACCTATGAAATCACAGGTTCACTTGCAAGTACCAAATTCTGTCCCCAGAAGAGGGATGTTTAAAATAATGGAAAGATTAAGGTTAGGAAAATGTACTTGAACAGTGCCAAGCATACAGAAAAAGCCTCTGAATACCAGGTTATTTTATAAATCAAATGCTACTATTTTCTAAATTATTAGTGCTACCCAGATAAAAATTTTTAGTTTTTTCTTCAGGCTCCCTTTTGACTAGGCAATACTCTGGCTTCAGTGAGATACCTTTCATTTGAGAAAGCTCTTAGTTTTCAGCTCCTGCTCATGTTTTCAGGTTCATGTACAGTGCTAGAGGTTATCTTGCAATATTTGATATTTTCCAGAGGAGTAGTTCACATATGCTTTGTTTTTTTTATCATTCTTTTTTAATAAGTTGTGTAGGTATAAAATCAGCAGTAGATCTGAAGAAGCTGAAACAAAAAGACACAACTAGAACAAAAAGAAAGCATCTTGAAATATGTTTCAAAAAAACTTAAAGTCCGAATGTAGCAAGACATATTTTTTTTATACTGTACATTATGCAGCTCATAATGATGTTTCACATCCTAAAGATCAGACATTTAATCTTTGTAGCTGGCTGTTTCTGTGCAGCCTAAGAAAAAAAATAGGTTAAATTTGTTAATTTTTAAATGGAATTTTTTTAAAAGTGTAGCTTTACAGTCAATTTATAGATGAACCACTTTAATCTTATAATTGAGGGAGAGTGAGACTAAGAGTCATAGGAATTTTCAGACTGTGGGATCACTCACTATTTCCTTCTGAGATAAAGAAAAAGTTCTTTACAATACTGTTTTAGGGAGTTTAAAAGTTAGGGGCAGTAAATAGAAAGTCAATTACATTATCTCTCAAAAGTGTAAGAAAATTAACTGTCAGTTCACTGTCAGAGACTGAGCTCTCTTCTCCTGGGTGTGGTGCTACTTGTGCACAGATCTAGTGCTAGTGAGTACTAGGTACTCATTTTCTTTCTCTACTATTTTTTCACTGTCTTTTTACATTTTATCAGACTTAGAACCTTTTACATCAGCATACAAAATATCCAGGTTTGGGTACATAATTACTGGCAGAAAGCGGCTCTTTATTCCACACAGATTGGAATGCACTTCTTGCTATGTTGACTTATTACCAAAGACTGTTGATAGATGCATGTTAAGTATGGAGAAGCATGTGGTAGCCAGTATCACTGACAGTCATGGCTGATAAATAAATGGAACGTGCCCGATTTAAATGGACAGTACATGTCAGACATCTGTCTGGAAATGGCTTTCACTGTGGACAGAACCTCAAAAACTATCTTAGATTATAGATCTATATTTATTAATATTTACTTTTAGCAAAAAGTTAATCCCACCCTCCATGTCATACACACACACAAAAAGTGATTTTCTAAAAATACTGCAACTGCTTTAAAGAATAACAGAATTACCTGTTCCATAGGCAGATTTTCAAATAACATTTAGGAGGTGAAACGCATAACAAACATAGGAGGTTGCCTCTAACTGCCTTCCTAGTTCTGTTAATGCTATTCTCTTCCTGGCTAGTCATACATGATTATGAAGCATTACAGCATTTGGCAGGATCTTGATCCATATAGGACATGACAGATATTCTTACCCAGTTAAGTAACAGTTATATTACTGATGGGATCAAGAGGAGGTTAAAAGATATGCTGTCCTTTGGTTTCTTTAATGAACCTAACAATTATATTACAGGTCTTGCTATAACACCTTCTCTGTGCTAACATTTTAAGACCATCACAATGAATATAAATCTAATTAATAGCCAGATAGCCAGATTAGTAATAGCCAGATTACAAATATACTAGTGTTCATTTGTAGAAGTCACTGTAAATTGGTATAAAAAATAGAAATGGATAAAGAGGGATTGTGAACTTTCAGAAACAGCTTCAACCGCTGCTTTTTTAGTGTTCACAAGTGTTGCAAATGTAAATATTTATGAATTGAAATATGGATTTGGGCTTGGGCAAACCTTCATCTTCCACATATTGTTCCCTGCAAAACTGTTTCCAGCTATGAGGAAAATGACATAACCACAATGCAAAACAATCAAGTTGTCCAACTTTCTTTTCCTCTGGCCCTACAAACTGCATTCTTGGCTGCATACTAATCCACTTCTGATGGAAAGAGGAAAGATTTTCCTCTTGCCTCTCCTTTACAACAGTTTTTCAGAGAAACTGAAGAGGTGCTTTTAATTCCCTGTCCTGGTTTCAGCTGGGATGGAGTTGTCTTCCTAGTAGCTGGTACAGTGCTGTGTTTTGAAGTTCAGTATGAGAAGAATGTTGATAACACTCTGATGTTTT